>CM075856.1:26421270-26806270 GCA_037975125.1 Latrodectus hesperus
ATCGAAATAAAATTAATTACATCGTATAACATTTAAAATTTAGAAATTTCAATTATTCATACTTTGAGACATTAAAGATATAAAATTTATATTTCTATAATTCTATTCATTAACCCATCAAGGAATTCAATACACGCTTAAAAGTGGTGTTCGCAAATCTTCCTGGAACTGAATATGAATTTGATTCTCCATGAATAATTCAATTTCTTTCATGAAATTCAAAACTCCAGTTTCATTGCAATCATGCAATTTAATAATTTAACAATTGAAAGAGATCTTTTACAAAATTTTTCCATTTTATATTAATATATATCAAAGGAATTGAATCTGTTTCACATAGAATATTATTATATATAAGATATTATATTATACTAATAAATATAACTTGGGCCGTGCGTGTGCTTGTGTGCGTTACATACAAAATATCAGTAATTATTCTGCAAAACATTTTGATTAATTTAAAACAATTATAAATTTCCTGTCAGGTTATTCTCTAATGAAATGAAAGCTTCTGAAACTTTGTAATGCTATGTAATAAATTTATAAAGCATACTATAATTCCAAAATATAATAATTAAAGGAAATAAATCGGAGACTGAATAATTTTGAAGTATCTTATTTTATAAAATTCCAAATCACTGTATCATGTTGTACATATTTCAAAATGGTAGCAATTAAAAAGTGACATATGAATTAGACCTATTTAAAACAATTTTTTCGCGTGCGTGTGTTTGTTTAACTAAATAACACAGAATTAAATGTTCAAAACTATTTTATAGGTTGAAATAATTGTTTAATATTCAAAACTCATTATCAAAATTAAATGACTATTATAAAAATGCGCAAAATGTAATTTAATTAAAAATTTTATGTATAGAAAAAGTTATTTATGAATTATCTTCTTATTAGTGTAATTTCTTATAGTGTGTTTACTTAAAATATCAATTTACACTTTTGATTTCATATCGAATATTATGTACACACAATATGTTTAACTATCGAACACTACGTTGTACTTACTAAAACATTAAGAATATTTGTTTTATTCCCCTTCCCTCAGGATTAGTTTTATGCTTGTAAGACAAAATTAGTTATGAGAAAATGTTCAGATATTATCGGATATGAAAAATTTGTTTTAATATTTTTGTATAAGTAATTTTATTAAAATTTTCTGAATTTCCATAACTTTCTTCAACACATAATATTAAAAATAAACCATAGCACAAATCTATAGGAATATAATAAAGTTATATATTTTACTGAGAACAAATTGCGTGGATCATTATAAATTTCATCTTGCTACATTAGAAACAATATATGTATCAGAATTACAAGATCTTTATATTCTGAAATTAGTTTATATATAAAATGTGAAAATAATTTAATAGAAAATTACCTATCTCAGTTTATGCTGTTTAAAAAAATATTTTTCCAAAGTTTCAATTGACGTTTATTTCTTCTTATTTTCACGAATTTTTATACTCGGTGCATAATTTTAGTTTCTTAAAACAATTGAAATAAAACCTAAATTTCCCTCTCTGTAATAACTATTATTTTATTTTATCTTCTTCTTTTATTGAAACTGATTGTTAAAATTTTATTGAAAATTAATTTTAATAAATAAAAATAATTAAAAAGTGTAAAGTTTATTTATTTACCACATTCTTATAATATATCAAATATTCCCAAATTTATTGTTGCACTATATTGTTCAGAATAAATTTGCATAAATAATTTTAATTTTAAAAAAGGTTTAATAAAACTATATTATATGTGAACATTTTCAGATGCACAATGATAAAATTATATTGATGGTGTAACAAAATTCCTTTCCAAATATCAACAAATGTGATTACTATGTATATATGTATATAATAATGTGACTATTGTATATATATATATATATATATATATATATATATATATATATATATATATATATATATACATATATATATATATATATATATATATATATATGCAATATTAATAACTATTATTTCAAAAAATACCGAAACAGATAACAAAAAATAATTGCTGCATTTCAATTAACATTTATTATAATTCATTTCTTTAAATTTAAGGTATTTAAATCATTTTTATAGATATGTACAGGTCAAAACATTTGTTAATAATGAAAATAGTGAAAAAAGTTTACAAAAACTGGTTTTATTCGTTGGATATTTAATAATATTGGAGTAAATAATTTCTATATAAATTTTACTTTAAAGAGTACATATAGGATGTGGAGGTTTTTCTGAATATTTGTATGTTCAGATAAATTTACTTATTATTAATTTTATCTCATATATATATTTCAATAAGTAATTCAGGTAAGTTACAAGAATAAATTCATTTGCTATGAATTATAAAAAAGTAAATTAATTTCAACATTTCAAAAACAATTTGATGCAAAAAACTTAAAAATCACAAGTAAACAAGACGATCTTTCATGAAAGAAATCTTAAGAGCTCAAAATATCTAATTAAATATAACATTTTTCTAGGTTTCTTAAGATTCCGAAGTCGACTTTAAAAAAAACTATTCACAAAAGTTTAAAAAAAATGAAAAAGTAGACTTTCTAGTGTTATAAAAGTTTAAAGATATTGTATTAAGATATTTTAATTATATTTTTAAAACCGATAAACAGCACAGTTTGCACTTAAAGAGTATACTATTTAATTACATTGTCTTAATTAAAATGAATACTTTTTTTAGCTTTGGAGGTTGAAAGAAAGATTACTTACGCCAAATATGGTTTTGCTAGTATCTGCACTAATATTACATGGATTGATTAAATTCACTATCTTTTTCATTATCTTTTTAATATCTTCTTAAACTGAGTTTTTTTCTAAAGGATAACGTTCAATAATTTGTTGATAGAAATTTTACATTAATAAAATGAAAAATAAACAACAAAATTTTCATATTGCAAAATTACTTCAATTTAAACGAATGATAATTTATTACCAAATCTGATGATGAAAATCGATATTACTTGTCATTTGTCAAATAACATTTTATGCTTTTGCAACTATATTTATACAAATAAATTTTATTTTATTGTTTCTTAAATTGCTTAGCTTTAAATTACTTACGTTATGTAAAAATTAAGGTTGTATCTTATTTTATATAGATGTTCACGGAAGTAAATGCTGACATGTTATTATAATTTTGCGATATTGTTCTGGTTTTATTAATGTACATACTCATGTTATAAAACTGATATAAGCGATAAATTAGAATACAGGAGGTGTGCGAAATGCTATCTACAAAATTACGTTTGAAATAAACAGAAAAAATATACATATTCACATTATATATTATAGATTAATAATATACATACTTATGTTATAAAATTGAAAGGTGAGATCAATTATAACACAACGGAGGTGTGCAAAACGCTATCGGAAAAATTATGTATGAAATAAGCAGAAAATACACGCTGGAATTTTTATTTATTTAATGACAAGCACTGTGTTACGGAACGATGCATAAAGCTCAAATTGTAGATGAAACCCAAAGAAACTGCCTGAAAACCAAAAATTCAAACAGCGTAATACACTCAAGTTGGAGATTGTATCTAAAATTTAAAACAACGGAGCATTTTACCAGTTTGGGTTCTGCTATCCATAATTAAAATAATATTAATCTTGATATCAATCATTTTAGTAATGTTGTTTATCTAATTGGTACTAATCATGAAAGGATTACAGCAGATAATCACTGCTCTTTTTTTACTTTATGTCTTTTACTGAAACCTCGAAGAGAATGCAAATAAATCTTTTATACAAAGTATTGGTAAAAATAAATCTTAGCTATAGCCATTGCTAAAAGAAAAGGAAGAGGAAAGAAGTCTTAGAGAAAATAATATATATCCCAAAAGACATAAAATTTATGTTTTTGAGAACTTTAACTCCGTGAAATTGTAAATAAGGAGAATGGCAGAACATCTGTTGAGAATGAGGGCAAAATCAACTATATTGAGAGTTTTTAATGTAGTTCTTCAAAGAGAAAATTGAAAGATAGGCCTAAAGTAATGTTGAAATGTTGTTTGGGTGAAGATTTTGCCGTATTCAAGACAAAAAAAAATAGAAATCAATTTTCCCAAAAAGAAAAAAATAGTCTGGTAAGGACTTCTAAAGTAAACCAAGGCTGGCAAAGTGCGCTTTTGCACCACCAATCGAGACAACGAATGCATTTGAGAAATATTTGACAAGAAAATGGAGTAAGAATATAAATAGAAATTTTCTCCTCTCTAAAAAAAGCAATAATTTATAAAAAGCGTGAAACTAAAATTATTAAATTTGTCATGTAATTTAGAGACACGATAAAATAACACTCTTGACTTAAAAAATAGATTTTTTCACCTAATAATGATTTGCGACTTTATTCGAAGTCGTAAAGATATTTCTTAAATGCTATGGTAAAAGCAGATGTATTTTTTATGTTTTCTTCCATTTCATCATTAACAATCTCGTAACTGAATATCTTTTATTAGTCATATTGATTTTGTAGCTATTTTAGAATTGCTTACAGATCGAAGAAGTTTTGTGAACTATCATTTAAAACCAACTACAAAATATGATAATCTCACATAAGCTACAAAAACTAAGCATAAATTATAGTTACGAAAATACGAATTCAGAGCATCACATGATAGTATCATTTCTCAAGTATTGAGATTTTTAAAACTTCTCGTTTAATGTTAAGCTGAAAATACCACTTAAATAAAATTAATTTTATTATTCAGTATTTTTCAATGTAATAATGGCAGTATTTTCATGTATTGTTAGATTTTACTCCTCACATTACTGCTAATTTTTTTAAGAAATTATGTAAGCAATTAGAATATTTTATTATAAGACAATTCACGCACACACATAAAGCTCCACTTGATGCTAGAAACTTATAATGCTAGTTATATATTTTTTTCAACTAGCCACCTTCCTTTAACACATTTTTCATTTTTATTTATTTCTAGCAGAAATGTACGTAACATTAATTTTCTCAGTCTTTCTCTATTTTTAACTGTTTTTAAAAATATATATATGTTTTTATTTATTGAATGAACATTTTATTTACTTGTTTACATTTTATTTACTTTATTATCTTGTAAGATTTCTTCCTTCAACCAGTCCAAAATGTATTGTTATTATTTTTAAATTCGTAAAGAGGAATTATGCAAATTAACCTCTTTTGCCTCCATTTTCAAATGTAATTAATCAAATAAAGAGTAATAGGAATTTGGTAAAAAAATACCGTTATAATAAAAAAAATACCCTTGAGTAATTTTAAATAGCGTTTAATTGAAAAATATACATTTAAAATTTAAATTTCTTATTTAAAATAGCTATAGATTGCAAACAACTGTACATTCGTTTCAGTGTATAAGTTTTGAAGCAATCTTACAACATAACATTGAGAATTATATGAGAAATTCGGGAAGAAATAAGTCAAAAAAGGAGTCTTAAATACGGTAGTAGTTTCTAAGAGTTATTAAGATGTATTTAAAAGTGTTTAACTTGTCAAGAACTCTTTTGAAAAAAAGAAAAAAGTTTAAATAGGAATATTCAACTTAAAACTTTAAAGAACTCAGAAAATATATTAGAAAGTAATTAACAAAACTTCAAAGTTACAATGCGTGTGAAAGATGCTTTTGACAATCAAATTTTATTCTTCTGTAGCTTCTCTTGGTGTACCTCACAAAGATTAACATTTAATTCGTTTCGGCATATATATACTTATATATAACAACTTAATAAATGCAACTTGTATTTTACTGTTTATTAAAAGTGTAGCAGTAGTTTATGCTATGATAAGTATAAACAGTTTATAATTTGCTCTTAATGCAAGAAATAAGTTTAACAATTTATTTTTCATCAGAAGTAAATAGATATCTTGAAAATTTCATATTATTTCAGTTCATTCAAAATAAAGATAAACATTAAGGAAAAGCTATACATCTTTTTATTTTCATATCTTTTTATTTCAAATTGTTTCAGTAAAAATTTAATAAACACTAGTAAATAGTAAAAAAAAAGCCCGAAAACAGTTTTATGTCAAGAATACTTTGTAATAAGCCATTCCCTGGAAATTATAAAAATGATTTTCCAGTAAACAATTTCCCTTATGTTATGGTCGATACGAAACAGAGAATTAAATTACGCTCTCTTATTAGTTTTCTTTTAAGAAGTTCACCACGAGCGTAGTAAACATGTAATCTTACTTTGAAATTTTATACGCCGTATCTTAACGGTGCGAATCATAATTCATCATAATTATCTAACATCTAAATATCTGTGTTAGAAGGATTAGCAGAAGAGTATTTTTGTATCATTTATATTTTTATGATATATTCAGTTGTTCAATTGAGTGTACATATGTAGAAACAAACTAAGATCTTTTTCTATCCTAATATGCGTTAATAAATAGATGGCGAAATAACTTTGGCAATTCGAAAAGAATTTTATAGAATGTGTTTTGTGAATTATTTGAATATTTCTTCAGTTTCGTTGGGAAAATAACGTATAACTTTTTCACTATATACATACATATATATATATATATATATATATATATATATATATATATATATATATATATATATATATATACGAGGGTTACTCTGAAATTTTTGAGGTGCGCGCAGACGAGAATTTAAAAAATAAAAATAATGGTTGAATTTTAAGTACAAAGTATTTTAACTCAGGAGACGATTTTTTACTGACTTTCTTCAACTTGTTTAGCGTGGAATAAATTTTAAACAGAAGAGAAAATGGAGTTGATGCGAGAACATTTTCGCGCTATGATTTTCTACGATTTCAAAGCAGGATTAAATCAAGAAGAATGCGTTCAACGGTTGAAATTAGCATTTGGTGATGAATCTTCAGCTCGTGCTACTATATTCAGATTGTTTAGAGAATTTAAAAGAGATCGCAATTTTCTTCAGGATGAAGAACACACAGGAAGGCCACCGTCGGCATTAATCCCGGATAATGTGTCTGTCATACGAAAAATGTTAATGGATGATAATCGCTGTACCTATCAAATGATACAGAAGGAACTTAACATTGGATCCGCAGCCATACATAAAATCATTCATGAAGAATTACATATGAAAAAAGTAGTTTGTCGTTGGGTTCCCCCATAATCTAACTGAGCATCAAAAAGAGGAACGTGTCAGAATCAGTAAAAAAACTCTTAATATGCTGAATCATGGTGGCCACCGCATCATTTCTAAAATTGTAACACGAGATGAAATGTACATACCGGTTTTTGACGTTCCAACACGTCAAGAAAGCAAAGTATGGGTCTTTGAAGATGATCCCACGCCGACAATAGTGAAAAAACAACGCGCACTGAAAAAAGTGATGTAGGCCGTTTTCTTCAGAAGTACGGAATTAGTCAAAGCCGTGAAGTTGGAAGGACAGAAGGCAGTAACAGCAAACTGGTATACCACTAAATGTCTTCCGGAAATTCTACAAAAACTGAATGTTAGGGGACTAATGCTTCACCATGACTTTGCATCTTCACAAACAGCCGGATTAACAGTTGAGTTTCTTAAACAAAAACAAATTAACGTGATCGAACATCCGCCGTATTCACCTGATCTAGCTATGTGTGACTTTTGTTTATTCTTTAATCTAAAAAAGAACCTACGTGGACGTCGTTTTCATTCAGAAGAAGAGATTGATGTGGCTATAAGTGCATTTTTTTCATCTATTCGAAGAAATGAATGGCTTGAGGCATTTAATCAGTGGAAAATTCGTCTACAAAAGTGCATTGATGAAGGAGGAGACTACTTTGAACACACCTAAACTTTTGTAAGTATAACTTTAAAAACCTAGTTGTATCTCAAAAATTTCAGAGTGACCCTCGTATATATATATATATATATATATATATATACCTGCATGTACTTTAAGAAATCATAAAGCTGTAGTTTTCTAATTACTATAATTAATCAATAAATAAAAATCATTCTATTCATGTCAAGTAATAAGTTTGGAATATAATGCTTTCATAATTACTAAAAAACAATTAAGTCATTTAGGCCCCTTAAAGTTCATTTCTTACCAAAATTATCTTTCAATGCCTATAAAAAAAATGAATTTATAGTCATGCATCTTTACTAAAGAACTTGAATAATAAAAAAAAACATTATTTAAAAACGAAATCAATCTTTGTCTTTATAACAATAGAATTATATACCCAAATTTTAAATATTGAACTTTCCCTATAATTTTAGAGAAACATAAAATATATTTTTCAACATCTTTTAATTTATGATCATTATTAATTAATAAAAACTATTCTGATTTTTAAAGAAGGATTTCATTGAAATTTGTAAATCATTTGTATGAAATTTATTTTAAATTTAATTCTTTGAAAAATGATAGTGAAAATGATAATTACTTTCTGAAAAAAATTAAAGACTACAAAAGATTATTAAATTAAGATATATTTAAAAAAATTTTAAAATTAAACTGTGTGAAGAATGTGGTAAAGTTATATAATTAGTTAGTTACTTAGTTATTATAAGTTTGCTTTGGTTTCTTTGTCTCGCAAAGGTTATGTTTTTAAAAACGAAGGTTAATTAGGTCAGGACATATAGTTTAAAGCATCTATTGTAAATTTGATGTTATTGTGTATACATACAGATGCATAAATTGTGGCTTTTTGTATAGTCCTTTAAATACTGGATTACAGAAGGCTTGTTTGTAGTTCAGTTTTTCTACCGTATATACAGCTGATAAGTTAGTTATATAAGTTTCTTTCATACAAAAATTGAATTCGTGAACCATATTTTCCTTTTCCAAATGACTTGTAAGTTTTTTATTTTTTTAATTTTCTGTATATAAGTAATTTAATAATTTAATCTGCTCATTTTCATCACATTCTGAAAGGAAATTCTAATTCATAAAGGTTAACTTTTTATTTAGTTAAGATTCATTGATTCAACAAATGAATAAAAAAGTATTTTTTTAGGCACAAAACTAATATTTTTTATTTTTACTTCTATGACTTGGCAACCAATTACATTACTTCGCAATTTATTGGGTTTTTCGGAAAGTTATTTCGTTTTTCCTACATGGATCAGCTTTTTACTGGTAAAAACCAATCACTTTATGACTGTGGAATCGTGCTACCACCAGAAGGATGGTAAAAATTATTGGACTAGAATAGACAATGTGCAATACAATATTTATTTGCTGCACGTTTTTCATTTTCATGGAAAATTGAAATGACTTTCCGAAAAACCCAATATTTTGACTTATTAAAAATAAATTTAATTTAATTCATAATTTTACTGAATCAACTTATTTAATAGTTTCTAAATATTTGTTATTAGTTCACTCAATAAATAATTATTTAAGATTTTTTACATGTAAACTATTTTTTTATTTTAACACAACAATTAAATTTTAACATTTTCCACATATTTCTATTAATCTCATTTGAATATTAGTTCCTCTTTTAAGTAATTTTTTCTTATTAATTGTGTTATAATAAATTTTATTCCTACAAATTAATTTAAAATCTGTAAAAATAAATTTAATATGTTCTTTTAAAAAAGTGAGTTTTTAAGTCATCTGCCATAAAAATAAAAAATTTTAAATCATGAAACTTCTTAGTGTTTAAAAATACAAAAATAACAGTCGTTAAAAAAATGTTCTCTTATAAATTCATAATTCTTGTTGAGAATACGTTCAATAATTATTTCAGTAATATAAGTATTTAAGTAATATAAGATCTGTAAGATCTTATATTACTGAAATAATTTTCTAATACGCAGTTTCTAAATCCTTTTTTTTTCAACACGTGGAGCATCACTCAAGAAAATTAAATTCCAAGACACTTGATAGCTTTTTAAGTCTATCAAAAAGAAGTTTTCTTCTCTTTATTACGCTATAAACAATTCTTATAAGAAAAATACAAGAGATATAAAAGTCTCTCTTCATCAATTGCCTGTAAATGATGAAAATTGCGCAACTAGTAATAAAACAAGTATATATAAATAATGTTTTTTAATCAATTCTGTCCTAAGAAACGGTTTTAATTCGATTTGCTCTCCCCATGATAAAGCAAATTTTTTCTCTTTCTAATTTATTATATGGATTTAAAAAAATTGCTCCATCCTCAATGTATAATCGAGAGTGTTTTACAATATCAATTGAGACTTTCGTTTTAAATTTTAAGAGAGTTCAATTTTATTAAAAGTTTATTTCGTAAAATTTGGTATTATCAGTTTATATTTATCTTTGCATTTTATTATTTCATAGCGAACTCTAATATTGTTTGATTATAGCACTTTCTTGTAATATAGGTATTAATTTTCTATTTTTCAAATTATTTAATGTTTGAATTTAATTTTTATTTTGTTAATTTGATAAAAAAATTATTTCTGTTTTCGCAATATATTCTACGTGTTGAAAAAAGAGAAATCGAATTCAAAAACTGCCATAATAGCAAATTATCTAATAATGCAAGGTCCATAAGAAGTTGTTTTTGACAAGAAATGAAACTGTATTTCAGCATTTATAGAGATAATAGAATATTAATTTCTTAAGTTAAGATATCAAAATATTTTTGTAATTTCAATAATTTTAGAAAATTATTGAAATAGATTTCATGTTCTAACAAAAACATAATACTTGAAAATTTATTCAAATAATAAGTTCGTTGCTTTTTTTCTATAAAATTCCTACTTATTAAATTTAAATAAATGCTAAATTATCACAGTAATCAGAAAAAATATGAAAATGGGATTAATAATTATTTTCCATTTCATTAAATTCTTCTTTTTTTGATAATTTATAGAAAAACTGCAGTCAATCCAAGTTTATACAAATAACTTTTAAATATTTAAGATGAATATTTATATTTCAGGCTTGCCTGTAAGTTCATAAACATATTTAGTGCGTTAAAATAAATTCTTATTTTTTGTATTTTTGGTTTCTCCAAAAAAATTCAAATTATATTTTACTTTTTATTTACTGTTTTTCAAAGTTGATCTTTTACCTCCTTTAATATTTCATTTAAATAATAACTAAAGGCAAATAAATACTCAAAAACTTGTACACTATATTTGAAAATCATGTCGTATTGTAAAATAGATATACTTTGTTATACTTTTTAAATGTATCACTTAACTATACAAAGGGAAATTATTAATAAATATATTTTTTCTGTAGTTACAATCTTCACAATAAATATCTCAGATAAAGGGATATTAGAAACATGGGAGATTTCAAAATTTTTTCTTCCGAAAAATGCTTAAGAAATGTATAAAAATATCTTATTACAATCAAATATTTGTATAAATAAAATCTTATTCAATTTTTTGACTGGGATTGAAGTGAAAATAGTTAAAGAAAATGGAAAGAAACTTATATCATGTTGTTAAATTCTATGGATATCTTAAAATACATAATGAATTTCCTTTTGAAATTTTGACAAACGTATTCGTAATTAATTTAAAAACTACAATTAAATCTGATTTAAATTCACTGTAATTTCATTTATGCTACGATTCACACATTATTTTGTAATTGTATGTTTGCTTCAGTAATAAAAATGTGTGTTTCTTCCCTTCTTTTTAAAAATGTTTTCTATCTATAACTACTACGATTTGGAAAACATATGTAAGGTATCCGATTTCCATTCTTTTTAAATCACAAATCTATAATTTTTTTTGAAAAAAAAAGGATATTTATTATTTTTGCACTTTTTCAGAAAAAAGTTTTTACCTACTGGAGTGAACAAGTTTTCGCTTTTCCAAATCACTTTTACTCGCAGTCGACTTTTATAGCAAATTTAGAATGAAATAGAACACGAATAAAAAAACTTCATTTTTTAATAACTTTGTTACTGACTATAATATAGAAATGACACTCATCATATGATTTGTTTTTAACTAGTCAATAGTGAAACTTTATTTCATGATACAAAGCAGCATTTTTAACAAAGCTAAATAAGTAGTACATGTTAAAAATTATCCTATAAAAAACTTAATTTTTAAATCTTAATTCACCTACCTCCAAAGCCAAAAATTGGTTGGCTGATTGCTCTTGTCTGACTAGAACTTTTTGTAACATTGATCAAAAATTATTTTGGATATAAAAACCAAAGATCAAGCTACCTGAAATAGCAGACCATACATTATCTGAGTGTTCTGAAGAATTGGTTAAAGTTTTTTTTTTTTTATTCAGAAATGTATCACGTTATACTAAATAGATTCCTATAGTATTATACCACCACACGAGTCTCATACATAAAACAAAAACTGTTTTGTTTTGAATAATGAAATAAGCTGTATTTTTTGCAAAACTAACTAAAAGCTCTGTTATAAGCATGAAGAAGGTTTACTTCCTACCTTTAAATATTTATAATACCTGATGAGACAAGCATTAAATTTCTAATCGCGTTTTCTTTTGTCTTCAATTCATAAGTCCGGCAGTGTTTCCTTTCAAAAGGTATTATAATCGAGTTAAATTTTTAGAAAAGTTTTAAGAAAATATTTAGCGTCTCTATAAGAAAATGACAAAGAGACATCCCAAACAGGTAATAAGAAATAATTTCAAAAATAACTAAGCTTCTCTATAATATTTTCCACAATCTCAAACTTGAGCAGTTTTTATCATATACTTAAGTTAAATGTTACGAACTTTGGGAGAGTTGAAGAGACGTGGAATACAGAGATACATTTACTTAATGATCTGGTGCTGAATGAGTATCACAAGAGAGCTCTGAAGTTCGAGACCAGATACGAAATGTACAAATGTAAGCTATTGTATTGTAAGAAAAGATTCAAAAAAGTAAATGAAGCTTCATGCATATAATTGAAATGTTTCTTTTTCTTATAAATATTGCACATTTTTGTTATAAATCAGTTTTTACATCCTGACTTTCTCTTACCCCAAACAAGATTTTTTCAAGAAACTGCATTTTTCAATATTAGTTGTAAAATCTTTTCACTTATTTTTTAAATTTATTATTAATATATTCTTGCGAAAATTTATGATGAAATATTTGGATGTTGTTGTTGTTGCACCAGCATGCTTCCCTGTACCTAGCCCTGAATTGGGCTCTACCAGTTTGATAGAATCATCCGGATGGAGTCTTCGTGATTTTGAATCAGGAACCAATTAGAAGACCTTCAATACTCGACCCATCACCCTCAAAGGTATCACTTTACTTGGAGGACATTGCGATCACAACCAGTTTTAATGTGCCCCAGCCACCTTTAGCGAACACTATGGATCTTCTATTAGGCCGGGATTCGGTCTCACTACCTTCCGATAGTAAAAACAACGCCTTAAACAACCAAGGCACCACGGCCAAAAAAATATTTGGTTGTTAAAAATTTCTCAATATCTCATTTATTTTAAGAATATAAAATTGACCTTCAAAATAATTTATATGAACTATAATACATTTTTGTTCACTTAATGTTACCTTGAACTGAAAGCTTATATTTAAAAAAAATAAAATTTATTCAGCAATATATAGGAAAGTTATCCAAAAAGAAATTATATTAAAATAATTGCACAACAAAAGGGTAAAGCTCGTCATTCACAAACATAAAAATTTAAATATAA
The DNA here is from genome assembly GCA_037975125.1 of Latrodectus hesperus. Lineage (NCBI taxonomy): Eukaryota > Metazoa > Arthropoda > Arachnida > Araneae > Theridiidae > Latrodectus > Latrodectus hesperus. The sequence goes on from CM075856.1 coordinate 26,434,875, forward strand.
AAGATTTTCATTTTTCTGCATTTAAACATAATTTGTTATAAGTAAAGAATTTAGAAAACGTAAAATTATGTACTGTCACTTTCGTTACATTTAGTTTCTAAAAAACATGTTTTAAAATCCCAAATTCTCAGCTAGAATATGACATTTCTTAATGAAAATTAAAGATAAAGAAAAACATTTTATTTCTCATTAATTATATTTTAAAGTTTCTTTATTTCCCACTTCTTTTGCATACCAAAAGCTTTTAATGATTTTGGAAAAAAATAGTTTTTTATCAATAAGAAAGAAGCGCATATTATTATAAGAATTAAAGTTGATGTTTGATAGAAAGTGAAATGATTTCTTTTCATCTTCAGAAAAGGAGATTTTCTACAAAGGCTGATCAATTTTCAATACATACTTTTACAAAATGCTGTCAAAGAATGCATGTTAGAAAATTATGGAATTTAGGTACCTACAGAATCAATTTCTCAAAGTCATAAAAATATCGAATTTAAATATTTCTGAAGCAATTATTTCTTTCTGAAAAGAAAATTTTATTTATTGCGTTTCTTATGAATAATTTACTGAGACACAAACATTTTTTTAAAGGAAAAGTTCTTTACAGAAAAGAATTTATATTAAATTCAATGGTTTTTTCTCAATTAATTTTTCCAATATTTTTATATTCTTCAATATAACTATAAATCAGAATTTGAATATGTATTATAATAAATTATCCATAAGTCTATATAAATGTTTTTAAAATGTGATGAATCTTTAATGCTTGATCTTTATAAATAATATATGACTTCATTTAAATTTAGTGAAATTTATATTTTTTCTCTTATATTTATTGTAACATTTGGGAATTTTCAAAACCTTTGATCTTTAATTTAAATCATTAATTTAAATTGGAAAAGATAGATGGGGGAAAATATCATTTTTAAACAGATAAAATATAAATTATCTCAAAAAATAACAAACACAAAAATAAATATAACAAAATGAAAACAATTCATCGAAAACAATGAAATTTTCAGAGGTTGTACAAAAGAAGAAACAATCACGCGCAAATTTAAAAAATAAAAAATAATTTTTGAAATAAGCTGTGTAAACAACGATGTCCTTAACTTAATGTTTAATTGTAAATATTTATCAATAATACGTGTGACCATTTGTACTAGAGATAAAGGCTGTGAATGACGATTCATACCTCCAAGCAGGTCATCAACAGCACTTTGAGGACTTTGTACAATTCTCAAAGAACACATGTTCTCAAGTTATTAAAGTTTTGGAAATAATTGCACTGAGCAGAAAGACGTCTTCCAAATATTTCCCAGACATTCTCTTTTTGGTTCAAATTAAGCAAATATGCTGACATTCAATTCAAGGAATTGCTTCACGTTCCACCCATTGATTGATAACGTGAGCAGTATGTGTCCGTGCCTTTTAATGGCATCCATGAAAATGACATCAATATACACGTACATACCTACCAACTATGAATGAGATCGAAGTTTGTACCCCGATAAATAATTGCTGTCACTGAACTGGGAGAAAAGATGTAGAGATTAATACGGCCTCAGATTGATATCTCTATACAAACCATAGCATCAGTAAGACTGCAACTGCGTTTTTCAACTATTATTTGAACTTCATATCCAGTTCCTCGTATTTACCAGGTCCGTCGGGAAACTTTGCTTATACAGAATCAAAATTCACATCGGTGAACAATACTTAGGCCAATTGCTGTGGTGTCCAATGAATTTGATTTGGGACCCATTGTAACGGAACTCTTATGTGATCCGCTGTCAGTGACATAAGAAATGAACTTTCATGCAGCAATCTTCAAACAATTTGTAGGGATGTCAATATTCCAGGTGATGTAGCAACACTCAAAGTAAGTTGACTGGTTGAACTCCTTCAACAACGCCTAGCTTTCAGACACAGATAACGTTTTCCGCGTGCGATTGTAATTATAAGACGTCCACTACCAGTTCTTCATGTCACTATACCATCATTTTGACAGCGATTCCTCAAGCAACTAATGATCAAATGATTGACATGGACAACCTTCGATATTCGTTTCCCAGAATGTACCACTCCGATTGCATACTATCGCATATTTCCTCTCAAATCCCTAGGACAACTAATTTTTAGAAATTTGAAACAAAAAAATTAAGATATGAACATTAAACCAAAACTTGATATTACACGCAACGAAAGAAATAGTAACTGCTGGAATGAGCCGGTTTTTATATAACATCGCATTCACAATTCTAAGTGTGATTATGCAAGTATTTTATTGAGTAACTACTTTTGCATTTCACCGTGCGTTACATACGCAAACTTCGTTACTGTAATTTCATTTTTTCTGGAGTTGCACTAATGTTGTTACTTTAGCTATAATTTGCGAGAATGTATATTAAATTCATATTAGTAATTCCTATTAAAGAAATTGTTTAATTTTTAGGAATAAGTTATTAGACGAGAAAACTATAAGAAGCTTTTATTATTTTAATAAAAATTATTTCTTATTCACAAATTTAATAATTAATCCAAAATTCTTTCGAATATTACATTGTGTGATCCATAGATCAATTCAAATTTCAAGTAACTAATTATTCAAATTACTTTACTTTGTTTAACTTAAATCAGAATTTACCATGTGTGTGTGTCTTATAAGAATTTATGTAATTACAAATAATGAATATATGTGGTTGGGGAAATGAAAGGTTTTTCTTGAAATGATTCAGTCTTAAATGTGACTTACTTTTTAATTTTAAAATATAATCTTACATAATCTCAAAATTTTACAATCACTATAATTTGTTGTTCTTTATCATTACGTATTTGAGATGTGAAGCAGATGTATTTAAAAAAAAAGAAAATCACATAATTTATTTTACAACCAATTAAATATGACATTCATTGGAAATAATTTATGCGTAATAAAACTGAGCATGGGTTGCTTCTAATGGGCATATAAAACTTCGCTATAAAAATATGCCCATCTGACATTAGATTTTACATTAGACACATTTCACTCCAGCACTTAATTTATTTCATCTTCTTTTCTGACAAATAAGTGTTATCAATTTTCAACTGAATCATTTTTCTCGACACTTATTGTCAAGATAAGAAAGCATTATTTACCTTCTCGTTTTCTGGATTTTTCATCTCTTTAGATGGGACAGATGTTCTGATAAATCACTGTATTCGCTAAATTCATTATTCTTACAAAATTCAATATTTTCTTTTTCTATATACTATGCATATACTATACAATTCTTGATTTTATTCTCATTCATTTTTTTTACTTCAAAGATAATAAATTCGAAATTTGGCACTTGACTTTTTAAATTATTTGTGTATTTGTCACTGTAAGATATAATGACATTTTTATAATGAATAATTATTTTAATTTAAAAATTTTAAAGGAAATAGAACATATTAAATTATAATTAATATATTTCAATATATGTGAACATATATATTTGGATTTGAATGAAGTATGTTTATTGTAACTATTGAGAAATGTCACAACTTTAATCTCTTAAACCGTATACCATTGATAATGTCACTTCTTATTTTGTAAGCTTTAAAGTAAATAATATATTTGATACAGAAATTATTAAAAAAAGTCAATGAGGCTGGTTTAGAAATGAGGTTCGTTTTTATTATTCAGAGGTAGAGAGCTTTATTTACAACTTAACCGAAAATTCACCCTATTCACTAATATAGGTGGAACTTGTAAAATATGACACAATGTCTTGTCTCCGTTTCCTTCACGTAAAATAACACTTCGAAGCAGTTTACTATGTCTGGCTTTTATATTTGATCTTTGTTTATTCTTAAGAACTTATAACCTCCTTCGAGGGTGACGATGGCTCACATCCCCTTTGCGGAAGTTACATCAGTTCTATCTCTTGATATAGCAAAGGTCTATCGAAGATCATGGATAATGGAATTAAATATGTTGTGGGGTATTAGATAGAAAAATAATTTTTCCACTGCAAATATTTTGCTCTTTTTGTGAAATTGTTAAGTGTTTTTGTTATTTAGACTTCTTACATGTATCAATTCGTCCGTGACTTAACCGGTGCTTTTAATTCTTAGAAATATTTAGATACAGAGAGTGAAATGTTCTTAATTTCAAAAAATGAAAGTTTTCAGAATTATTACAGTCTGTCTGCTTAAAATATTAAGATCTTAGTAAACAGAAGATCGATATGATTTGATGTGATTTAATTTTTGAATAAAATAAGTATCATTTTCATCCATCTACATAAATTTGAGGATTAGGGAAAAATAATGGTAATGCATGAATGCAATATACATAATTAAAAGAAATAATGCATGAACATAGTATACGTAATTGTGTGAAACACACACATACGCAAAGGTAATGCAAATAGTTAAATAATGAATTTTTCGAACATACAAACCTCATAGTCACATTGATGGCAGAAAAGATTTATATAATTCTATGATAAAATATATTTGAATTCTAATTTTTTTACTAATACTGATTATTTTGTAAAACAAATGATATGGCTCGCACGCGCGTGCGCGATTTTTAACATATATTCAATTATCTAAAAGAATATATTTTAAACAGAATATTCAGTAATAAAATCTTTCTACAATTAAATGATAATATCACATAAATTTAGTAACTTTTTCCTTTCAAATTTTACTTTTTATTTATCATTGATCTATATTTTTAGAAAATTTATTTTTATTCTCTCACACGAAATAGGAATAATAATTTACTACATTGTTTATAAGATACATTAATAGTTTAAAATTTTAAAGATTTAATCTATCTAAACACATTTTTGTAACAAGAGAGATTCCTAATTTAATATAATTTGATCAAAACACTTGTTAGTAATTTAAAATTTATTGTTTTGATAGACTTTAAACCCTTCGAAAAACATACATAATGATCATTAGTTTTAAGAATTTATTTAACCTTAGATTTTTAACATAATCAAATGAATTAACTTCATTGTACAACAGAGAATTGCTTACGGAAAAAAATTTCTTAATATATTAAATTAGAGTTCTTAATATATCTTAGAGATATATAAGAGTTCTTAATATGCTTAATATATCAGGTTTTATGATAGATTTTTCTTTATTAATTTATATTTTACTACATTATATAAAATTCGTTTAAAAATCTGAAAACAATTAATTATTTTTGAGAAATATATCTTATGTTATTACTAAGAAAAATTATTTTCTCAGTAATAGTATTATTACTGAGAAATTACTGAAATTTTAATTAATTTAGAAATCCATAAACAGCGATTTTAATAAGTAAATCATCTGCGAGTAATACTCATTATGTTACTATTAGAAAAATCTAACAGAACTTTTTAATACACTTCCTGATTAAATTATGCTCTACAAATATTTCTTGCAAATGAAATTTAATATAATTATATGAGGCTTCAAATTACGAAGGATTCCAATTATTTTAATAACTGTACCTGAAAGAAGAATGTGGTATTCTGTAATTACCCGGTTAAAGTTTGCTAAGCTATAAATTATATTAAGTTAAGCAAAATATATATCAAATATTAATTACGTAATTCACCTTATATATTTATTTATGACAACGCATTATTTAGATCAACTCCGATAATTTAAATTTAACACAATACAATTCAAAATTCCAAATTGATGTTTCTTTCAATTATAAGTTTGTTGCTAGAAAAACTTAAGAATGTTTTATATATTTATAAAATTTTAATTTATATTTTTATATGAATATTAAAGTGTTTCTTGTTTGACTTAGGCACTTGACAATTTAAAGAATTCCTTAGATTAATATGGGAAATGGGGAAATTCATAAAATTTACCTATGTGTGTATATTACATTCACTTGAGTATATATATATATATACACTACCGGTCATTAAAATTGCTACACCAGGAAAGCGGCACACCACACACGTGAAATTTGCATGACAGCATGACAGGCAGAACTTGCTGTGATATGCAAATGATTAGATTTTCAGCGCATTCATACAAAGCAGGTGACAGTAGCGACATCTACAATGTGTATAAAACCAGCGATTTGACAGCAGTTTTCTCATACTCAATTTCCGTTTCAACGTTGTTTTCGGCAAAGACAGTTGTTGTAATGCCTCGTGTAAGAAGAAGAAATGCCTATCAGGCACGTGTCTGACTTTGATCGAGGAAAGATTATAGCCTACCGGGATTGCGGTTTATCGTACCGCAATATTGCTGCTCGCGTCGGTCGAGACTACATGACTGTTAGCAGAATAAGGAATCGATGGGTTCAGGACAATCATACGGAACGTCATGCAGGATCTCAGCGTCCCCCCATCACTAACAGCAGAGAAGACAGACATCTAATCCGCATGGTCACAAGGGATCGTACAGCCACGTCACGAACCCTGAGTCGAGAAATTGAGTCATTTGCAAGGCAACAAGTTTTTGCTCGAACAGTTCGACGACGTTTGCAGCACCATGGATTGTCTGCACGGCGACCATGGCTTCGGCTACCATTGACGCTGCGTCACAGACAGGAGCGCCTTCAATGGTATGATCAGCGACGAACCTGGACGCGGGAATGGCATCACGTCATCTTTACAGATGAATCTCGGTTCTGTATACAGGACCATGATGGCTGCATCCGTGTTTAGAGGCATCGTGGAAAACGCGCATTGCCAGCTTGCATTGGACATCGCCACACTAGCCCATCTGCTGGAGTGATGGTATGGGGTGCCACTGGATACACGTCTTGATCACCTCTTGTTCGCATTACCGGCATTTGAACAGCAACCGTTACATTTCCGATGTGTTAAGGCCCGTGGCTCTGCCCTATCTTCGAGGCCTCCATAATGCTTTGTTTCAACAGGATAATGCATGACCGCATGTTACCCGTACTGTTCTGAACTTCCTTGTTACAGAACAGGTTCGACTGTTACCCTGGCCAGCACGTTCTCCTGAACGTGTGGTCAATGGTTTCCGAGCGATTGGCACGCCATCACTCACCATCCACTACTGTCGATGAACTGTGGCATAGTGTTGAAGCTGCATGGACTGAGATCCCCGTACATGCCATACAATCTCTGTTTGACTCCATGCCTAGGCTTATAAATGCTGTTATTGCAGCCAGAGGTGGCTACTCTGGGTACTGATTTCTCAAGATCTATACATCCTAATTTCCTGTAAATCTAATCACTTGTTCTTTTTACTATAATGTATGCGTCCAATAAATATCGTTCCGTTATTTGCATTCCTTCTTGGTGTAGCAATTTTAATTAATGGCCAGTAGTGTATATATATATATATATATATATATATATATATATATATATATATATATATATATATATATATATATATATATGATACATATATATATATATATATATATATATATGTAAACACAAATGAAATCTTAGTGATGTCTGGAGATAGTGAAAATTCAGATTTCCTTTTATTAAACTTCAAAGTCTGAACATTTCCAATTAAATATAAAAGAAAATTTTTGTTTTACAATATCATTGCATTAGAACCACTTATTCTGAATTCACAGCTTCCATTTTAATTAAATTGGAAATGAAATACGAAAAACTTTTTCCTCTCATTTTCTATTTTAAAGACTTCTATTATTAGCCAAACCTGTCAAATAAAGAACTTTTTGCTGTCAAAGAGAATCACGAAAATGCATTTCCCAATTTAAGTTTTCAACAATACATTTCGTAAATGTCATGTTATCAACCCCATTTTCTTTTCCTTCAACGTTATTGATCTCACCAATTAGTGCCGGAAATGACAATAACTTCGAAAAAAAGAAACTAATTTTAGCGTCATATTGTAATTAAAAAGTGAGTTGCTTTTAAATGAAATGTTAGGAAATGCAATTAAATGCTAGTAGAGTAATTATTTATTAGAAAGTAAGTATTAACCATTTTTACTATTATCTAAGCATCTATTAAAATAAGTTTTTTTTTCTATTTATGCTCTGTTAAAACCTTTGGGTGAATTACATATTAAAAAATCTAATATTAATCTAACTATTTTTATTGCTTGAATATTTCAAAATTTTAAAGATTTCTTGTGACAATATTAACAAATTGATTTATTCTTCATACAATGAAACATTATCAAGGAGCAGATCATATATTTCTTCCTTTTCAATTCTTTACTTGTTTCCCGTTTCTAAATTTATTTTTTATTTCTTAACTGGTTCACTTTACCAAAAATATCTTTTTTAATATTTCTGCTGATTATAAACATTAAAGAGACAAATTTTTCATCTTAACTATTTTCATACAGCTTATATGTATTCACATTAACTATCCATAAATGTTACTTAATTTTTTTTCCACTGAGTGTTACCGTTTTATTTATTTCACAACACTGATTTTTATATTTCCTAAATTTATTTGCAAATCTAGAAGATTTAATTTTGTATTCATTCTGTGCAAAATCAATTAAATCCCATATCAAATGATGAAGGTATTTTACGCTGATTGAGTTGAACTGAACTCACATGTTACCACAAATTTTAAATTTCCTTCATAAACTTGAAAATTCAAAAATAAAAAATGTTTATATTAATAATATTAATTTTTGTTGTTTTTAAGAGTATTCGAATTGTTTAACATATTGTTTTTATAAGAGCATACTCTGTAACATTTATAATACATATTTAACTTGGTATTAAGAAATATAGTCTACATAGAAAATGATTTAAAATTTACTTTCCACAAAAACAAAATATTCTACTACATATAGCAAAATTTTATAATAACATATTAATTACTATATTTATTATATTTTACATACATCTAGTTGGGTGAATAATTTGAACAATAGAAATTTGAACTTTCCTAGCTCATTATTAACAAGTTTATAAACTTGATCTTAATACGTCAGCAATTGAATTTATGCTGATATATTGCATATATTGATACATTTTCACAGGAATGTTTTATTATTAGTGAAATTATGATTTCTTTTCAAATAAATTACTCATAATTGTGTTAATTGTAAAAAAACTTAGGTGTCATTTTTATTTCTTTTTCAAAAGTATTTATTATATATTTAATTTAAGAAGTTCACTTTTATCAATATACTTTTTGTACAAAATTCTGTATTTGCTTCTTTGTTAATTATGAATGTTTAATTTTATAAGCACGATTTTTGTTATTTACTACTTTATTATTTTGTTATTTACTACCTTTTTACCATGTTATTTATTATTTAATTTTTGGAGTTTTCTTTTAAGCCATTATGACATTTTAATTTAATAGTAAAAATGTATTGCATGAAAAGTGCTTTTAAATGGAAGAAATAAGCTCTTACATTTATTAAAAATAAAATACAAGTTTAAGACACTTTTCTTATGATTTTTTCCAAATAAATGACTTAAGCCTATAAAAATCTTGACGACTTTTTTTTGCCAGAAAAATGCTTACTCCTATTTCATTTTTCCATGACAATATGAAAACAAGTGTTGGGAAGAACATCATGTTTATTTTGAATTCAATCAATATTTAAAAGCATTTAAGCATTAATTTCTCAATTTTTGTTGAATAAATGATTTTGCATGCTCTTTTTTCAAATAAATTATTATAGATTGCATATTTTTGTAAAAATGAACGATAAACATTTGTTAAAAAATGAAATGATTCTCTTTTATGTTTTAGATTATTATAGTTTTTAATAAACAACCACAATCACTTTCCTTAAAACCAACTTAATAGCAAGTTGAATAACTGATTTAACAATCAAAATTACAATAGTTTTAACATGACCATTGTTATTCTGAGAAAATATCTTTACCAAAATTAATTTGAATATAAATTTCTAATCTTTAATAGGCATATTCAAATATTTTACGCAGTTGAAATAATAATAAAAAAGCAGTGTTCTAATACTATTTATTAATCAAAGTATAAAAACAATTTCTTTTTTAAGACTAAAAAGTTTAACAGTAACAAAGGGTGCTTAGTAAAATTAAATGTGGATGTGGAAGAAAATTAAAAAATTGTACTCAAAAATTAAAAACACAATGGAGAATTTTATTACGGACATAACTGATTAGCAGATGTTCATCTGTTATATTTTTAAATAACATCAATAGATTAAACTATATAATATGTGTGTGTTTGTACTCTATTCTATTGATTTATATCATATTTATAAAAGCAAATTTCAAATTAATTTGTAAATTCAAATAAAATAAATTTGGGATTTTTAATATTACTTAAAGGCAAATTAAATTAAAATAAAGAAAGTTATTATAAATAATTAGTTTAAAACTTTAAATTTATGTATACTTAAATATGTTGAGACTAAGTTATTTTCTTTAGCTTTTCAAAACTATTTTATGATTTTGAAAAATTCTTGAATTATTTCAAACTTTATAACACACACAAAAATTTAGCTTTTTTAATTAGTAGAACAAAGTCATATTGCATGTCTTTTGTTGTTTGCAAAAAATGAAAAGCTTCAATAAAGACACTTTTCAGCTTAAGTTACTAAATAGTAATGTTATTAATATTTCTTAAAGATAAAATAAAAATTTTGTCTTTAAGAAATGTTAATACCATTACTATTCAGTAACTTAAGCTGAAAAGTTTCCTAAATTAAGCTTTTCATTTTTTTATTTAGGAAAACAAAAATATCTCCCTGTGCACCAAGGAATACCACACAGGGCCCGAAGGTACAACAAATGTACTACAAAACAAATCCAAATAATACATGAGATGAAAAAAATAATAATAAAAGCTTTTCATTTTGAGTAAAATTTCAGTAAATTTCAGTAAATCTTTCCATTAAAATAAGCCAGTATTATTTATTAATTTACGTTCAAAAATTTTAAAATGAAAATTTTATATTTAAAATATTTTATTATCTATAAATTTTAAATGACATATTTTAAATATCAAAAACGATTAACAGTATTTAAATAACTCATTTTGTATTTATAAAGAATAGAATTAGCATTTTTTAAAAATAATTATTAATTTATTATTATATATTTAAAATATATAAGCAATTAAAAGTCTTATTAGCATGAATTAAATTAAAAAACATTTTAAGTGTTTTGGTAATATAAGAAAACCTTAAATTCAAAACTGTCGTATTATCGAAAAAGGGATTTAAGTGCAAAAATCATGATCTTGCAGAAGCTTTTATTCTACTTTACTCAATTTTTTAGCTTTTTTAACAGCAAAACAAACTATTAATAATGCTTAGACAATTTAATTTACCATAATAAATATGACTAAGCATTATGGAATCATTTAATCAGGTAAGACATAAATAAACAAATCAGATGCTCTTGGAATAGCAAGAAATGTCACGTCAAACTTAAGAATCGATTTCAAGAAATATGAAATACTTAGATAATAAATTCATAGATACAGAACAAGCAACAGTATTCAATTGTATTGGCAGCTTTTGGAAACAGCTTGAACAACGCAAACCAAAAAATTAAAAAATAAACTTTATTAAGAAGGTTTCTGTTTAGAAAACTTATGTTAAATGTTAGTTTTATCTCAAGGCATATGTCAACATAGAAGTTTGGAAGTGGAGCATTGATTTTTTGAATGCAAAGTTCTTTTAGTAAAATACTTTTACTATTAATTCCTTATTTTGTTCGGAATGTGAGTACAAGATTGAAAAAGTTCAGCATAAAGTAATTCCCCATTAATTGTGGAATCTTCCTTCATTCTCTAAAGAATCATCCATTTGAAGAATTTATTTAAGGATTTTAAGCATGCAGATGAGGTATTGTGACTGAATGTCGTAACTCATAAAGCCGTCATTAAAAATTCTTGACTATTAGTGCATGATCACGTTATATATTACACTTATCTCCTTGTAGGCAACATGTTTGAGAAAATCTTGAGCATCCTTTTACTGTTCTGAGAATTCACAAGGTACTGAAACGATTTCCTTCAAAATCAACCACCTTTTGCACAGTAACGCACTTGAAAATAATGAAAGAATACAGCTAAATTTCTATAGCTTGGTGGAAAATGTATAAGTAACTATAAGTTAAAACCTGTCATTATATTATCACTGGGTATGGCTATTTTTATAATATGCTTTTTAAGTTTATTTATTAATATAAAGATTATAAAAGACTATATTCAAATTTAAATTGGTAGGATTGTTCCAGTTTAATAAAAATATGCATTGAATAAAAAAGATTTATTAATATTTAAATGTTTTTAGATGAAAGAAATGTCAAAAAAGAAAGACATTTCACACATCAATGTTGAAATATTATGGCGTGAGAACAATTACAGTGAAGGGTTCATTAAAATCAGCAATATAATTTCTTTTGCTGTAGATGTTCAACAAATAAACATTTAGTCAGAACTAATGCTACTTCATTATTTTAATAAAATTAATTTCACATTAAAATTCCAATTTATTTGCTTTTATTTTTTTATCCTATTTTTCTTATTTCCTTTACTAAAATCTTTTACTATTTTATTACATTGCATTTCATTTATAAAATAATTTATTTTACGGTTATCATTATAAAGGACTATCTGAACAAAGCTCATTTAAGAATTGAAAATGCAAATTTTTTAATTTAATAATAAAAAATAAATTAAAATTACGATACTTTCATTGCATTACCGATTGAACTAAAGATAAATTAATGCTTACGATCTGAATTTCCTATATGATTTTCTTTGATTACTTTACCTTTTTGATTAATGCATAATTTCTCAAAGAAACATTCATAAAAAAACATTCACTCAATAAGAGTGAATATACATCAGAATAGGTCAAAGCCATAAATGCATAGAAATCAAAATACATTCTAAACTTTAAATGTACTGTATGAGACCAAAGTGAGATTAAAATAACGATAGAAAACAATAAATAATAACAAAAAGGCAAGGATCGTTTTGATACTTCTTAAAAATAAAATTAGATTGAATATTGAACAGCAAAGCCGAGGATATATAATGACCTCCATACCTACAAACTTAATGAAAGGATCTTTTGTAATCTTTACTCGTTGTTAGAAATATAAAGAGAAAAAAATTGGAAATTTGATTTAAATGAAAACAAAAACTAAGAGAAACTGCAAACATTTATTCAAAACATCGATAAAAATGTAGCTTTGTTTCATCGTGTACGCACCAGGAAAAGTATTGACTGTGTTTCAAGAGGAAATTAGTCTCAAGCCTTATTTCTTGTTTCCGTACTTTTAATGATAAAAGAAGTAAACAATTCATTAAAGACTAAACATGTTCGAAAACTTTATGAGGATGATTAAATGATCGGAAAAATTCCTTACTTAAAGCTTTATCAGTTTTTCCATGATGAAAGGAGAAACATTAGTATGCAAAGAATATGATCACAAGCCACAGGAAGAAAACAAGAAACAAAGCACCCATTTTAACAAAAAAGTACAATAAGTTTTATTTAAAACTAACTGTGCTTTCGAGCTTTTTCTCCTTAATGTTCCATTAATGTTTGTTTTGTTTGTTTAAACATCGATTTAAAATCTTGTATTACGAATTACTTATCATCATTTATAGATTTTGTTTATTTGTGCAAGTTCAGATATTTTCAAATATCTCAAATAATATATTTTGATAAATATATTAAAACAATGATTCTAATTATCTTACGTACAATAATATCTATTCTACTTTTATCAGGAATAATTAAATTTCGGTAAGTTACATGCATTATTTTCATTCTGACAAAATAAATCGCTTTATAGTCTTTTGTTAATTTTTACGGTATAAATAGATTATGAACCCTCCGCATATTATTGATTAAAATTCACAAAAAGCTAAACAAAAATTGAAAATAGTTAAATGTAATATAATAAGAGGTATATTACACAAAAATATTTTTTTCATTAAACTTTCTTTATTCTGTAAATAAATTTTATATTGAAAATTAAAAAGTTTATATAATTTTCTTCTTGACATTTCCAAATAATTTTTGTCATTTAAACTGAACAAATCATTCATTTATTGGCTAAAAATAGTGTATAAAATCTTCTGATAATTAAAGTCACTTATTATTTGAAAATTTAGAACTTAATTTTCTTTCGATATAAACATAAAAATATTAACAATAATTCAGAAAGAATTGAAATTACTGTTAATAAATATACATGCAGATTTTAAATCACTTTTTTTAATAGATAGCCATATTTATTATAAGCAATTGGGATAATGTTTGAGGCTTAATTTTTTATTGTATTTTCCATTTTTAGAGAAAAACTAAATTGTTATTAAAACATAATTACATAAGTTATTTCATTTTTTTGCATACAGCAACTGTAAAATAAAGAATGTTTGTAAATCATTAACATAACATCATTAAAAAATAATATAAATTAATGAAATTTGAAAAAGAAGTAACAATAAGGAAAAGAGACTTGAAGTAGTAAAGATTCGTAATTTATCGGGCAGGAAAACATGCCTACATATGTTCAAAAACACTTTCTAAGCACAAACAACTGAACTATATATAAAAACATGACAAATAAATATGGAAATATTTTTGTCAGCATGGCCACTATAAATTATTAATTAGCCTCTAAAAAGACTCAAAATGTCATGTGAACAGTTAATAAAGTTCAATTGGAAACAATCATTATACTTCAGAGTGAAATTTCGAATAATGAAATCATATAATATATTCATGCTGCTTTAATGATATAATACTGATATATATTACTAAAGGAATGAACTATGATAGACTCAGTTATAATGGGAAATATTAAAATGGATAATGTAATTTAACAGATTCTTGTAGAAGATTCATTTTTAAAGTAAAGAAAAAGTTAATGTAAAATTATCTTACTTATTACTATTGCACACATATAAGATGTGTTATGTGCTATATTCTTCTTTTATTTATTTTTATTACACTATGCCGTATATTCAATCATTGCTCTGAAAAAAATTACCTTAATGCTTCACAATAAACTTTTCTATCAATATTTCTGTAACTATAGACTCACATACTCAGCAAATTATTTTTCAATTGATAATTCGTCATTTTCTCAAACAAAATCCACTCTAGTCGGAGATATAATGATGAAAATGTTTTCATTCAACTATATTAATGTGAATTCTTCACATTTAAGTGTATACATCGGAATGAATCGAAGCATTTATTATGTAATATATTAATAGATATCACAAATCATTTCACTCATACCACGTTATAAAGATATGAATAGCAACCACTGCATCAAATTAATGAAATTATGCAGCACGATATTTTTTTTTCTTGCTACACATTTTTATTATGTTTTTTCAACAAAAAAGACAGTCTATAGTTTGTTCCAGTTGTCCACCAGTAGGTGGCTCTTCTGTTATAATAATTTCTACTTTTCCCGTTGCTTATACCAGTGTCTCTCTACCGTCCATACGCAAGAAATATTTACTGGTAACTATCTGTCCCAAATCCAAAGTGTCATTGGCCAACAAACGATATCAAAACAGCACCAATGTGACAATAACAATATTTTATTTTTTATTAGTTTAGAAAATAACATGATGAATATAACCAACTGCCAACTATGTACCTAACTTTTTATATAATTTGCCATATTATATATATATATATATATATATATATATATATATATATATATATATATATATATATATATATATGCTTCTTAATTAGATCATATCTCAGTTGGCTTCTAACTCTCTTTCAAGAAAAGAGACAGCAAACAAGTATTTTTTCAGTATTACAGCATTGAAGGGATTAAAGGAAAATTGCATGATTCAAAATCTTGAAGTGAATAAACATTGATCACTGTACAACATGATAATTTTCAGAGTTATATTAGCTAAAATGATTTACAAACTTTAAAAATTATTTCAAAGTCATTCTTGGAATACATTTTATTCTTTGAGATGTTTTCCTTCCATAATGTAGTATATTTTACAAAAAATTATGTGAAATAGTACATTTAATGCAATATAAAAACAATAACTGAAATTTGCATTGCAATATTTCATAAAAAAAACATCCAGTTGATTTTAGACAATATATCGTCTTGTAAATTATAGAATTTATCAATAGAGAGTTAAAGTCTTAACTTTACTTAAAATTTTCTTGTTTATAGTAATAAATCTTTTAACATATTTCAATATATTTTTGGCTTATTTGTTTTGGAATATTCTAAATAATTTTTTTCTTTTTCGATTTAGTTGCTCTAAACTTATATTACCTCCAAATACTTATTTTAGAGTCTCTGATAACAGAATTTCTATAATTTGTAGAATTTATAATCTTTTGATTTCAATGAGGAAAACGCAAGTTTTTGGTCCCATAAATTCTGTTGAATTAGCACTTTTGAATTATTTATTTACAAAAGAATGAAGTTTTCAATAGGCAAGATATTTGTTTTAAATAAAAACTTTTAAGTGTTTATAATGCTTTATGAATAAGTATTTGCAAGAATTAATGAAAAATAAATGTAGATGTCATATTTCATTTTGATTTTATAAGTACGGGACTTAGAATTATTCACCTCACTTACTGTTAAAACTTGTTTGTTATCTATATATAGACTTCTATTCAAATCTGTACATAAAGCAAAATTGTCGAATATAATTTTTTTTCAAAACTCAATCTGTTACTGTAAAATAGATTTATTCTGTTTCGATTTGGTGGTGTTATTGCGAACATTTACAATGTGCGAAAAATGCGTTTATAAATATTCACATTTTTATTTTAAAAATAGTAAATTTCTTATATAAAATGTGAAAAAATAAAATTTGTCATATTTGATATCATTGCTCAAAGTGGCTAAAAGAGATACTTTAACTAATCTTTTCTCACTTGACAGTTATTTCACTGAACAACCACCAGGAAAAGTTTAATTTTCTTTAAATAATAAAAAATAACCATCCCTTCGATTTCTTGTAAGAAAAATAGGACATAGTGTATTTTTCTTTCTTAGATTCCATTCGAATAATTCCCGTTCCTTGAAGCGCCTTCTCAAGAGACCCGAATTTCTCATCATGCTCTCATTAATTCCGAAGCTGTGAAAAAAATGAGACCTTTGTGATCTCTGTGTACTTAAAGAAGATTGTTCTTCTCAAAGTACTGGAAGGTTCAATTTAGCGGCAGATCGATTTAATGATTTATTTTTGCTTTCAGTGTCTTTTTCATTCGATTTGTTTTCTTATAATACATTTGCGGTTTCCGACGAGTTCTTAAAGCTCTGTAACTAATCTTAAGAAAACTATTTTACATATTATTACTTTAGGATTTTGTTTTTTTAACTTCCTTTAAAAGGAGAATGATTTAAATTTCAGAATAAATCCTACCAAATTTTTCAACTAACAAAAGAATTGTAATACCTAATTTATACAGCTTTTAAGATTTAGTGGTTCTATATTTAATAATAAAATAAGAAGTTATATTTAATCCGTCAGTATACCAGGAATCACATTGCAAATAAATTTTCATTAAACTTTTAAAAAGGTTTGAAATTTTGTGAAGCTTAAATAATGGGTTAAAATTATAATATAAAATTTCTACCCTACAAGCAGGCAATATTAACATACTTTTAATTATTGTATATAATGTATGACAATATTTAAATTTACCTATAAATCCTTAACCACAGTTCCAAATCAAATGTTCATTTTCGCAAATTGCATCTGACATGCAGTTCATATTTTATAGTGACACAAATTATTTTAATACATTTTAAAAAACAGTTTTTTTTTTCAATTATTGTTAGAATTCTACCTCTCCGAAAACTTTCTTTGCTATATAATGCAATTATAAATTCAAGTAATAATATTATAAATTTTAAACTTGATTTTATCAAATCAAATGGATAGCGTTCCAGAAATTTATTATTTTACCTTATGTACAATGAAAACTTTTGTAAATAAATTTTAAAATTTTTTGCTTTCTCAATTTACTTACCTATGTTGCAGTTTTATATTGTTAATCAAACTATTATAATAATTTATATAAAATGTATTACGTTTAATCATAACTTAGTTCAATTTCAAAAATATTAGCTCCATTAGCATTTTACTTAAAGCAAATAGCAAGTGCTAATTTTTGGATTTTAAAATATTCATATTGGTATTTAAATCAATATTTGGACATATTCTTAATATATCCTCAAACTTCAACATAAAATTTTAATAATTATACACAGTAAGCCCTTCTTTAATATTCGCATCGTTATTACTGCTTGGAAAATAATCATTGAAAGTTTGTTCTTCTCACAAAGAGCACCTGTAATTGCAAAGAATCCCAGGTCATCGTCGGCGGAGTCAGTTCCAATGGACAGGCGAGATTACAAGGAGCATGGTCATCGGACTGAGAAGGGCAGGTTAGTCCTTACAGCAAATTTCACTTGATAGACACTTGGACAAATTCACAATCCACTGGCTGTGGCGAAGATGGTTGGAACAAGGTATTGTGAAATGTTTGTAGGGTGCGGTGCAACCAGAGTGACGTCAACACGCGTGGATCAACCCATCCGACGGGAGGTGGTGGTAGCTCCACAAAGCACGTCTACAGAAATTCTACAGCATGTGCAAGACACCCTGGATGCTCTCATATTGAGCAGAACCATTTGTCATCGATTGATTAATAGTAACCTACGCTCATGCCGTCCGTTGAGAAGACTGCCATTGACCTCACATCATAGACTGGAATGGTGCCGGATTAGAGCTATGGAGGTGACAGAGTAGCAAAGCATCGTTTTATCAGATGAGTCGCGCTTCTGTTTCTTCAGTGATTGTCGCCGCGTACGAGTGTGGTGTTGACGTGGTCCAATCCTGTAGTAATTGTGGAATGCCAACCGAAAGACAAAATGGCATCATTATTTGGAGCTCCATTGCATACGATTCGAGGTCACCTTTAGTTCAACGTCACGACATTATGACAGACCAACATATCGTGGATCGTGTGCTGTGGTCGGTGACACTCCCCTACCTTCAGGGGTGCCCAATGCCCTTCTGAAGGTAGAAAAGTGTCATCAGCAGGACAACGCCCAACCACACATTGCACGCCCCAACCAACATGCCCTGCAAGGTGTATAGTTTTGTCTCTGGCCACCGTGCTCGCTAGATCTCTCACAAATTGAACATGTTTGGAATATGATTGGACATTATTTGTAGAGCTTGCCACTGCCTCCATCAGAAGACACACTTTGGCTTTTTCAGGATGCCATCCGTACTCTCATTGACTCTGCGCCTAGATGTGTTGCTTCGTGTAACGCCTCCCACAATGGTACTACAACCTACTGACCCAACCTCTCGCTCTGTATTATGTGTATCATTTCAAAATACAGATTACTTATTGTTATTAGCTATCTCTCTTTGTTTGCTGAGTTTCGTCAAATTATGGCAACTTTTTGTTGCTGCATTTTCAATGTCGGGTAGTGTATTAGAAGTGAACACCTTCAAACCAAGAAGGCTAATGATTTCAAAGCCAATTTTTTTTATTATTTAAAATTCTTAGATTACATAAAAAGAGTACAAAATACAATAAATTCTAAACTTTAAAAATGAGATTAAAAATGTAATATTCTAAATACTTAAGTTCTTTATTAATTTCTATACATTCAAACTGTCAAAAGATTTTGTACAAATGTTTTTCCCAGTCATTCAATATATATAATATTATATAAGAAATAAATATTTATACACTTGTTAAACTTCTCTTAATTTTTCAACTAACACAATATAATTAAAGTATTTTTGTGTGATAATTTATTGTAAGGTAATTTCTCAAAAATTATTTTGATATCATAAACTCGTAAATATATATATAAATTGCAAACACATACATGAAACTCAAAATTTATCTTGAGTGCACTTACATATGAACTTTTTATTGCTAGGGCTCATTTTAATAAAATGTCTATAAACTTTTTAGTTTAAACATTTGTTTTCTAATATCTCAATCAGGATTTTTGAATATACAGTGTGGAAATATAAATGCCCTGTGAGTTCTATACAAAAATGTGAAATAAGTGTTTTTCTCATATTTTATAGTGTATAATTATAAAAGTTTAATATTATGTTATTTGTATAATTAAAGGTGTTAAAGTAGCGTACATATTCATAGCGTAAAGTCCCAAATATTGGATGTTACAAGTATCAATATTTACATATACCATTAAAGAATAATAAGCACTTAAATTATACAAATTAAATTTAGTAGTAAATATTGCATATGAAATCATTCCATATTTGTCAATGTCATTAATTTCATAAATGATTAATTTTATCTATGATAATGCTCCATTTACAAAATAAATTTATATATATATAAAATATTTTGCTTTTATAAATAGGTAAAAACGTTATTATATGACGTTTTAAGTACGGTGTACATATATTCTTAATCACACAA
This sequence comes from Latrodectus hesperus, assembly GCA_037975125.1. Classification (NCBI taxonomy): domain Eukaryota; kingdom Metazoa; phylum Arthropoda; class Arachnida; order Araneae; family Theridiidae; genus Latrodectus; species Latrodectus hesperus. Next base: position 26,455,263 of record CM075856.1, read on the forward strand.
TATGATCTTGATCAATAATACGTATTCCATGATGATGTGTTTAGAAATGTCGGGACACGCAAACATAGAGATATATCATTTCCCGGTGTTTGCGTGATATAACTATTCTAAGTACTCTGGTGTAGTTACACATTCCTCATCCATTCCCATAGAGTAACTAAAATTTTCAGTTATTACAAATGATATACTTTAAATCAAATGACGTAAATATAGATACTAATAGAAATTACATAAATCAGAACAAATGTTTTCATGATTCATAAAATGTTTTATTGAATCCCATTTTTTACTTCAAATAACACTTTTCACATACGACAGAGGATACAGGTAATTTTGAATTTCATCTATTCGGGTACTCAGGTAAATTCATTTATTTATTTGAACAGAATTCTCGTTAAAAAGCTTTTAATACGAGACAGGAAATTAAAATAAAAAACTTGAGAATATAACACTTTTTGATACTGTGTTGAAATGCAATTATGGATAGTGTATAATTTTTCTCAGTTTTTGAATAAAAAATTATTTATAAAATAACACTTAAATATCAAATTATAAGTAGTGTAAGTAAATATTATCAATATGAAACTTGAAATATATTACATTGAATGGATTATTTTAAGCATTTTATTTTTAAAATTCGTTTCATTTTTTCAATAATATTAAAAAAGTAGCCTTAAGTACAAACATGTTTTTAATAAAAAAAAATCTTACCTGTATATTACTAAAATATATATTAATTACTTAAAATATAAGAAATATTATTAACTAATTTTTATTCAAAACATGATTAAGCAAATATAGCGAAACAGTGTGGTAAAATTCTCAACGCTATTTGTAACTTTAAAACACAAAAAATGCTTGCAACTTAACTTATATTCTAATTACTTAAAAATATTTTCCTGAATATTTATATATTTTGTGAAATCAATGGGGCAAAGAAATTTATATAATTTCGAGTATACATATTCATTACAAAATCCTCCTCGCATAGGAAATATGATCAATTTGAGCTTCAAAGCAGGTCTTGGAATGTGATCAAACCTTTAATGACGTTACTAATGATGTGCATGAATGGAATGTTCATTGATCATTTAAAGCCCCACATATACTGGATTTATAAAGGAAGCTAGAAGTTATAGAAATATGTTTATCGATGCCAATTCATACGTATGCTTATGATATCTATACTTTTATTGTTAGTTTAGAATTACATAATAAAATTTACGACTTAGTTGTATTATGTAAGTTGAAGATTGCATTGTATGTTACATAGTGTAAAATTTGTAGCGTATTTAATTAGCTTACTTAGATTATTGCGCTTTTTATCATTAAATGTGAAATACTAAGAAGATTTTAAAATAAATTTAAATTATTAAATTGTGATAGGTTTGCATTATTGTTAAAAAATATTGAAATAGCTATCAAGATATAATAAGAAAATATTAAATATTATCTCAATAAGTGTATCCTTTATTTTACGTAGTAATTATTATATCCTTATTTTTGCACATTTATTCTAAATAGAAATATAAAATAGCTCTAAATGCAAACTAAAAAGTTCATTTACCTTAACTGAAATAAATCAATTCGAATGCACATATTAGACTAAAAGGCAGTGTTTTATAAGTTTTTCAAGGACATAATTGTAATAAAATGTTATTTTCTTAAATATGTAATAAGTACTTATTCAAATTATTACAAATTATAATCAATTGCTGAAAGATACTAAGATTTTGTGTGTGAAAGTATTAGCATGCAGAATACTTTTTTATGTATGACATATTATTGGTTAATAATCATTATGTGATATTTAGTAATAAAAGCATCTCAAGAGATTAATTTGTAATATACTCTGCAATAATATAGGGAATACGTGACTTTGACAAAATTACGTATATACTTATTCAAAAAAGTTAACATTCAAATAAATATCCGTAATTAAAAATATCGGAGTGGATAGGGAAAGAGAGAGAAAACTTTATACACAAATCAATATTCATAACTTAAAAATACATAAGAGATAGATAAATGCATATATATAGTTTTACTGTGCCTCAGTAGTAAAACTCAGTTGTTTTATTCTTTTTTTGAAAGGCTTGTAAATGTGACAACGTAATTTGTCAAAATATATGGAATTGCATCTTATCAGAAGATTTGAAGCATGAAAACGCAAACAAAAGCATCTACTGTTGTAGACAAATAGTGTTATTTCAAGTCAGTAGAATTGATTATAGAAAAAGAATACTAGGCCTTCAACAAAAACAAAAGTAACCGCATATTAACTCAAAAAATGACAAATATATTCTATTCATTACTCTTTGATGTAAAACATCTAATGTTATCCAGCTGGGAATTTTTGATACAAGATGGACAGGTTTTAAGATAAACAATGAGAAGTAAAGTTCATAAAGATAGCCTCAATATATGTAGGTTAAAGTTGGCATTTCTGTTGACTCAAGATCTCATAAGTAATAATATAAAGAGCAGATGCCTTTCGAGTTAGGTTGTTGTTGTGTTGTTAAAATTAATACAACTAATTACTTTTCTGCATGAAAAAGGACTCCAAATGTGTAAACACCTGGCTGTCCACCAACAGAAATCTTATAACTCAGAAGCAGAGTCAACAGATCTCGAAAGTTAACTAAATTATTTTATTCAAGTAACAAACAAACAAATAAACTAATCACCAGTTTTTCAATTTCCAAAATTACTAGTACTTAGTACACATCTAAATTTCAAGACATGTAAAGAACTAATTGCATTTTATTCCTATAAACTTCTAAATTACGTTAACTGTAAGCAATTTCTGTTCGTAAATTATGTAAATATTTCAGCCATCCTTACTTAAATTTATTTAGATCCTGTTAAGTTTTATTTTTCTGTTTCACTTGATCCTATCCTATTAACTCTGTTATTTCAAATTTGTATTCCGAACTGTGACACAGTGATCTACTGCGCAGATCACTGTAGGCTTGAAAGCCCCACCTGTGTAAAGCATTCGTCTCTCAAACAATGTGTCGTGTGTTCTGGAGAGCCTCTTAAGGCTCGCGCTCCCAACATTACAGTTCCCAGCGGGCACCTGGCACTCCGTCCGACATTCTAGACTGAAGTAAAGGCACAACCTTATAGCCAATAGGAATAGAACAGGGGCTCTTCTTCTCGTTGTCTGTTGTTGTCTCGCTATACCTTGGTCAATAGGGAGCGTCTTTCGCTTTAATCAGAGCACCACGAAGGTGAAAGTACGTCTTTGCTCTTTTTTAAATCCTCCGATAGATGGGACCACCAGAGGATCCACTCCTTCAATTTTGACATTGATCTGTAGGGGGAGAATATTTTCTCCAGACCATTGTACCCATGGTAACTGCTCAATGTGTGACCGACTACAGGACTTTCGATTCCACGGAGATTTAACGAGCACGTATATCTCATGCACTTGGTGGGTCTTTGGCGGCATTGGGAATCAAACCCCGCCCTTCCGGATGGAAGGCGGATGACAAACCACTAGGCTACCACAACCCCTCGAGTTAGGAAGCAAAATGAATAGAGTGAATTAGCTGATAAATTAATGCCAACTAAGTTTCGGATGAAATATCTGCTGCCTGTGGTATTATTGAAAAGATGCACACAAAATAGATCCAAATATTTTTTTTAAAAAATTGCATTACAGAGGAAATGGATCGAAGATATCGACTATTAATGAGCTTAATTATACATATGGAAACAAATATTGGAAGTTTCGATTTGATAGCATTAAAATACATTGATGAGATACCGAGATCTCATAACTTACGAATAACAATAAGAATCCTTTCTTTTAATGAGCAATAATCCCATACACGATTCACCGTTTTTAAACAATAATATGTTTTGTTCACATCGTTTTGTAGAGAATATGTTATAAACTAGAACAATGAAATGTTTTATTAGTCAGCTTGTTCTTCTGACCTATATCAGATGGAATATGTTTCAATCGTACATGAAAAATCATATATGATAGTAAATAAAAATTTTTGAGAATGTAGACTCACAAATATTATGATGTATATCTGCTTGTGAATTTGATAGTTATGGTCACCGTTATGGTATTGATTTCTTAATGATAAGAAAAAAAAACTTTCTTTTACTGTCTTTTACTAGCAAATTACTGTGTTTTAGATGGTTTGAAGATATGTTTTTTTCATAAAATTACGAAAACTATTTTATTGTTCCCTTAAGTCTCGTGAATGACTTCAATATTAGCTGTGTTCGCGATAACCACACATCATCTTAAATATCTTAAGTTATTTTGAAATAATGCTATTTGTATAACTTATATGTATTCAAATTGTTACTTTGAAGCATCAGTTTTTTCTCCTGTCTTTCAAAACCTAAACTTTCTTATACAATTTTTCCATATTTTTTCCTATTACATATACCAATATTGTATCAACTTATGAAGCCATAAAATTTAAAATTTGCTTCCCATTTTGTTTGTCCTTGTTTTTTTCATGCACCATAATTTTATGAGATAACAATAAATTCCTCTAAAAAATCATAATATGATTTTTCAATTTTCATGGAGTCATAATGAGCAATTGTTCATTGGAAAATTATGGCTATTCTCTGCTTGGAACCATTATCTGCAAAGATTTATATTTATGCAATTAAACTTATTACTAATTTTTGTTCATTAAGTAATAAAATTTTAATGCATTTTTAACACATATTTAATTTGAAAGTCCAAAAATGTGTTTTATTAAAACTCGAAAACGTAAATATAGCAGACTTAATTAAATAAAACAGTTTAGACTAATATTGCACGCTCACAATGTTAATACATACGTTTACTTAGTTCAACCAAAATAGAGTAAAATTCTTATAGATTTTACATAATTCTTTAGAAGAGACAACTCCGAAACAAGAACCCTTTTAAAATATGTATAGATGCCCTCATAACTAAACCCTCATTAAAAGGATAGTTTATCATGCAAATCAAAATCATATTCACTCTTGATTGCACTCCCTCGAGTAGAACATAATCTATTCCAAACTGATGCATCTAACGCCACTATGGGAATTGAGCAGTAGAATAAGCAATCAACATGAAAAGAAAAGATTAAACTCTAGGAATATGTGTGAATATATATTACAGACAGCTTTAGTTTGAGTTTATTCAAATCTGAGTAGACAGGAACAGAAAATTTCATTTTGCAAACTGATGGGAATATTTTATATTTTTTCTTATAAATTTATATGTGTATTGGGTACAGATGTCTATTTAAATTATGTATTGAAAATATTCATTTATACACAGTTTGTATGTATTCGTGTAACATTTTACACAATTTGTAAGCACATTTATTAAGTTTCGAGTTATTGAGTGTGTGTGTGTGTCGTTTAATACTTTTGATTTGATTGCGTTTTTAACAAGTTATAAAATGTAAATTTTTAACTATATTCTAGTTCCTCCCATAGGACCTTATGAGTAGATAGTAAAACTATGTAATCTTCTGACACAATCCCTTAAGAAAATATATCTTTTTTCTGTTTTCCTCGGTTAATGATAATTTTTTGTGTTTAATGTGATTCCTGTAAATTTTCATCGGTGCTTTTTCTATAAATGAAATAAAATTATGTATTTTATTCATAAGATTACAAATTCAAAATAAAGTTTTTTTTCAAATTTTCTATAAGATAATCTACTTTATGTTGATTATTTGCGTATAAGAGTTAATTTAGTTCGGACTTACTAAGGAATCAATTTGTTTTATTTATTTATATGATTCACTTAAGCCAATTTTCTATTCAGTTGTGCTAGTCGACAAGGATACTATAATCATCTACGCACTGGATACTATAATACCATTATCATCTACGGGATAGCAAAGTTCCAAATAGCAAAATTGAAAAAGCAGAGCATATAATTTTCACCTAATAAACTGGCCTACTATTTTAAATTCATGTTATTATTAAGAACAAATCTCTATAGTGATCTTTTACATTTAAAAAGCGTTAATAAAGTTTCCTTAAATTGATTTTATTTGGTGTTAGTACAATATTCTATTTATTTTTTCGACTGTCGAATGGACCTAACTTCACAACTATAGATTTCCATGAATCTAAATGCATTTTATGTAAATAACAGAGGTAAAAGTATGACTCTTTACAAGACACATTATTATTTAATAAACATTTATTTTACTGTGCAATTAATATTTATATATTATTGATTTACATCGGTATATTTAATTTCAATATCATTTATACGAATTTTAAATTATACCATTACATATAAAAAAACATTTTTGTAGGAATTTGGTCAAATAACAGCAAAATACTCTTATTTGTAGTTTCTAATAATCAAGAAATCAATGAAATGGCAAACATTTCTTTATACATTCGTAAGGTTTCAAATAAGAATTAGTGCAATAAAAGTTATTAGCAATTTAAGTTCCTTTTGTAATAAAAGTTAAATGCATTTTTAATACATATTTTAATTACAAGTAGATCTCAAATATTTAACTTAGCAAACTTAGTTAAATAAAAAAAATTAAGATTTTAATAGCGTTTTCTCACAATGATGCTAATATATGTTTTTATTGTAATTCAACATAAATTGAGTAAAATTCTTCTAGATTTTACAATATTCCTTGGTAATAAAAGACTACTTTGAAATATAAGAACCCTTTTAAAATATACTGATACTTCATAACTAAAGCCTCATTAAATCGATAATTTATCATGCAAATCAGAACCATTATCACTTGATTGCGTTCCCTCGAGTAGCACATAATGTATTCCAAACTGATACCTCTAATGCCTATATGGAAATTTGGTAGTGGAATAGGCAATCAGCATGAAAAGTAAAGATTAACTCTAGGATACATGTGAATATATTACAGTCAGCTTTGGTTCGAGTTTATTCAAATCTAATTAAACAGGACATTAAATTTCCTTTTTGAAAATGATGAGAGTATTTTTCTTATAAATTTAAGGTGATTTGTGTATAAATTTATATTTGAAATTACACATTTAAATATAAATTTGTTCTAAATACAGAGAAAATTTTGGAATTTTTGTTTTATATGCATCATTCAATAATTTCAAATTTTTCTTACTAAATATATTATTGATATTGTTAACTCTTTAAATATTTATGTCAAATATAGAGGAATTTTCTTTGATAACTATGTACTTTTTCATCTCGTATTAGAATTGTTTATGAAAACTTTAATAGAATATCTTTGAATGTATTTTATTTGTGTGTATATAATTCATATAATACTGCTAATTTAATTTATACTTTGCTAAAATATTATTAAAGTGCAATGACAATTTCACAAATTTTTCTGATATTTAAGATTTATACCATATGTTTATTATAATTCTATTGAATAGATAATAAGTTGTAGCATATATAAATTTGTAACTATATTATAATTCCTTCCATTGGATTTTGTGAGTACTGATAGTGGTAAAACTATATACACTACTGGCCATTGTAAATGCAACACCCTGAAGGAAGCATGTAAATAACATGAAGTTTACAGCATGCATTAGAGGAGGTGAGTTATCCAAATGATTAGAGTTCCAGCACAGACGCACATCGTGCGCGCCTGTGACGCCACTTTAAAGCGCTATTTAAGGCTATAAATATAGTTATAACGATTTTGAAGATTTCAAGTTCGGCAATTGTGTTTTTCTTGAGGTTTTTCAGAATTCAACAGAGGAAGGATCCTCTGTTGAATTTAGATAATTCAGCCAACCGAATTATCATTCAGAATTATTCAGCCTACTGAGATTACGTATTATCTTTCAGGGAAATCGGTAATCGTGTTAGACGAAACCAAAGCAACTGTAACTGCGGATATGTGATCGTTGGATGCAGAAAGGTACGATGGATCGACTTGTTCGATCGCATTCCCTTCAGTGCACTACTTCACATGATGGCAAGCAAATTGCGCGCATGGCAGTGACGGATCGTTCAGCCACGTCAAGAAACATAGCACAACACATTCAATCTGTAACGCAACATCAGTGCCTGCTTGTACCATTCGATGCAGTTTGAAGCAGAGTGGTCTGTCTGCAAAATGTCTATTGCTTCGTCAACCCTTGATGCTGAGCCACAGACATCTTCGACGCCAATGGTGCAATGAAGGAAGAATGTGGACGGCAGAATGGAATGAAATTGTCTTTACTGACGAGTCACGCTTCTGTCTGCAATACCACGATGGTGGCATTCGAGTCTGGAGACACCATCGAGAGAGGATGCTAAACAGCTGCATTATGTACTGCTATACTGGTCCTGCATCGGGTATTATGGTATGAGGCGGTATTGGATATCACTCTTGCACTCCTCTAGTACGCATTACCGGTACTTTAAACAGCCAGCACTACATCTCCGAGGTGTTAGAGACAACTCTCTTTCCTTACCTTCAGGGCTTGCCGACAACCATATTTTAACAGACTAATTCGTAACCACACGTGTCACCGCATTGTCCAAAGGTTCTTCATCAATCGCCAGATTAAATTGCTTCCCTGGCCGGCTTACTCTCCAGATCTATCAACAAATCAAAAATTAAAATTGGCTTTAACCGATGATGCTTCCATATTATAGATTCTATCATCGTTCGAAATTATTTATAATTGCTAAATGAACAGACTGAAGTTACCGTAAGTGTCTTATGTATGAATCATACATGTATATGAAGAATTACATAACTTAAAATATTAATATTAAAGTCATCTTTGTAAAAAGATTCATTACGGCTAATAATTCTTAATCTTATTAAAGTCATGGACAAATTATTATAAATACAGAATAAGCGGAAATTCTGGCAATTTTTGAAAGGAAACGTTATAATTCAAAGCAGTAATTTGATATAATAATAATTATTATATCATTCAATGATTTTTCCATGAAATTGCTATTGTTCACTTTTAACTACTGCATAGTAGTTAGAAATTTAAAACATTTAAAAATACTTTGTCTCATTTATTTTTAAAACTAAAATAACCTCATTAAATCTAAATTTTAATAATTATAATATTAGAATGCTATTTTACATGAGACATTAACGTTTATATGTTAAAAATAAATGGACCGCGATGGCTGAGTGGTTAGCGTTCCTGACTCCTGAGCTGTGGGTCCCGGGTTTGAATCCCGGTTCGGGCATGGGAGTTAATTTCTTTCTATGTTTCTCTGTTCTCTCTTCTATGATGATGTATGAATGTGGCCCACCCTATAAAGGGGTTTATGGTGGTATGGCGCAGACAACGCTACTCGCCTCTGTGACTTAGTTCACAGGTCCCCGCTCGGTAACGACAAATGTGTAACAGATTCTGGCCTTGTTGTCGCATAGGGTTCGTCACCCAAGTGCCCACCGTTGGGGATAAAAATAAATGAAAATGAACTTATACATTAATCTTAGTAATAAAACTATTTTTCTCGAATAAATTCTTCTAAAGAAAAGCATGAAATCCGTAATTGAATATTTAAATTTACTATACTTTTTGAAAATGTCTTTTGGTTAGTTTTCCAAATTTATATTTTATAACGTCTGTTTATTACACACAAAATCAAATATTTCTTACCATTTTCTAATCATTTTATTTGAAAATACTTTGCACCAAATATGAAACTCTTAGGTCATATATGATAATAAATTTCTTAAAATAAAATATGTTTTTTCAGCTGAAGAAAACAATTATATTGAAATGAATAAACCTTTATTCATTTAAGCAATTAATTATAATTTGTAAATTCAACAAATTACTTCCAAACGTGACAGGATTTTATTATTTGTGTTGAATGAAAAACATTTTACTCGTTTAAGCTATAATTAATAAATCCTGTCAAATAGCTTTCCAACTAGACTGGATTTTATATGTTATGAAAAAAGTGAGCATGCAAATATGCAGAATGATATCTGAGATATCAATAAATTACTAGTCACCATACGAAATAAGCTACACTCATGCTATTAAGATAACTTTACAAGAGAAATATTTCGATACCTAATGAAAATCAATGAATACGAATTAAAATCTAGGTAAAATTTATTCTTATCGAACATTAATCTTGTTCTTATAATTTAATTAGTGAAACTACAAATAAAAATAAATTGCAGAAGAATATAATAAAATTATAAAATTGAACAAGAAATTTTAGAAAAAAGAGTAATCGGGAGTTATCAAAAAATCATTTTCCTGGATTATCCATTTGTATTCACAAAATATTCGAATTAATTAGAAGAATAAGAATTTGTTTATAGAAGAATAGATAATTTTTAATAAAACGTAAAATACACATTACTTTTAAAACATTATGCAACGCATAACACAATTTTATTTTCAACGAACAACACGAAGTAACTTGTAGTGAATTTTATTCATGGTAGTGAATAAGAAGCTGCATTTATTCTCCGAAAAGAAAATGCTAGAATAAACAATTGATCAGGTCTCAAGTGTTAGTCACTTCACCAAGTAAATTAAGTGTTACATTGCCCAATATTTACGCTTGGAGAATGCAATTACCTTTTGGAGTAGAAATAACATCTTTCAATTAAGTCATATCAATCGTAATCTATTGGCATTAGAAGCCATTATATTAAATGGAAGATACACAACCATAATTGGGTTGATTATGTATGCTATTGCAAATATAACTCTATATTTCTGTCAATATTTATTATTAAAATTATAAATGTTTATTTGATTAGTCGAGAGAATTTTTGAACAATACAACTCTTTTAAGTGAAAATAATAAAAATTAAATAGTTTTTAAATCTTTTGCAGGCTTTTGGACGAAAAAATTTATTAACTTGGATTTTTAATTTTGACTCACAAGATACATTTTATGCTTAGTTGACCTAATATAATTAGAATGGTATTTAAATACAAAAATTACGACAAACTAATCCTTTTACGAATTAAAATTATTCACAAAAAAACTTAAACTTGATTTTTTGACAATCTTGATTATTAGAACTAAGTAATGAAAACAGAAAATTTCTTGATTTTAAACAGGAAAACAACTATTTTATAATTCCTTGGCTAATTTATTATTAAAAAACTTTAACAGTATACAACTATGTTTCAATTTGAAAATATTTCTTCATTAACTTTTTATTTATTTTGAAATAATTATCTTTCAAATGATTATTATTCAAACATTTAAGGCTGAATCATTAAATCATCAACATTTAGCAATCACTTATGTTATTAAAAATGGAAAATAGAAACTATTATCTTAACTACAAATGATATTAAAATCATATTCGCAAGACACAAATTAAAATTGATAAATTTAAGAATTCAAAAATACTAGCTTCATTTGCTAGCGGATAATAAGAAATATAAAAATTTCATAGTTTTAAAACACAATAAAGAAAAAATCATAGAAAATATTTTGATTTTCTAAAATTATTGAATTTACAACGAATATTTTATTAAAAAGAACATATCACATGATGAAAACCAATCTTTTACCTTCTAAATGGGATTTTTGACTTTGTTAAAGGTAATTGCCTTACACCATAAACTTTAAAGCTAGAATTTAACATTATTTTACACAAAGTATTCTAATATTTAGAATAATGTCACACTCTAGTGTTTGCACTAGCGAAGTAACTAAACATGTATTTATTTTCAATTTTTAAAAACATTTTACACAGAGTATTACGTAACATTTTATTTTACACAGAGTAGCATACTCTCTGTGCAAAATAATTTAACATTATTTTACACATATTATTCAAATAATATCAAAATCTAGTGTTTGCATTGGAGGTCGTGGTAACCTAATGGTTAAGGCATCGGTCTTCCATCCGGAAGGGTGGGGTTCAATTCCCAATGCCACCAAAGACCCACCCACCGAGTACAGGCAATATACGTTCTCTTTAAACCTGTGGAATCGAAAGTCTTCTGGTCTTTAGTTGAGCAGAGTCCATGGGTGTAATGATCTGGAGAACATTTTCTCCTCTTCCAAATCATTGTCAAAATTGTGAGTGTGGATCCTCTGGTGGTGCCATCTATCGGAGGTATCTTAGAGCAAAGTCGTACTTTCACCTTCGTGGTGCTCTCGTTAAGCGAAAGACTCACCCTACTGACTTAAATTCGCAAAGTTGATGGCAAAGCGAGCTTTAAATATCCAAGTGTCATAAGTAACACACTCACATAACACAGCACTTATTTTTAATTCGTAACATCATTTTATATAGGGTATTACGTAACATTATTTTATACAGAGTAAAATATATATTCTGGGTAAAATAATCTAACATTACTTTACACAGAATGCTCTACTGTTTAAAATAATGTCAAAATCTGCATTGGCGAAGTAACTAAATATGTATTTATTTTTAATATGATTTGAATAATTAACAAGTTTTGCAATAAACATGCAGTGGGTATTGTTAATTTAAATAATTACTCATATGCAGAAAACATAGAACGCTTATGATTATATTTTAAGAAATTCAAATTTATAAAAGGAAAAATATCTTAAACTCACATCTTTTCTGATTATACATAATATAAAGATAATAGCTAAAAATTTTCTTTTACACTCATATATTTTTAAAGAATCATTTACCATGTATACATTAATAGTTTTCAAAAAATATATTTTATTATTATATTCTTTTACATGAAATTTTTGAAATTCATATAAATTATAATTATAATTTATAGAAGAGGGTAAAGTAAAGAGATAATTAAAGTACATTATATATAATAAAGATGTAAAAAAATTAATAAGACAAATTAAAATAAATAAATTAGAAGAATTAAAGATTTATCCTTTTTAGATGACTTGAAACTCTAAAATTTTTAAAATTGGGTGAAAAAATTTTTTGTATCCAATTTATATAAGCCTTATATACCTACTCATGTCAAATTTTACTTTAATACATAATTCAGGTACTATAATTTACTATAATACATATAGGCTGAGAATATTTATCCGTAAAGGGTCTTTACTTAACCATTTCTAGCTAAAATTTTCCTTTCATAATTTCAACATTGGAATTTCAAGAATGTCCATTTATGTTATCAAACTGAACATAGTAAAAAAACTACTTTGTATTGTTAATACTTAAAATATGAATAAAACTAAATGTTAATACAAATATCGATTTCATAAAATGATGAAATTACACAAATATTCATATTTTATTCTAATTTTGTCATTTCTATATCTTGATAATAGGTGTGACTTTAAAAATTTCTCCTGACATTTAAAATAACTTTGCAAACTGCATTCTTTTTATAAAGCGGAATTCTAGATTTCAAACCTTTTATATCCTTAATGGTTTTAAAAAGCAGTTCAACTCAATATCGAATTTTACATCAAGAATTTTTTATTCGTTTTTTTAAATTTGAAGTAAAATGACAATGATTAATGACTTTTTCTCTGGACCAAACACCATTCAATAACATCTACACTTTAATATTATTTATTTCTTATCGCAATTTTACCATTTTTACTACGTATTTTTCATTATCCTTTTTTTTCAATTTGCTTCTTTTTAATAAACGGTTGTTCTTAAGCTCAAACAAAATTATTTATTGTTTTACATACAACTAGAATGACTAAGAATAGATGGATTAAAATTAATTTAAACAACTTATGTTTTAAATATGTTTTAAGCAACAGTATTCTTTCTTTCTTTGGGAAGGAAAATATAAACGAAACTTTCATGTCTAATTTCGTAGATTATTTGGAAAAGTATCATACCATTATCTAATTATTCATGGAAAGTGCTTGCCAATATTTGCATCTAATTTAAACTTAATCTTTAGCAGTTGAATTTATATTATGATTTGAGAGACAAAACTTTTCATCCTTTTCAACTGATTATATTCTTCTGAACGCACATCATGGTCCATAAATAGATCATTCATTTATGGATGGAACATGCTTTATTCGATTTATATCTCTCAGAATACTGATATTTATTTCATTTCCACAATTTAAATTTTTCTGATGATATAAATTATATATTTTAGTTTCTAACTATTATATGAATTGCAAATAACACAGTGTAACACGCAATATATTTTTAACATCTTTACTAGCTTTTTTAATTCTTATTATTCTAATATAACACTCCTTATTAAATATAATTCAATAAAATTAATTTTCTGTTTTAAAATGTTGAAGTGTACAACCATTTCTTCTTAACAAAATACTTTATATCATTACGAATTGTAAGTTGCTTATAAAATCAAATATAAGAATTTACAAGATATTCATAACCGAAGAGATTCAAAATGATCATTAATTAATAACAGACAACTCCATATTTTAAGCTTTTTGATTCTCTAAAAAATATACACGATTCCTAATTTCTTGTATGATTTTAATCTGATATGTTCTCTAAATTTATATGGTCTAATATTCATATTAATTTATAATATTTTTCTAATTTATCTATATGGATGTAATTTTAGGAAATTTATATTTCATTTGAAAACATTTCATTTTCACACTATAATCTTCCTAGAAAATACTATAATCTTACTACAAAACTACGCAAACTGGAGGATATTAGAATTTTTTTTAATTTTTGTAAAATATTAGCTTTTTTTAATAATACAAATTGTAAGCTTTTCTTGAAATTCAGAAAGAAACTTGCTGCATAGCATTTATTTATATTTTATTAGAGACTTTTATTTTTCTGTGATTTATTTGACATATTCTGTCATCTGCTTTAACTACTTTGAATTACTAAATAGGGAAATAATGTTGATTATTTAGGGAAAAATGATTGCATTTTGAGTTGACAAAAAGTAAAGATTGCTTGCATAAAAATAAAAGGAAACTTATTATATAAAGATTCCCGTAGTATAAAAAGAATTCTTAAGAATTAAAAAATTAGGAAGAAATAAAATATAAATCCAAGAATTTAAAATCTGATTTTCAAATTGTATCTTACTTATATTATTTGTAACACCTATCTTTTCTGATGTTTTTTTCGGTTAGTTAGAATACTAAATATATTTTTAGGAATATTGTGTATTAATTATAAACATTAGTGATATTTTATTTTGAATGATACTATTTTTCTGTATATTTTACTTTAATTATATTTGCTATTTTATGTTGATTATATATAAATAAAATTTTAAAGTGTTAAAATAAATCTAAAAAATTAAAGGAAAAATGTGGTTGTAATATTTTTGTATATGATCAATCCTTGCATGTGAAAATGAAATTATTGCTAATGGAAAAGCATTAAATAAACATGCACCGTTTTATTATCAATATAATTAAAATCACCCATAGCAAATATTCAAAAAGTTAGACTTTATGGGTACATTTTTATTATAATTCATCACTTTTATTATAATTTAAGAAAATAAATTCAATTTAAAACTTTTTAATAAAACACCACAAATATATTTACCAAAAGCCATGTTTAGTTGTTTTAAATAATATTTTATTAAGTAAACACTAAATATTATAATAGTTGTATCTATTTTAATATCTATGAAGCTAAATGAAATTCAAAAATAATCTAAAATATTTGAAATTTGTAATGTGAATTATTTAAACTGGTTATCGAAATTAAACTTCCACTACTCAAAAACTTTCAGAGGCCGTTATTTTAGTCCGAACAGAAAACTGTATAAAAAACAAACACTTGCTCTGGAGAGTTTTGAAATAAAAAGAAATAGTTTAAATTATCGCCGTTAGATGATGCTGTGAGTTGTGGTGTGAAGAAAGAGCAAGCTGAAATCCCGAAACAATGGAGGTCCACTAGCATTACACGAAAAGAAAGCAGTAAGGACAATATTGCACTCGCAACTTATTAAACATAAAAATGTTCTCTTCGACAGTCATTTTGGACTTGAGTTTTGCTGCATATTGAGGCTCTATCTTGCATGAATGTGGTTTCTTCAAGCCAGCCTTGTTGCTGGAGATCAGGAATTATGTAGGTCTCTAACATGCCACTATACCACAATGCGTACGCAGAACAGGTAAATCTTTGAGGAGAAACTTATTAGAAAAAGTTTGGACCGAGAATGAATAAAGCCATAAATCTGCACCATACGATCACTTTCCTATCATGCAAAGGTTTGATATGTGCTTCGCGGATGGTTTTAATTCCCTAGCTACGATAATTATGAATATTCACCAGTCTATTGAGATAAAAGTGGGCCTTCGTTTGCCCACAGAATGTTCCATGATCAGAAGTCAATCTCCATTGTAGCGAGAATTTGTAGTGCAAATATATTGCGAATCTCTGAGCCACGCCATTCTTATTGATGAATCACTTGAATCTTATACGGTTAGAAATTTCGAGCATAATATGGTGGATGGTGAAGTATGACAAATCAAGGGTGCGCAAAATCGTCGGTACACTGGCACTTCTGCTAGCGATTCCCTACTGGCTTCTAGAACCGCTGGAGCAATATCTTATTGATTCTTTATCTTCCTCTTCCGGACAGAAGGCTCAACGGTGCAGTCTGCACAAGTTTCACTATAGTGTCTCGATCCGACATCGGTCAAAGTTGTCGCTTCTTCAGGAGGCGAAACTCTCTCACAGCAGCCACTGCATTTTACATACAGTGTTCTCTCCACACACGTCAGTATTCTAAAATGCTCGTTTGACTGTCTTGCGAAAAAATCTTCCTCTTATCGTGAGCATAATATGAATGTTACGGCAAGATGTTAATTCGCACCGCCATTTGGTGATGATATTTTAAACTATTTTCTTTTATTTCTTGTGTGTATTTTTAGAAGTGTCGGTAGCTCAAATATTCTTCGATTCATATTTACAAAACAATCTCCAAGGCCCTTTGATTACAGAGGAAGTTTAATTTCGATAACCTTACATATTAACTTTACATTTTTCTTAGTACTAAAAATAGTTTGCTACTCATAATTTTTCTATATTTTATGAGATAAATTTTATTTGAATATAAATAACAGTTTAAATTACTCAAATAAAATTTATCTCTTAATAATATTAATTCAAAGAAATCATTTAAATGTTCTCTATTAATTTAAAATTGTTTTCCATCTAATGAATTAAGTTCAGCAGTATTATTTAATTTAATTTTCCAGTTATATTATTAATCATATCTCCATTCTATTTAGATTATAAACAAATTCAAGTTAAGGACATATTATAATATGACCTATAAATGAAATAACAATGAGGCATAGTAATGAGAAATAACATAAATATAAAAAAAATTCGTTCCATTTGACTGGTCGTATAAATGAAATTCGAATTTCATAAAATAAAATAAAACATCTCGGGTCTCTATAAACATTCTGTAACAAATATAAAAGATTACTGAATTTTTTCACAAACTAATTATTTTTTATTATTATGCTCTTTTACCAGATCATATATAGCAATTTAGATAGGAATTATATCAATTGAAATTAAAGACCTAGAATATAGGACAATATAAAGATAGAATCTAGAGAATAAAACTGAAGAAAGGAAAATATTTGGTTTTCAGACATACTGTGATAGAGCCATATTTTTATAGTTTTCCGAAAGATAAATATGACCGTAGAAATTTCAAAAGATTTGACTCAAACTATATGGAAACCATTTCATTTTTTTAAATATATAAACTAGATCAAGTGCCTCTTTTAATGTACTTTATGCTTTAATGCAGATGATGGTATAAAATACATTGATTCCAGATTAACTTTTACCACCATTAAAGAAAGTTCAATATGACATTTCTCTATTAGAAGTATATGAGATAATTTGAATATTCGTTAATGATAAATTAATGTTTGCCAAATATTATCATTACATATTTACTATTATACATATTGTCATTGTTACAAAAAAAACCCAAAAAACTTAATGTTTCTTTCAACAACACTACAACGTCATCTGACTTTACATGTATGGAAGTCAAGTTGAGTAAAATAGATTCCCAGCTGAATCAAAAAAGCTTAGTTTTTTGTGGAAAAGTTAAGGAAAGCTTAAGTCAGAAAAAAAGGAAGAAAAAGTTCCCTGGAATTTTAATAATTCAGAGTTCAAGACAACATTTCCATTCTGTTCTGAAGATTAGTTAGAAATGAATCATGCCAGCGAATTAGTTAATTACTGACGCCAAGATTTAGCATGATTTAACTCACTCGATGTCATAGTCAAGTTGAAAAATATAACTACCCAAATTAAATCATTTTATCACGTTTAATTGACAAAATACTATATCCGAAAAAGAAAACAATTGTTTAGCTAATTCGTGTTTTGGTATAGAATGTCGTTTGTTTGAATCATATTTTCCTATGTTCTGATATTTTATTTAATACTAAATTTTTATACACTTTGAGATTAAGTTGCTATATATTTTATTGAGATGCTTTTTAAAATAATCAATTTAAACATTTAATACATTTTTCATCCTCTTTTTTATAACATATTTTCATAGATCAATTTACATTAATATATTATTCCTTAGTAAATACAATTTAAAATCAATGCATTATTTTAGTAAAGTATTACAATCAGTCTATAACCAAAGTAACCTTTTTATCTTTATGCATGCAATATATATTATTTTCAAATACAGGTGTAAGAACATGACGGATATTTATACTCGTAACTGAAAATTCCAAATGATGATTAACGAATTATGAAAAAATTTATTAATATTATTAAACTTTTCTATTCTCTAAAAAGTTTCATTCTTATAACATTCATATCACAAATATGATATTGATATGATAAATTTCTATATAATCAAATGATAAGTTTTAATATATATTTTATGAATTTTTATATTTATATGAAATTATTGCCTTTTTCAAATTTACTAATTCAAATTTCCTTACAGAAAGAAGATTTTTATTTCAATTTTAAAGTATTTATCCTTCCTATTGTTCTTGTAATTTTACCACGAAATTACAAAAATTGCAGGGTATTGTTAAAGTCTGTAAAAACAGAAAAGCATTTTAGTAATATTTATGGAAAATTTTTCTGTATACTGAAAAAGAAACCACTATGGCTTATCTTTCTCTATTTTATTGATCGTTTTTATTTGTTTATCTTATATATGACAGCTTCTGTCAGCTACTTCTCCTGTTTTGAATTGCTAAGTGAAAAAATAAAATTGATACTTTAGAAAAGAATTGTTAAAGTCTGAGCTGGGGAAGAGTAAAATTTACTTGAATGTATAAAATGAATAAAAAGAAAACTTTTATTGAATAAAGGCTTTGTAGGATACAATGAACCGTAACGATCGAATGAATTTGATTTTACCATTGCGTGTTCTTTGATTTAATTTAAAAAAACTCATGGAACAAAATATTTGCTTATATTTACCACAAACCTTGTCTTATGATCAAATATAAATATGTAACAAGAATAATGTTTATATATTCATACAAACTATGTGAAACAATTTTAGGGCTTTTTTTATTAGTTTAAACACAGATGCAATGAATAATTTATGTGTGTTTTAACAATACTGGCTTATAAAATAAGTCATACTGGAAAAAACTTTAAGATCCACTTTTAGTACGTATTAATGAATGAAGTCAACAAAACCAAATAAGGTTAGAACTTTAAATAAAGTATGTATTAAGCTCCCATTAATAATAGTCCTGTGTTACTCTCTACATTAATAAAAAATTCTTTTTTCACATGTCCCCATCTGGTGTGCATGAGAAAAGACAAAAAAACAGAAGTAGAGAACATTGATTGACGAAGACGATGACTCTAGACCATGGGTTCCCAAAATTTTTTTTCTCGTGGACCACTTTCAAAGTTTTATTATTTTCGGTAGACCCCCTGCTGCTGCTTTTCTACTGTATTCCCAAAACTCCTAAAAATATCACCCTAAATTGGGGGTGTTAAGAAAAAAAAGTAGCACATTTTCTTGTGTCCTATTTATTAAAATAATACTTGTGGTTATACAAAATTATAAACACTATTACAAAGAATCAACAATTGACAAAAAATCAACAATGAACTCTGAAATGTAAATCAACAATAAAAGATAGTCATACTTTTAATGAGACGGCACACGGGCGGCACTTTGCAAGTCTCGACACGTGGTGTACACTTGTACTATTATCCATTTTTCTATTCAATTCTGTGTTTGAACTGAATTTCGAATATTTTTGAGTACCTACCTAGTGAATGATGCTACCTGCCTACGTTGATAGGTAAATCCAAGCCAAACTTTTTGTTCTTTATTATGAAAACCAGAAAAATTTTCGTGGACCCTTACTTACAACTTTAGATGTGAAAAGAAAACAGGTGAACCCCTGTTTTCTTTTCACATCTAGGTGGACCCCCGTGTGGTCTCCTATAGACCCCTGGGGGTCCACCTGGACCACTTTGGGAACCTTTGCTCTAGACAGACAGAAACAGGAAACCTTTCTCTATCGAAACGGGGATCTATTATAGGCATAATGTCCGACTTTTTTCCCAGTTTTATATCCATGCCTTATTCGGGATTCGAACCCGAGCTCACTCGATAATAGCCGACAGTCATAACTACCATACAGACTGAGCGGTAAAAAATCTTTTACTTCGTCATTATATACCAAAATGAACTTCATCGATATAAATCTTTTCTTCATCAATGTGAAGCTATCACTTTTTCTTGAAATTTTACTCTTAATTCAAGACAAATATATTTTTTAACTACGTGAGATATTATTGTACTACTTTATTTAAGAGAAAATTATGAAAAATTCATTTAATATAAATGCGTCCTTTTATTATCTCCTCTATATTTTCCTTTTCGTTGACTCCCATATTAGTTACTATTAATTAACTCAAACATTAATTCCTACTGTAATTCAGTCAAATAAATGAAACTTTCTGTTCAATTTATCAAATTTATTTGAATTTTTTAAATCATATTTTATTCTTTTAAAAAAGAACAAAAAATATGTGACATACTAAAAATCGGAAATTCCAGAAAAACATTCAGAAGTATTTCATTGAAGTTTTACATGTGACGAGATTTACAACCGATGCAAATCAAAACCTTGTATTAACTCATCCCGTTGTTGCTGAAAAAATTCATTTTGACGTTTCTTTCTCTTTGGCAGCTTTAAATTACAAAGCAGCTTGATCAGTAGTAGAAATTTATGTCTTTGAATTGAGTGAGGCGTGAAAACGTTGCACCTGCTTTCAGACAGCAATACACTAACTGCATAAGAAATAAAAATGTTGCGTAACTCTGAATGAATGTGGTGACATAACAAATGGTACATCAAACTGAGGACATTAAGTTTTAATGTCTTTTTCAGCATGCTTTTCAAAGTACTTTTTTATTTTATGCTATTTTAAGTTAGTTGTTTTTTATTTCTGTTTATTTAGTACGAATTTTGTTGCAAACATTCAACAAAATGATGAGTGAAATTGTAAAAAATATTTATAGCAAACATTTGTTTAAAGTTTTAGTTATTTTGAGGAAATATTGTATGAAGTATTTAAAAAATTGCAACTTTATATAAGTAATGAATGTGTGAATTAAAATTTAAAATATTCTATTTTTAAAGCTCATTTAATTTCATATTTTTTTATTTGAATGAATTCTACTTTTTTTCAATAATGAGGGATTTTTACATTGCTCAAACTCTTTAAAAAGACTATTTTGTCGACCCGAAATTTCGTTGCCATTCAGTTATAAGAAAATAATAGTTCTATATATGAAATACTTGAATTTGAACTGAATAATCTTCTAAATTTAAATTAAATCAAGTGTAATATTAAATCTATAATTTAGCGATTTATTTTCCTAAAAAATGAGAGAAACAATTTTTTTACGTTTACCAGCTTCATTATAGTCTAATATGGCATCATAGCATAAAAGATGCCAAGAATATGTAAATGTGTAGTGTTCATCAACTTCTTAAAGTTATAGAAAATGTATATGCACCTAATTCCCATTAGATACTCCAAATATCTGATTTTTGAGAACGTTATTTATCTCAAATATATAAAAGTTGAAACAATAACTGATTTTCTCAAATCACATTTAAAATAGTAATAGAACTAGTTTTACATATTTGCATTTGCTGGTCCACAAAATATTAAGACCCAAAGAATACATAATGTTTAGAAGACATTTACAAATATTTAATAACCAACTGCAATAGCATTTTTAATAGATATTTAGACATCCTGTTTGAAAACATCTCAGTAGGTTATATGAGTAATTTACATCTAACTTATTTTCTGCATAATAAATAGAGTTACGAGAGTTTTTTTAAAATTGAATATTGTTTCTTATTACTATAAACATTTCTTTTGAACAATCCTTAAGCATTTTTAATTTCATTTAAAATGGGAGAATTCAGTGGTCAGTTCAAAACATTATTTTGTTCAGATCTTTGTCTGGAAAACTAGCTATGTGAGAATATGTTTTGCTGGAATAGGAATATAAACCTATGATATGAATAAAATCATATATTGACAACTGCTGTTTTAATATTTTTATATGTACGTTAGATATTTTTTAAAATAATACAAATCGGCTGCTCACTGTTGAAGAAATTCCACCCTAAGACATTCACTAGCTTCCTTTAAAATGAGGTCTCAAATCAACGGTTTTTTTCTTCTCAAGTCATATCAATAGTGACTAAAATCAACAAATTATCACATTTTTTATCCAAAAATATTGCAATTTTCCAATTAATGTTCTTCTTTATCCATTTAATATGGGACTCATGAAGATTTGTTAAATGTAGTTATCAATTGATTTTTACATAATTAGTGAAATCACAGCAATAAGAATTCTTATAACAATTAACTTAGAAGTATTTTTATGATGCTCGTTTGAAATTTGAGACAGGACATCATTTTCCGAACAGGAAGTCGAACGATTATGAGTTTTATTAAGAAATGTCATCTTGAATGTTGTTCCTGGTTCTTTTTTATGTATCTATGTATTTTTCTTTTCAATGTAACTTTAAATATTTTTGTCTTTTGAAGAATATTTTGAAGTGAAAACTCTTTACTGTATATATAAACGCTATAATTTTCTTAATTTAAATTTGCTTAAATTAATTCAACTTCAAGCAGCATTTTTAAAATCGATGTGCAGGCCAAAAAAAAGAATTGTTTTCCTAAAATAAGTTCAAGTGATATTCTTAAAGAAGAAATTTAAGTCAGAAGAAAATTCAGTAACTTTATGGAAATTTTCATACTAAGTAATAATTTCTTTGTTTTTAAGCGCCAAAATGTATGTTACATATTTTAAAATTACTTAGAACAAAGAGTTATAAAAACAATTTTTCTTTTTAAGCATGTAATAATAAAGGATTTCTTAAATAAAATTGAATGTCACATTTAACTATTAAGTTATAACTCGTTTTATAAGAATTACTATATCCTCCGAATATTTATAATCCACAGTATACATTTTTATATCGGAATAAACATTCCGGAATTTTATACGGATAACAATTTTAATACCGGAATAAACATTCGCATATTTTACTGGTGATTTATTTTTTCTCAAATGCCACTAACATATACTCTTAACTTTGAATCAATGAAACATTTCGCATTATAATTAATTACACATCTTATATTTGTTGCAATATAACATCATTCATAATTTAAAATTCAATACTTTTAATCTGCTTATAATAATTACACATAAAATTATTCTAGTGTATGAGCATAGTTTTTCTTTAACTAATTAAAAGCAAGAAAAAGTATATTTCAAACAGTTTTTGATTAACTAACGCATGATTATAAAGAGTTTTTCTTATTTGTTTCACTTTCTTTTACATTTGAATATCATGTAAGTATGAAATTAATTTGACTACCAGAAATATGACTAGTAATATATATAAGACTTGGCGTTAATATTCTCTCTCATGTTTTTTTTTTATTATTAGACAAAGAAACATTTGCTGTACTTTTTCAAATCACAAAGCTGAAAGTTTAATTTTCGTAAAAATTTGACTTTTTTCACTTTTATCAAGTTTTTTTGTGGTGTTTTTCCAATTTTTCAGAAATTTTACTTAAACATTATAACACTTTACACTTTTTATTATTCTAAAATTTTTACTTTTAATATTTCTTTCATAAAATCCATGTTAAGAAAAGTGTATATTAGTAAATATTATTTTTTTAATAAAGATGGGCTCTGAGTGATTTACCCTTCGCCACAACAAGGCCGAAAATTGCTATTCATTTATCGTTACCCGATGGGGCTGTGAAACAAATCACGGAGGTGAGTAGCCTTACCCTTGCCCTACCAGCACAAACCCGTTTATATAGGTTGGGACACATTTATACCTTATCTCAGAAGAAAGGACAGAGAAATTGAGTGAAAGAAAGATCCATGCCCAAACCAGGATTTGAACCCGGAATCAACAGCGTTGAACGCTAACTTCTTAACCATCGGTCGGCTCGTAATATTAATATTTTCATATTAATGCCTTACATTTTATATAGATTAATTTAATGTAATTCTTTATGTAAAATTTTACATAATTTATTTAAAATTGAAAGATATGTGAAAATAAGATATTTTTATTGATAAATTTACTCTAAATTAGATGAAAACATGTTATCATTTAATTCTTTTTTTCGTAGCTGTTTTCAAGAAAATTGTGTCGTTTAATGAGGTTGAAAAGATTAATTATCCTTTATGAAGATTAAAAATTGTAAATGTTTCAACATTTATATGATATGAGGAAATGAATTGAGTCACTGTTCAATGGTAAATTGCATCTCATTATAAATTCTATATGAATTTTACCTCAGCGCTTAAAATAAATATGGATTACTAATTATAAACTTCAAAATTATCTCTATTTTGATGACAAAATAAAAATTGGGTAACTGTAAAAATAGCAAAATCTGTTGATCCGAATAGTTTGAAATCACATAACACTTTTCTGATGTTAATGGGGCCATATTCTTTGTGAAACAAACCATGAACAAACAAAATATTCAAAATTTCTCAACAAATACTTAAGTTTTGAAAACAGAAAAGAAGTTATTTCCATTAAATATATGTAATAAACTATCTGGATACTAATTTGTAACTATTTGGACAGTTAAAAATTCCCGAAAATATCCTTTCAATTCTCAAAACTAAACACTAATGAAAACAGGTAGAAGTCTTAGAACCAAATATTTGACTAGACCCACTTTCAATAACCATTCAGAATATTTCAGTAAAATGTTTCTCTTGCATATAAAATATTAATTAGACAAAACTTCTTAAATGATCATTTCCAAAGTTTGAGTCCTCTAAAGAATATAGAAGAATATTAACGTAGCATTTATGAAGCAGCATTCAAAATATACCAGTATATGTTGATTACATATCATATTGTATTGATTTATAACTAAACCGTATTTTATAATTAAAATTTTTTAAAAATGCTTTTTTTTTAAATTAAATTCTGAAAATTCCGAAAGAATTTCAGAATTTTAAATTAAATTCTGAAAATTCCGTATTGCAATAAGGCGCTTATGCGCCTTATTGCAATACGGCGCATAAGCGCCTTATTGCAAACTAAAAAAATGTAAGATTTTTATATCACGCAATGAGGGACAGATACTTTTATATTATTCAAAAAAAGTAAAACTAGTTATTACAATTAGTCGATCAAAAGATATTTCTCTTCAAAATAGAAAGATAAAATAAAACTATCACCAACTTTTTTTTCCATTTTTTTTTTCCCTTTTCCCACTCAAATGTATTTTTCAGTTAACTTCTTCACTTTGAGTTAGAATTTTTTGGCTTTTCAAGTGATAGATGAATCGATAATAACAATGAAAATATTTTAACAAAATTTAAAAGCTTGAAGATTTGTTCATTTTTAAATCAATATTATATTAAATTTTTTGCAACGCTAAAAATTCGAGAAATATTTTTTTAATTTTTTAAAACTTTAAAATTATGGAGGCGATTTTAATAATTTTTATTTGATAATTATAGAATAATTACATGTCAAATTTCTATTAAAAAATGTACGATATTTATATTTCTCATCTAAGAAATAATCTTTACATATTAAGAATTAGAATAAGGTTCAAATTTTTATACAAAAAAATTTCTTTTTATTTATGCTTATTATTTAAATTTAATAGTCTTCCTGTAATATTTAAGTTTGCTTTCATGTATATATTGCTTTATCATAGAACACTTTTAGAACATACTATTGTATCTTTCCAGTTTGAAGGAAAAGAACATTATTAAAAAAATCTTATTATCTTTGCATTTAATTAAGAAAATATTTTTATAAATTCATAATATATAATTATCTATATAAAGTTATTTTATCAAATGCTCACACGCAGTAATTGTTTATTTAAAAAAAACTGACCAATTAATTCTCTGTTCTTTCAAAATTTCTGAAAGTATTCTTTATATATAAAACCATTAGTCAAATTATATTAAGTAATGTAGACACATTTAAATTATATAAATCATTCAAATTTCTTCTTGTTTTGAGAATAGTTTTAAGTCACAAAATGCCACAAAAATTTTAATTTTATCTTTCAAAAATTCAAAGGCAAATTAATTAAAAATCAAATACCTATCACACATATAAGAAATTATCTTTAAGCCTTCTTTGTTAATAATAAAAAATTTATTTAGGAAATAATGTACCCAAATAGAGCATTCTCATTCATAAGATATATAAAAAGATTAAAAAATTCCTTGCTGATTAGCAAATCAATTCTTACCTTGTACACGATTTAGACAAGAGAATACTTTTACATACTTTTAATTCACTTATATAAATTTCATCATGTTTTTATTAAGTTTTAGAAATCCGTAAATACTGAAAAAATTTTGCACATAATGAATGAAGCAGAAGTACATTTTCAAATTATCACAAAGTGAGATTTGTACTGAAACTGATAAAATTTTCTTGGATTCCTAATTCGATTTAAAAACAATGTTTTCTATTTTTATTCGTTTGCTCAACTATTGACATGATTTTTCAATGTTTGTTACCTTTTTGTTTTTTATTAAGAAATGTGTGTTAATAAAATAACATATAAGAACATTCATTCATTTAAAGTAATATTTTAGTCATAAAAAAGCTGCGAAATTTTTGGGGCTATGATTGTTTAATTGTAAAAAGAGCAGTTATGTTTTAAATAAATCTCTAAATCTATAACTAATGTATTTTCTCAAATTCTATACTTTTGTTTTTATTAATTTTATACTATACAGTCATTTAATTTTTGACAAAAACAATTTTTTTCATATTTTTTGTCAACCAGACTCAAATATGAATTTTATTTGAGCAAATGAGATAAATTTTCTTTCAATTTGTGATATTTTTTGTCATTGATATATTGATAATTGTTTTAATATTTTTTGTCTGCCAGGGTCAAATATTAACACTGTTTTAGCAACAAAGATAAATTTCATTTCAGTTTTAGCCGATAAATAAAAATACTGTAATTAATAAAAAAACAGTTATGATTAATTATTTATTAAATTTTGTCTGATGGTAACAGAAAGGTAAATATAAAAACTATACAACAGTAAAAATTTTCTAAGAGATTCCAATCAAAAATGTTGAAACCAATTGCATTTACAAATTTCAATAAAAATTTTATATAAATGTTCTTATGTAAATTTCTTATGTAAACTTATGTAAATTAATGTAAATTTCAATAAAAAATTTACGTTACACTAAAATCGGACAAGTATCTGAAAATGTTGTTAGTTTGAGAGTTAAGCTTGGATTTTTCTTTCACCACAAGAGAAAAGAATGCTATACATTTGAACAACAATGCTTTCCTCAGGATTAAATTTTCAATAAAACAGATAAAACTAAATAATTTTTTGAACTAAACCATATAAAATTAGAGTTATTTTGATGATTGTGCATTATACGAAACAATCTATGTAAATAAAATCTAATTTAGGCTATGTTTTATTTAAAAATTTTGATTATTAAGTTTGCAATTAATTTAAAACATAATTTAATCTAATTTTAAGTTATTGTAATTTTTTTATGCAGAAAGTGTAGTTAAATATTTAATGTCAATTTAAATATTTAGTTCATGTGATCCACAATGGAATGCATAAATAACTAAATTTTTGAATTCTGACTGATTATGTGATAATTCGATTTATAATAGTAAATTTTTGAGAAATATTGCTATACAGAGTGTTCTGAAATTTTTCTCGCTTCAAGAACGAAAAAGTGGGGTTCTTTTATTTTTTATTTAAAAAAATATTTTTTCATAACCACTGGATGGTGAGGAAAAATGTATACGGCATCGTAATTCCTTTTTTTCCTACATGTAAATTTTATAAAAATAATATTTACTATTTTTGAAAAAGTATATTTTTTATCACAGCATCGAACATGTTTGCAGTTTTTTTTTTTTATGCCGCCAATAGGAAATGTACTGAAATGCAGATGAAAGGAGTTCCAAATATTCAATATTTAATAACTTTGTAATTAAAAAGCTACCGGTAAACTATCCATCCTGAAAGTGAAGTGGTCTGAGAAGTAATAAAATATGAGCTGGCAACTTGAGCACATCACAAAAAATAAAAATCTCTAGTTCTCATCCTTCTTGTATTATATTTCTATAGTAAGCTTTTAGAAAACAATTATGATTTTCTATTGTTCATAATGTGGAGGCTTTCCTTAGTCAACTTGCAAAGCTTATTTTCCCTTTAAAATCATACGCAATCCCTGAGGTTCTTTGTTCTATAAAAAGAATTTTGACATGATAAAAATGAGGTTGGGTCACTATTACGTTAAAAATAAAAATAAATGCTCTAGACTACAATTTCTACAAGCAGTCGTTGATTCAAAAGGTATATTTTTAACATCAAACGTCTATCTCCTCCAAATCTTATCGCTTGTTTAAATCATTGCATTTGGAATAAGTTTCGTTTATAATTCTTCTATACTATTGAAATTTTCCCACACAACACTTGTACTATCAATATTCATTAAGCTTAAAACTCAAAATAATATTTTTAAGAAACATATATTATGAAACCTTCAATTTAATAATTTTAGGAAAACCAAGAATTCGAATAATGAGATGCTAAGGATTTCTTTTAATATGGAAAGTTAATACTAAACGTTACTCCTAGAATTTGAAATCATCATCTTAAATGCAATGTAAAAAATAAAGTATTTAGTATTTTTTTATCCTACGCCCAGCCTTCGCCAATCGGCCACGCGCTGTCTTGCTGACCAGTAAAGATGCAAAAAACTGAAAGGGGAAATATTTCCAAGGTCTATATCTTTCAAACCAGAACACTCCCAAAGATGACGTTCATCTATAGAGGCACGGTCACACAAGGGCCACAAGTATTTAGCATTGACTCACATTGTTTTCATCAGTTAAATTCGCAATTTTGCTTCTTTTCGCGAGTGACAGACTAATAAAAAAACAGTTATAACAGATACTTAAAAAATTCTATCTATATAATATATTTACAATTGTAATATTATGTTAGTTTATGGTATCCATATTTTGTAAACAAATAAAAATATAAATGTTTCGGAATATTTTTCTCTCATATTAATTATTCATGTCAAACCTTAGCACATTTTATCAAGAACTATTGTTCTAAATATATCAAACTTCTTTCATATTTGGAGCCTTTCATGGTGCTTAAAATAAATCCATTCTGTAATTAAAAACTAAAAACCTGTAGTGTTATGGCCATTCCATATCTAAAAAGAAATCTAAAATTATTTTTTACTATATTCTATTGATTTCCTTCTATGAAGAAAACTATGGTCTTATTGAGAAAACTATGGTCTTATTGAGCAATCCAATTATTATTCTTAAAATGTGCTTTGAATCCAACGTATCTTGAGGTTCTAAATATATGTTCTTTTATTCTATTTATTTGAATTTTCTTTTACTCTATTTATTCTCCCATTCCTTAAAAAAATAAAGCATCTTGCTTTTTCTTTCCATAAACAAAATAATTTATAGCACGCTGTATCATCATCACAAGATTAAGTGGTAAAACTGGTCAATATCTGAGTCTTAGGAGAATTCATAACTGTTTAAACATAAATAATTCTTCATATAAAAAATAATAGTTTACTTCCAGAAAGAGCAACAACTGTGACGAGGAACAGAAGTTTTCTGTATTATTTCAATACTTACTTTTCCTGGAAGACATTCACACACACATTGTCATTTTACAACCTCATAAAACTTGATCTTGAGCAGTAAACCCCTTGATTGATTGTTAATTCTAATTTTTCTTGAAAATAGTTTTCTATTGGACACTTGAGGATTTTTTAAATTTTTCTTATTAATTTGGTAATGTTTAAACAATAGATTTTCTTTCTCTTCTTGTAGGATTTCGCTCGTTTAACACCTTCTGAAAACCTTTTTAATAAATAATTCTTTATTTTAAAACAATATTTTTCAGGTAGATTTCCAAATTAATGGAAAAATTGCTAAAAATAGTGCTTTCCACACACTTAAAAATAGTGATAGTATAGGATTAAATTAAATAAGTGACTAACAACTGTTTTTTGTACTTCTGATTAAAGTACCAAGAATAAATGAGAGTGCATAATTCATCATCGTTTGCTTGATTTCGTTTCCGGTGAAGTTAAAATTAGAAACCTTAACAGGTCTCTAATTTCCCAAACTTTTCTTCAAATTTTCCAATTTTACAAAATTTTCCAAAAAAAGTTCCAAAGAGCTTAGAAAATCATAGCATATCTGACCGGTTTCCGATAACCTCAGTGGCACAACTGTTTTTCATATCAGTAGAATATTATGACTGTGACGAATATTATATACACTGTGACGAATATTAGGAAAACATACAATGAACACGGCAAAAGAACATCTGTAAGACAGGACTGTGGAAAATAATCTAGCTCACCAAGAAAGATAAGTGGACATAAAAGATTGTGATAATACAAAGGAAGACCGCGGAAGCAAAAATGACTGCTGAGCTGAAAGAACATCTACAAAATCTAGTATTGATCCTTACAGTTAAAAGGAATTTTATCGATAAATATTTGGAACAGAACTGCAATTGCAAAGTTCCTTATAACAAATGTAAATTATAAACTGTAAGTACTGTAGAGCAAGAGCCATAAAACATGAGCTACATATCAACGGAAACATATCTTGTTTTCTGATAAATCCATCTTTTCCTTATTCCCCAACAAGGATAGATTTACGTGCGATGAACGACCACAGAAAATTACAATCCATACTGCCTCTTCTTAGAATCAAGCGTTGAGATGGTTCTGAAAAAGATTTGGAGCATCATTTATTGTTTTGGAGTAGATATTTGTGGTTATGGTTAGATCATTAACACTGACTATGTCATTTTTAGATGACCATTTGCATTCTCTAACACAGACGCTTTTTCCATCTGGAGACAGCACTTATCAAGATAATAAGTATTATACTGATTTGGTAATTTGGTATTATCCTGATTTGGTAAGTATTATCCTGATTGGTAGTATATCCTGATTTGGTAATTTGGTTTTTGTTATGGTTTTAGGAATGTGAGCACTCAGTTACACACTTTATGTGGCATTATAAGTCAGTGCACTTAAGAATCATTGAGTGGTACTGTGATCTATTTTGGAATAAAAAATAAGATTTCTTTTTTTAATTCTCCTTCCTTTCTCCGAAAACGAGAGAAATTTCTGCACATGAGGAAGGATAGAATATCTTACGCATTTATATATCTCCCCTTCAAGAAGAACTTAAGTGGTGTTAACTGCCAAACATGCTTCCACACACTTTAGAAGTAAAACAAACACTTTTTATATGGATTTCACATTTATTTTGAACAACGTCGTTAGCTATCTCATATGGATGTTTTCATTTACAGAACAACAATAGAATGAAATATCATTTCCTTTGTGTATGAAGTATCAAAATATTTGATACAGTACTAGTATTGAACAAGGTAAAAAAAAGTTGGTATAAATTTTTTTTAAATTCAGTGCTTCAGCTAACTGATGGTGGAGTGGTTAGAATCCGTAACTTCGAATCAGTAGGTTCTGGCCTCGAACCCTGCTTCTGTGGGTGTGTGTTTCTGTATCCCTTGACTTTCGGAGCGAAGATGACACACCCACTGGATGCTTACTGAATCAGATGTCATCACATTCGCTCTTTGTAGTGCTGAATAAATATATTTTAAATATATCCGGGTATTTGGAAAACAATTCTGAGTTTTATGGAAAAAAGGGTTAAAATTTCGTTAGCTGATTGCTATTTTTTGATGCTCTTTTGAAGAGAGAAAATATTATTAGACAACAGAGTTTGAAAGAACGTAGTAGGCTGCACGAAGCGACAGGAGTCAGTCGTTTAGTGAAAACAGAGGGCACCACGTGAAGGCGACTGACACCACCCCCCTATTGATTGCTGTCTAGACCTGATACTACCTGTTAGTAAGAAGGTCTCCACTGATTCTGAACTAGGGATGGCTACCCTAGCTACTATCAATGAGCATTATCCATCATCTGTTTGGTTCCATGTCTATACAGATGGTTCAGTTGTGGATGCCATTAGAAATGCTGGTGCAGGAGTATACTCTAAGAGTTTCAGGCTTTGCCAGGCTGTTGGGAAATACTATAACAGCTACAATGGTGAAGTGGCTGCTGTGCAATTAGCACTTGAGGAGATCAGAAAGGGTAATGAGAACAACATAGTATTTTTTATAGACTCTCAGGCCACCATCAGGTCTCTCTCTTCAATTGCTCCTAGCAGTATTGGGTCTGTTTATCTCTGTCAAATGGCAATTAGTTCTCTACTGGAAGAAGGACGACAAATTGTGCTGCAATGGATACCCAGCCACTGTGGTATCGCCGGAAATGAGGCAGCTGATAAATTGGCAAAGGCTGGCTCAAATCTACAACAGCCTTCTCCAGCCTTGGAATACCATACTGTTAAAAGGCTTATTAAGTCAAATATAGCCTCCTATCGTAGAAATATTTACAAGATGTGCATAAAGGAGAAAGCATGGGCTTCCTTACTAACAAAGCCTATTCCGTGTAACCTCCACAGAGCTGTGGGAGTGGCAAATTTTCGCCTTAAAACTGGGCATGATTATCTGCAAAAACACCTTCACCGTTTGGGTTTGAAGGACTCTCCAATCTGCCCTTTTTGCGGACTAGAGGATATGACTGGTGACCACCTTTTCACTTGCCCTGGACTTTCGGACGTCGCAGATAGAAATTCTGCGGAAGATGACTTTTCATTCACCTCAAGATTGTATTGGGCTGCCCGACAGAGACTGATGGTTGAAAAACCAAGGTCGGGCGTAGGATAAAAAAAAAAAAAAAAAAAAAAAAAAAACAGAGTTTGAACTTATTTGATAACTTGTGAATGGGAAAATTCGCTATTTCTTATGTTCTGTATAATAATAAATGTTAAAACTAAGATTACTTTCATTTTAAACATTTTTCTACTATTTCTTGGTGTTCGACAACCTAATTAGCTTAGTGTGCAAAAACTAACCGTCGAGAGACAAACCAACCCTAATGTTTGAATTTTTACCAATTTATTTTAACCTTATATAATAATTTCACAAATGGCAAGCTTAATTTGTGACATTCTTTTCATTGACTTTTGTGAAAAAAATATTTTACAAATTCGTGATTAAAATTATTTTCTTTATCAGATTTAGGATACATGAGAAAAATTCGTGATTGAGATGTTTTGAAAAATAGGAAATCTTTTAAGTTGTTTATGAAATTTTAAAGATTAATAAGAATTTTCATAAGAAATATCCATTTTACAGAATTAATAAAATAAAATTAAATATATTAAACATTTATTACTTTAAACTCATGAGATGCTTATATAAGTGACCTATGAGATATTTAAAAACTTGTGCTCATCCCTGAAAATATTTTATTACAGATATTTCTTGAAAAATGAATAAAGTCGCATACACAGGTAATCGATAAAGCATTTCATCAAAACAAATATAAATGGAACACAAAAAGATATATATATATATATATATACAAACAACTTAGAAAACTCAATTATTTACAGATAAACTTAGTTCGTTATTGTGAAAACGGTTGTTTTCTTGTTGTTTTTTTTCTCCCCAATGGTTTCGGATTATGTGTTTTCAATAAAAAGTTTCTTTTCTTATACAGAAAACAATTTGATAAAATAACAAATAAAATACTTTTTTTGAACGTTTGGTCAACTTCTGAAACTTTTCGGCGATGTTTTTATCTTTAATGAAACAGGTAAGAAATTATCGTTGATATAAAAACACGAGAAAAACCACTTAAGGCTGATTCCTTCTTAAATCATGGAGAAATTTTTACAAACACAATAAAGTAAGGAATCTATGTATTTGTTTTCTGTCGAGCAGCACACAAAATAAAAGTTTTTGGTTTTCTTTTGTTTTTCCCCCTCAGCAGAATCAAATTTCCTTTTTTGGTCTCATTTCATTTCTTATAACACGAAAACATTGCAACCGATTCTATTTTAAGCTGTACACTAAAAGAATTTTATTCTCTGTTGGTTTCTGTTTATGCTCATTGTTTCTTACAAAGAATATTTCAAAATAATTTTGTAAAATTTCCTTTTCAGCATTTCTATTTTTGCTAATTCATTCATTTCATTTAATTCATTACGATGTAAATAGAATACATTTTTATTTATCTACTCACAAATATTCATTTAAAAGATTTAATGAATTGATTATTTCATTTTAGTACGATTCAGAGAATGAGGTTTCGATTTGAAATAAATTTAAAAAAAAACTATACAGAAAGCTTTTGAAAAAAAATTACATTAGTTTTGTTCATTTCATTCTCATTTTCTAATCATTTTTGTATTATCACAAATTTCCTAAAATGTATTTTTCTTGAAATTACCTTATTCAGTTAATATTTTTCTTTTGTGTCTTACTTTAGTTGTGAAAGTATTGAAATTTGATGATATTATTTAATATGATTTTAAATACATAAAATTAAAATTAAATTTTTTCATATGAATAGATGTATATATTCTAGTAGCATGCGGTAGTTTAGTTGAGATTCTGTAAGTCCTGGGTTTTTTTTAAAGCCTAAAATGTTGGATCTGTCTGAGATTTCATAAGAGACTAAATTGTAGGCGACCATATAGCTGTAGCAAATGTCACCGAAACGGCGCAACTTTTAGGCGTTTTCAAAGGTACTGAGTCTAAAGTCATGACAGCCTACACATAGCTAGACAGACAATCTTAGAAATGCAGGACGGAAAGATAAGCTCAGTGAAAGAGACTATCGGGTATGAAAAGGATTTTAATTAAAAAGCGAACAATTTCAACAAAACTGAGATCAGCGCTACATCAGCATCTGGATACTTCACTGTGGATGATTATAGTTAGAATTCATCTACTGAATAGAACATTTAGAGCAAGCAACAATTCCATCAGTTAAAGGTGACAATTCCTAAGTTACTTGTCACAGATGTTGATGCCAAACTTTATCTACAATATTATCATACACACAAAACTTGGCGAATTGATAAGTGGAAGAAAGTTTGCCAACGGTCATACCATGATGAAAATACCGGTTCTCGTCTGAAGTTGAAGAAGGTAATATGGTCTAATGTATCATTCACAATTTCTGACTTTTCCCTTATAACATAACGGGTGCACATTTGGAGGACACCTGCACAAGAGTATAATCATGATTGCCTCTTTCTAATTGTCCGGCATAGTGATGGATCTATCATGATATAGGCAACTATACCGTTTTTTCTGTTGGACTAATCTTAACACTGAAAATATGGATCCTGGGGAGAAATATGAGGAAATTTCAACTGATCAGGTATATCCTATTATGAAAACCTTGTTTTCTGCACGAGACATAATTTTACAGGATGATTACATTCTATCTAAGTAGAGGAACTCGTCCATTCACGGTTTGATAAACATGAAGATGAATTTAAACATCTACTTTGGCTCACACTTTCACCCAACTTCTACATTACTGAATAGTTATGGTATAACTTAATTTGAGGATACCTTACGTTTGGCATGACTAGTGTTCTCATCTGATTTGAGCCCGATACAGCATGTATAAAACATGATCAACCAGTATGTTTTATCCGTCTACCTCTTCTATATACATTTACATTAATCGCTGAGTATTGAAATCTTACCAAAAGTAGCTCATTAGGTTAACACTCAGCATGCTTAGACATCAGATGGACTGTGCCGCAAATAAGATGGGAAACAATCTTATTGGCCTTCATATAAACATTATCTTTTATAGAAATAAGTTTATATGATTAAATATAAAAATAAAGAAATACGGTTTCTAACAGAATTACATTTTAAAAATTGCAAGTTCTCATTTTTTATAGTAATGATTCAATAACAATTCTATTAAATATAATGACATACGGATTTCATTAAATTCTATTGAAATTTAAATAAATTCCTCAAATGTAAGAAACATTTTCATTTAGGATCATAATATAGCTGTATACATGGTAAATACTTAGAGTTTGAAAATTACTGAATATTGCTAGATATAATAACAAAGGAATGATCGTAAATTATTTTAAGCATTGTACTTGAAATTTAACTACACTATTATTTGGTATTTCACTTCAAGAAAATTTAAATCTTATATATAAAAGGTTTTAAACATGGTCTAAAGGTATAAAAGCGCTCTTTAGAGCAGCTACAGACACAACTAGTCAAACCAGTTAGGAGTTTAGTAATTGAAATGGATGTTGATCTCTGTTTCATAATATCCCATTTATTTAAGGGATACTTGAGAAGCTATTATATTTCCAATTTTATGATCTGTAGATATGTGAAAACAGCTACGAAAATTTCTTCTTAGAATACAGTATTTTGTGCAAGAAGAAAATTTCATAACAGATCTCAAAATCTAGATTAACCATTACATTATTTGAAATAATCAATTATTTCAGTTTATTTCTTCTTTTCACACACACATAAATAGATAATAATTCTTTATTTAAGTTTTTCGTTATATAAATGGAATGTAAATTTATTTAATGTACAATAGTATTATGTAAAGTAGAAATTTAAAGTTCCACAAAATTTCCATAAAATATTTTTAAATTATGATTTGTTGTAAATGTTTAGCATAGATTAAATAGTAATCAGTACAAGAATTTGAGAAATAAGTTTTGGAATTTAGAATTATGAAAATAGAATTAAGATTAAATTATACATGACTGAAAAAAAGAATAAGAAGAGTTTTATTAATTTTTTTACGAATTAAATTATATTTTTATAAAAGTATAAAGGAAATTTTGTCAGAAACTTGGTAAAATACTATGATAGAAAAGAGAAAGTTATTCATTTTTATTTGCCACTTTATCATTAAAAATTTCGTGATTTAATCAACAATATGTTGTTGCTGTTGTTACTTATGACACTTGGATAAGTTAAGCTTGCTATGCTATTTTTATACGAATTTAAGTCAATAGGAGAGCGTCTGCGTCTTTCGTTTAACCAGAGCACCGTGAAGATAAAAGTAAGACTTTGCTCTAAATTCCTCCGATAGATGGCACTACCAGAGGATCCACTCCCTCAATTTTGACGATGATCTGAAAGGGGAAAAATTTATTCCAGGCGATTACAACCATGGTAACTGCTCAACGGCAGACCACAGGACTTTCGATTCCAAGATTTAACGAAAATGTGTATCGCATGTACATGGTGGGTCTTTAGCGGCATTGAGCAGCAAACCCCGCCCTTCCGGACGAAAAGCTGATACCCTCACATATATTTGGGCACCCAATGAGTGAGCCATCGTAGCCCTAAAAGAGGGTCTTCGTAATTTAGAAGCAGGAATCTGGCAGAAGATCCCCAGTGGTGTCTGTTCACATGGAGAACATTGCGAAAATGACATATGTAGAGTGACCAAATTCACCATTAGCGAAAAAGATGGATCTTCAATCGGGTAGGAAATTGAAATTACTACTTTTCAATAACGAGAACGAACTCCCTCACCAGTCAGGCCAAAGCGACCTTGAAAAAATTATAAACTAAGTCAATTTGCAAATGTTTCTACATGAAGTAAGAAATCTTTTATTAATAACTGCGCGTTAAATTTATTTTCCTTTTTATTTGACACTAAGACAGAATTTACATGATGAAACATCATTTGTTTCTTTATTATATATATATATATATATATATATATATATAATTTTTTATATATATAATATATATATATATATATATACATATATATATATATATATATATATATATATATATATATATATATATATATATATATATATATATATATATATATATATATATATATATATATATATATATATATATATATATATATATATATATATATATATAATTAGATTTTTTCAAAACAATTACAATCAAAAACCACAAATCAATGTTTATCAAAAAAATATTGGGAATTCATTGGCATAAAATATTTTTTCAAAATACACATTTGTAGAAAACATAAAAAGTATATTTTAACTTCACTAAATATAATAGTAATATAGGATGATAAATATCATGAAGACATAAAAGATAGAATAAAGGAAAATATGCCTTGTGTTTACATAAGGTAATAAACAGAAATCAGTAATACGAATTTCTAATCGTGATATAAATATTTCAACTAGAACGCAGGACACAATGCATTTGAATGCACAGTGAAAATTTGTAACAAATATAAATCCGTGGATAATCTAGTTATTAAAATAGAAATACTTCTCTTTTCATATATAGAAGTTGTGTAACATAAATCGATTGCTGTTGGAGTTTCAGGCTTTTAAAAATCCTTTTCTAACACCTTTTACCGCTTTTAGCAGTAAAAGCGAAATTGAATTTTGTTCACATATTAACTTACGTGGCTAGAAGGTTCGCAGTTTTATAAGGTAGCTTTCTCGCAAAATTTACAAAATTACATTACTGGCCGTTAGAGTAAAAAGCCTACTTTCATGCCGTAAAAGTATCAGACGTTTTGTACATTTACAGTTATGCACATATATTCCCTTTAATATTATTAATTTTTAATAATAAATATCATAAATATTTACTATTAAATTATTTATTGTTAAATTAAATATTTATTATTAAATAATTTTTAATAATATAAAACAAATGTGACGTTATAAAATGTTTTTCATTTCACATTAAATATTTTAAATATTAATTTATAATACCATTTATAATACTTAATAAAAGTTATGAAATATTTTTGTATACAGTAGTGATATAGAACTACTTTTTAATTATTTAACATTATCTTACAATAAAAAAGTGCTTAATATAGAATATAAAAAAGTTTACATAAGCGAGGAATTATTTGAAGCAAATGCAAAAACTCTATCATTTTTTGGGAAATTACTATTATATGTATAAGCACATTTTCTCCAGGAGTAAAAAATAAACTAATTATTGTGAATTTAAATTTTATTAAGTAGATAATTCCATTTCCTATAAATTGGAAAAAGAAAGATAAATAAATTTATGTGAAACAGTCTTTATACAAAATATAAGGATATTGTATGTTTGAAAATATTTCATACAATACACAGAATTTGGAATTAAAATTATTATAGTAATATTTTCGTCAACATTGTTATAAAAATTAATAAGCTGAAATTCACCAGAAATTTTTTATAAATAGATATTTATATTAATACCATGATTTTTTCAAAGAAAAGAGGAATATTTTGATTCAAAAGAAATAAAGCAAGATTTTTTTAATATAATACTTAAATTCAAAATACTCAAAGGTTTTAAATCAAAAATATATTTTAGACTCGAAATTTTGGATATTAGAAGCATTTTTACTTTATTTTGCTCTTATGAATCCTACTTAAAGAAAAAAATACTTTCTAATAAAAGATCTTAAATTTCATTAAAAAATAAAAAAACTGAAAATATGAAATAAAATTAAGATAACTAAACATTTATTCTGTCTCAAAATTGATCGAATCTATGAAATTTCCTCATTTCCTAAATTATTAACAACTTATTAATAATATAAAAATTGTGTATTGAATTAAAAATACATGCAAAAAATAATTTTTCTAAACAAAACTAAAATAACTTTTAAAGTAACCTTAAAAATGACTTTAAATATTTCTAAAAAACATTATAATTATAAATGATAGTGATATTTTATAATTTATTTTTCCAAATTGTGGGTATAATACACATTTCGTATTAAAAAATGTAAATGAAACTTCATTAACATCATCTTTTATAAAATGGGCACTATGTTGCATATAGGTTAAAGAAGCATATGCTTTAAACTCAGTAGAAACATGTATTGCTTGTCATGGGTACCACGATCACTAAAAAAACCAATTATCTAGCATGGCAATTCTTATAAATATTTAGAAAATACGTCATAGGGGGACTTCTCAAAAATAAAGTCATTCCTCAGATGTTTGGGCTTCCAAACTTTTTATAAAGGCTACCTAATTTTTCATATACTTTGCCTTAAATGCCTTAATTGTAATAATATACACTCATGTCCATAAATTAATGATAATTCAGAATCACACAGAAATTGAACTCTAAAATAAAAAATTCCCATGTAGATTTATCGCACACATCTTGAAGAATAATATGCAAATTACAAGAAACCACCAGATGGCACCAATAGTACGTCACAATGACGAGAGTGTAAGAGAGGCGTATATAAGGAATGGTTGCAAAGAAGTAAAATTGTTCACAAGCGCTTTACAAGCCTTTCAGTGCAGTGACCGCATAGTTATGGTACAAAGGAAGCATGGATGATGTTTTATATGGTAGAATTATCGGCCGTCTGGAATGTGGACGTACCCAGCTGGAAGTATCCGAGGAATTTGGAATCACCCGGAGTGTCATCTCCAATCTTTGGCAACTGTTCCAAGATGATGATAATGTAAGTAGACGTTACAGCACAGGTCTTTACAAGTTACAATGCTGAATGAGGACTGGTATTTTGCAGTTACTTCCAAAAGAAACAGACGGAGCACAGCATCAGACCTGTCTCGTCAGCTCTCTTCAGCTACCGGTACGACAGTTTCAAGGCAGACCGAGTACAGACGCTTAAGGCACATTGATCTATATGCTCGTAAGCCTATCAGACGAGTTCCACTTACCGCAACTCACTGTCGCCTGCGGTTAGTCTAGAGTAGAGAGCATGCATTGTGGACACCGCAACCGTGGTTTTGTGGGATGTTTTCCGACGAGTCCAGGTTTAGTTTTCAGTCTGATTCTCCCCGGACTTTCATATGGAAGGGCCAGGTATCCGTTACCACCAAGAGAACACCATTGAACGACGCCATTACGTTGGTACAGGATTGCTCGTTTGGGGAGGAATTATTCTGTGTTCTAGAACTAATCTGCATGCTCAGAATATAATCATGACAAGCCACATCATCTGGGGAGCAAACTATGTATTAAACATCATACCAACCATGTTATATTGGTTTTTTTAAATAGGTTCTTTTTTTAAATTTGCTCCAGAGAGTAAAAATCGCAATTTTTATTTTAATGATGTCAAACATAGAGCATTTTTTTTGCTCTTTACCTTTTGTTTAATAAATAGACTTTACACATAAGTCACATTTGTTTTTCTTCTGTCTCTTTCTTTACCTAAACTTGCATTATCCTTAATTTATTGATACGAGTGAATATAATAAAAGTAAAATAATAATACACTATACTGCATCTGAAGTACCGAATTTGTCATTGCATGTTCCGTTTAAAGCCAATTTATACGTTTACAATTGAAACACTTTTGGAATTGGAATAGATGTTAAATAAAATAATTATGGTATATATTGCTTCCCTCATTTCTGCTTACAACTGTTTAAATTTCAGTTTTGAAAAATGTATATTAAAGTGAATGGAAAAATTCAATAAATTCTAACCTTTAAAATTTTTGCCTTGACACAACTTTTTTATCTGATAGTCTGAATTATATGTAAAAAGGCTCTTTCAAATTTTAATTTTAATCTAATTTAAAGAATTTATATACTACATATATACATACGAATAGACAAATATTGTTCCCATTGAAAATTTAATTCTATTTTTTCCTGAATACTTGTAATAAAGAGAGCACCTTATACTGTCTATTTTAGTTTTCGGCAACATATATTGTAGTGAATCTATTACTCGGCAGTAAAGTTCATGATGTTGAAATATGGCTCTGAATAAATGTTTTCCAGAATTTCTTCAGACATCCTTCATTAAACTAGGTCAAATTCCAAGGGATGACAAAAAAATAATGTCACATACAGTAATATTTTTACAGTTAAATACATTTTACTGCAGTATTACTGCATATTATTTTAATATTAAAACAAGCTAACTATATTTTAAATTTCTACTAAATTATAAAATAATTATTCCTTAATTATATCTTTTTAGATGTCTTTATATATAGTTTGTAACACATGCATGTTAATAAAAAAAAGAATATCTATTATATGGTGTTTCTAGAGTGAGCCTTTTATAAATTATCAAAATCATTTTGGGTCTCAGTTTGACTTCATTTCCGCACATTGCAGCATGAGTATACATACACACACACACACACAGTAAAGAAATATATATATATATATATATATATATATATATATATATATATATATATATATATATATATATATATATATATATATATATATATATATATATATATATATATATATATATATATATATATATATATATATACTTATATACTTATATATATATATATACTATATATATATATATATATATATATATATATATATATATATATATATATATATATATATATATATATATATTTCTTTACTGTGTGTGTGTGTGTGTGTGTGTGTGTGTGTGTGTGTGTGTGTGTGTGTGTGTGTGTGTGTGTGTGTGTGTGTGGTCAATGAATTAAAATTCTTTAATGAATTCTTTAATTCGGATAACGTATGCAAATTTTTTATGACGTGGTTAGGATAAGTAAGGTGCAAAAATAGGATAAATTAAGTAAAATTGCAAAAAAGATAAATCTTTCATTATTAGAAAAGTGCTTATTATTCTTATTCGTTTTTTAAGGACCACGATTTGAAAGACCGCAAACCTCATTTGGTTACCAAAATTAGCCATATCAAATGTTTTCAAATGTTAGAGTCAGAGCCCAAGTTCTTGTCTAGAAAACGAAAATGTAATTCAAGCACATTTTTCCAAAAGCGTGATCAGTGTTATCAACTATAAATTGTAAGGCAGAAACGGGACTCTATTGTACTTTAGTTAACAAAAATCATCACTATGTCTCTTTATAATATATATCAGTTCAAACCATGCGCAGAATTTTAGAGGTTAGGCATTTGTCAGTGTGTAAGAAAACTTTCATTTCTGCCTGAAATGCGATTGCAATGACACTGGAAAAGAAGACACTGAATACCTGAGAATTGGAACCGTAATCTACACTTCTGGCCACCCAAATTACAACTCCAAGAAAGACAAGAGGTATCACAACAAAATTTATTTTGTAGGTAACATGTTGACCAAGTGTATTAAATGATTAGATTTATAGACTTCTGTGAAGTGTGGTTCCGGCCAAAAATAGTTGACAGAATAGCTGCCATTATTGGAGATTACCACTGCCACACGCCTCGGCATTGATTCAAAGAGACTTTGAATGTGTTTCTTGGAGTACAACAGACCAGGCAGCTTCCACACGTTGCCAATGTTGATCTGGTGTTGCAGCTGGGAATGTAATTTGGGTCAATCGTTGAGCAACCATGAATTATCGGTTGTTTTCTATCGGTGAAAGATCCGTACAGCGAACCGGCCTGAGAAGCAATTCAATCTGCCGACTGACGAATAACCCTTGGACAATGCGTGCCC
The DNA here is from genome assembly GCA_037975125.1 of Latrodectus hesperus. Lineage (NCBI taxonomy): Eukaryota > Metazoa > Arthropoda > Arachnida > Araneae > Theridiidae > Latrodectus > Latrodectus hesperus. The sequence goes on from CM075856.1 coordinate 26,499,018, forward strand.
GTATGGTCGCGCATTATCCTGCTGAAATATGGCTGTGGGCAAGCCCCGAATGTGAGGAAGGACAACTGGCTTCAACACCTCGGCGATGTAACACTGGCTGTTTGAAGTACCAGCATTGTGCATACTAACGGAGTGCGAGAGTGATATCCAATACCATCCAATACCATAATACCAGGTGCAGGACCAGTGTGGTGGTGCATAACACAACTGTTCAGCATCCTATCTTCACGGTGTCTCCAGTAAAAGCAATTTTATTTCCTTTTTGTAATGTCGCCGAATATAAAAGAATAACTCAATAATTTTATGCAGATTAATGCTATTCATAACAAAAATATTTATTAATTGACTTCAGATATTCCATAAGGCCTTGCATTATTATTTAAATACCGTTAACTTGCTTATTCCAATTGAAAGGTAAATTTAGATTTTTGATTTTTGATAGTACTATAAATTCAGGTTCTAATTACTACAATCAACACCGTTGCAAGTATAAATAAGAAAAGCTGCTGAAAACATAAGTTTTGTTAAATTAAATTTTCTCAAAATTCATATTAGAAAATGCAATTACGTACTTTCTGCTAAAAATAGAAAAGTTTTCTGACTTGACAGTTCCAGTTAGATTAAATATCTCAAATGAAAACGGAACAGAATTTTTTCTTTTTCTTATTTCATTTTTGCTGCAATTAGAATGGAAGAAATGAAATCAGAATAAAAGTTTTAATCATTGCTGAGGAATTGTCTTGTCAGACCGAAAATTGTGTTTTAATTTTAGTTTGGAATTTCGAGATTTTACAACTTCGAATAATGAAGAATTAGATTTGTCTTTTATTACAAATATTGTAGCAAAGTAAGTTAATTCTATTTCACAGACGCAATTCGTTTTTTTAATGAATATATACTATGACTTTCACTACTATCACAAATATATTTAAAATGCTAATAAAATTCTTATAATCAAAACTTGAATTTTAGTTAGCGTATATTTTTTATAATGTTCTTTAAGCAATCTCTCGTATTTCATAGGATTAAAACTATACTTAAATTTATAAACTTTATTAAGTTATTAATGTAGTTAAATTCATAGTAATTTAAAAAATACTAATTGATTCATCTCTTGTTGTTGTTGTCGTGTGCCAGCTAGGCTGGCATTATAGAGTGCACTGCTCCACTTTTCCAACTGACTATATTTTGGTGTGGAATCCGACTTCCTCAGTACATACACGCCATAGGTACCCTTTTATAGGATAGGCAACCATTCACATCCCATTCATACAAGAAAAGAACAAAGACAGAATAGATAGAGAGAGAAAGTACATCCATGCCCGAACCGGGACCTCCCTATACTCAGTCAGACACGCTGACCACTAGACAAGTTGGGCGGCTGATTCATTTATTAAAGTATAGATTACGTTTCAACTTAAAATGTTTTAGTGAAGATTTGTTTTACAATTTAAAGTTCTTTGTCAAAATAAATTATTTAAAGTTATTCTAATAATGAATGTTATTTTAATGTTTCTGTGTAATCCTGATTATTCTTTTACTAAAGTATATTGAGAATTCTACTTTTCCTGGGGGATTTGTTAATGCTTTGAATCAAATAAATTACAATAAAACTTGATTTTTTTATTTAATTGATTAACTTAATTAAATAACTTAGTCAAAACAACAAACCCCTAAATTAGGTTGAGATAATTAAATCAACTGAAGAAAAATGTTCTCTTTCACATAAATAATTAATGACTGTTGCGATTCACTAAATAGAGCTTATTCAAAAAACAAGCAAAAAAATTAATAAATCTAATAGGCAGAAACTTTAATTAATTATTTTTAATAAAGTTTTTCTGTTTATGTAAAATTCACAAACTTAAAATTTCTATATCAAAACTGCAAGCAGCAGTTGTAGACCAATGAAATAAAATTCTGAGTCATAATCAAAATTCTCTAAAAGTGAAAAAGTTTCAAATATATTAATTTTATAAAACACATTATATTCATATTAGGGTTAATTACAATTCTTACCTCACACAGAAATATAAAAAGAAAATCATTCCAGCTGTTTGAAATTTATGAGAGAAAAAATATTAGAGCTTTTGTAATCAAACATTAATAATAACTAAAACGTAATAGCTCGTACAATATTATTGCACATATGCTAAGTATGCTTATCAAATGCTTAATCAAATCAAAAATTTTCTTCTGACTAAGCTAATATGCTTAATCAAAAGAAAAATTTTCACATTTTATCAATGAAACCAATATCAAATTATTTAAAGTCAAGAGTATAAACATTTTAATGAGAATATTTCTTTCCATTTCTTATTGAAACTGCATTTGCAATTTCAAAAATTAATTAAAATTAAGAAGGAACACTTGGTCCAAAACATTTAACATTATAAATTCACAACAACGCTACTTGAATATCGACGTAATTTCTAAAATACAATTCATATCAGCTACCTATAATCACCTACGTGTTGCTTCTTAGAAAAAATGCTCTAAAAAAATTTCTTTAGTAACAAAAACAATTTTTAACTATTTACAATAGGATTTCAATGAAATAAAACAATAAAACATCAATCAATATTTTTTCAATGCATTTATGTTATAAATAAACTGTTATTCACATATTAACAACTTAGCACTTTTAATAACATTCCGTAGTGTGAAAATCAAAACAAAAATCTTAAAACTCATTCATTCACCAAAAACTACAAATTCCTGACTCTCAACAGATTCCAATAGAGTAGACAAAACCTATTCTGCTCCATCTTCTATTAATTTTTATTAGAAGAAAATGACATCTCATCATAGGTATAAATTAATAGAATACGCTTATTGGGAAATATTGAACAGTTTGAAAAAATTTTAATAAACAAGTCTCATTTAAATTTACAATTAGAATTTAAATCTATCATCATTTTAATCTATAATTATATAAATACATAACTAATTTAAATCTATATAAATGAATTACATCTTAACTTAAGGTACACAATTTCACTGTCCATTAATTTAGAATTAAAAATATATACACACAGCCCTTTATGTTACTAAAAATCTATTACATTGTGAAGGATACTAAAAGTAACCTACTAGCACATATAAATATTTCAATTTAAACAATTTGTCATAAAATATATTGGAAATTAGCAGAGGTTAGACCACTACGAAAACCAAGGAAAATCTTAAATAAAGCTGATAGTTATAGACCAATAAGTTTCTTGTCCACACTAAGCAAAATTGCTGAGGATCTAATAGTAGATTGATAGGGAAAATTTTGTAACTTAAATAAAATTCTAAAACCAGAGGAATTCGGGTTTCTATCTATAGTACAACAATTATTAAAAATTAATGAAAATATTCTTTTTCCAACGGTGGGCATTTGGGTAACTAACCCTTTGCCACAACAAGGCCGGAAACTGCTACTCTTTTGTCGTTGCCCAGCGGGCAGCTGTGAACCAAGTCACGGAGGCGAGTAGCATTGCCCGTGCCATACCACAAACCCGTTTATAGGTGGGCCACATTCATACGTCATCAAAGAGCAAAGGACAGAGAAACACAAAGAGAAGAGAAAAAGAAAGTAACATCCATGTCCGAACCGGAATTCGAACTCGGAACCCACAGCTCAGGAGTCAGGAGCGCAAACCACTCAACCATAATATACATGAGAGATTCAAATTTAAAGAAAGTACAGAAACCGTTCTATTAGATATCGTGAAAGAATTATCCTTAAATTCCCAGGTAATTTAATTTAATTAATACAAACCTTATATATATATATATATATATATATATATATATATATATATATATATATATATATATATATATATATATATATATATATATATATATATATATATATATATATATAATTTATTTATTTATTTATTTAAATAATAGAAAATTTGAAGTGAGATATAAAGATTCCTTCTCAGAAGTTAGGAATATTTTTAGCGGTGTACTGCAAGGCAGTAAATTTAGACCCACGTTATTTTAGTTATATATAAATGACATCCCAAAACAAGAGAATACGGTGTTAGCACTTTTTACAGATGATACCTTCATATTAGCTAAAAATAAAAACAAAGAATTAATTGATAATACTTTAAATGAACGCTTAAATAAATCTGGTTTAACGCATGGAAAATAGAATTAAACGTGAGAAAAACTCAAGTGATAGTTTTCTCTAAAGAAAATAAGAGGCCGAATAATAATATTAAAATTAATAACCAAATAGTTTCTTGGTCTAACGAAGTCGAATACTTAGATAGTCTTAGTAGTATACTTAGAAACAAAGAAGATTAACTTTAGATAAAAGACACACTTATAAGTCCCACTTTACTAAAATAATTTAAAAATTTAAGGCAATTTTATACTCATTGATAGGATACAAACCAGAACCAAATTTAAGAAATTAAACGCTTTTGTATATGTCAGTGTTGCGTCCAATAGTCAACTATGCCTGCCAAATTTTTGGAGGAGCAGCTGAAAGTCATATTAAGCAGCTTCAAAGAGTTCAAAATAAAACTTTAAAGATAATTTCAAAGGCACCATGGTACTTCAAAAATGAAGCTATCGTGCGTGTCCTCTGTGTCACTAACATTTCTATTTATTTCTTTTAGATAAGCCAAAACAACAACCTGCCAGAAATAAAAAACGAGGAAATAGCGAAGATGCCGATATACCGTATTCTTAATGCCTGAAACAAAAACAGACAAAAACAGTATTAAGATAGAAGATAAACACGAGCCAAACTACAGAGACGAGTGAGACAACAACAAGAACACCAAGTAGTATTAGCACTTTTTATTTATGTAATTTTAATTTTATTTTATAAAATTAATATAATATTTTTGCTTTCCTTTTTTTTCTCTCTCTCTCTCTTCTTCTCTCATATAAATCAGTAATAAATTAATCATAACTAATACATTTTTGCTATTTCAGATTTATTAATAATTTTTCAATAGTTTTTCAAGTTACACTTATCCTACAAGAGACTGAACTTTTTTTTCTGGATCTCCATAAAAACTAATACCGCCTCTCTTGAAATACATATTAAGGAATAAGAAATGATATCGTTTATTAGGAAAAACTTCACTGACTATAAGAAAAATCTACAAAAATTTCCTAGTACTATTATCTTCCAAACAGATCAAAATCATGAACAAAAATATAAGAATTGATAGATTCAAATATTCCTTGCTCAGTTTCGGCAGTTAAAAGAATTTTATGGAATACTGATTACTGGAAAATCTTATGAAATAAAAAAGAGTAAATTTAATGAAAACAAGAAATAATTATCTATTTTAAAATCTGTTTGTGTGTATATATATTTTTGATGCAGGCAAAGTATTTATGCAGAAAAATATATTAAATCATTAAAATATTATTTTTTATCTCTATTTTTTTCTTAATAGGATTCAAAACACAGAATTAAGGAAATTTATTCTTAAAATATTTAATGGCTTTAATTTTCAATCCATAGTCTTTATAAGCAAATATTTGTCGCTTAAACCTGAATTTATATTAATTAATTTAATAAACTTTATTTAATCCTTTTACTATATTTCATTATGATTTTTTACAACTCTGTGAACGAAATAGTTTCTTATCGATTTTTTTAAAGTTTATACTAAATATTGTATTTTTCTGATGTTATATAATCCATTTACCAACAATTGTATGTTATTAAGTTGCTCACACGTTCCATACACCTTTAGCAACATAAGATGCATTAATAATTAAGCTTACTTTAATTGCATTTGTTTCTTTCTTTGTTTGTTTTTTTTTTGCGTGTGGAAGCACAAGCTTTGTGTTGGTTAAAATATTATTCAGATTTCCTCCACCCACTATTCTATTAGAAATCAAGAAAAATTTTTATTTACTTTTATTCCTCTTGATTTTTTGGGGGTAGTTAGAAATACTTTTGATGAAAAAAGAGTGAAAGCAATACATTCAATTTGATTCCCAAAAGTTATAAAAATTTTGCTTTTATTCACTAAGAAAGTAATTTTGTGGAAATATTGTTGACAACAAGCAGGAGAGTCAGAATAACTTCTAGACCAAAATCAAATATCTTCCCTTCCAAAAATACATATATTGTTATCTTTTAATCATGGCTATTGGTTTCTAAAACTAAAATGCTAATAATTTGCTAAAATATATATTTTTCAATATATATTAAACTCAATTCAGATTTTAAGAAAATATAGTTTATTTTAGAAATTATTGTTGAATCATTTTGACGCAACTAAACTTTAAAAAATGTCATATAAATTGATTTTTTTTCAAATATGTTTTAATTTTTTCTGTACATTATAGACTCGTTGACTTAAATAAACCTTTAAAACTTTTTGTCAAAGCCAGATAGTTTATTCATACCTTTTTAATAAAAGTTATTTTCTTACTTTATACATTGAATTATATTTTTAAATTTAAATATTTTAACTATTCAGGACACGATTTTTTATGTTTTTTTCCCTCGAGAAAAGTGCTTAGTTCTTCCAATAAAACTTTAATTATTTTATTTGATTATGGAACTGATTATATTGTCTTTTTCACATCACTTTCTTACTTTATATTCTTTTTAAACATTATGAGCATTTAGCAGTTGCTTTTTTTAACCTTTTACAATTTTCCTTTAAACATTAAAAATATTTAAAACAATTTTCTTATTTTTAAAAATGATATTTCAGAATTAGTTAATTATTTCCTGCATTTACCTTGAAATTATAACAATACAAAATGATATATCTTGTTTGAATGTAGGCTACAAATTAATTTTGAAAAAGGAAATTATTTTACAGTAAAACTTTATAAAATATAAATTTTAACAACTGTAAGCATTTTAACTAAAAATAATTAAAAAAATTCTTTTAAATGCTAGTAAACTATTTTAAAATGCTGGATATAAAGATTCATTTATTATAGAGGAAAGTATTTCACGTACTTTTTACATGATTTTAATACTTTTATTTCAGATTTATTTAAATAAATTACAACTAGACCATTTTGTATTCAGCATGTAATTATCTGCCATTATAAAATAAAAACGTAATTGATTGTAATTCGATTGTAACTGGATAGTCATAATTGTGTTTTCAAGAAAATTGCAGAATAATGACGAAAGCAGAATTATAAATTCTATAACACTAGTCAAGGACATAAATATGATTACGGTGCTTAATGAAGGGAAGAATTCGATGCTTTAGTCTACATGGACGAATAAATTTGCCAGTACTTTCTTTTTAATTTTAACTCGAATCAAACTCGACAAACAACTCGAATCGAAATATATTTAAATATGCATTAGAGAATTTGTCCTCGAAGTATGTTTTCCCAAGAACCCATTCTATTGGGAATGTAATGAATAATTGTTGAAGGTAATAAATGTTGAATGAAAAAGAACATCTGATTACCTGTGCAAAAAGATTAAGTTGTATGGCTAAAGGAATGCCAAAAAATGTTTGTTAAATGTAAATAATAATTTGTTTAAATTTTTCAATACAGAAATTAATAATTTTTGAATGTTTTAATTACACTGATTTTAAATTAGTTATTAGTATTAAAAAATGCATTAGATTGCATCTTTAATTACATATATAATTGTATTGTTTATCGATTTATTCTTAATATGACACAATTATTCTCAATTTGCTTTTATTTTTTACTGTATTTTATTCATGAGAATAAAACATTGCAAGATGATATAAATAAATACTTTATAAAGGAGATCATAGTTAAATTTTCTAGAATGAAAACGCTCAGATAGGAACATAAAAATCTATGCAATCATAAACTTCCGCATAATTTTTAAAAAATATATATTTTAATAACTTTTAATATTATAATGTCATTTGTAAGAAAAATAAAATTAATATTAAAATTTAGTGAAATTATAGATACAAAGAGTGTTGCTATACATCATGCCATTTTTTAATTTAATTAGAAATTTATAAAAAATGAATATCCTCGGTCAACAACACATTAGAGCTGTACAAGGATATGTCATTATCCAACATTAAGAAAGCGTTTGGAAAGCATCTCAAAACACAATCTGTAGAAGTCTAATATAAGCTGATTCGTATCTTATTGTTATACATTTTAATAATAATAATTTAACTGTATAATAATAAGGTATGTATCAATTTATATTAGAATGTCTTTTATTACATCGAAACAAATCATTGTTTTTGATGACATCTGCTATAACAAAACATTTTCGTTACATTGTAAAGTATCAAATGCTTCCTTGCACTTGCTGGATTTACTGTAATAATTCATATATTAATTTACTATTATTAATTTAAAACCATATTAAGAGCTCTAATGCTTCTCAAAATCTGCAAATGTAATTTAAAATTATTTGAAATAAAATTTTCCTCAGCACTTTTTTGGTTGAATACTTTTTAATAAAAAGTATTTAGCATATAATTAACATTTTAAAAATTAGTTTCATGTAAAATTGATATGTTTATCTAAAAAAATTAGTAATTTTGACAAGTATATATTGTTTTGATTTTAAATTTAATCTTTTTTTTAATTAAACTTAATTTGAGATTAAATATTTACTTCACTTTATTTCATTCTGCTTTTAATATTTTTCATTTAATGTTTCTTTAAGTTTTCTCAATTACCTTTAGAAAGTATGTTTGAGAATTCATATTCCTTATTTATGATTCATTCAGAGCATATTTAGATTTTATTTCAGCAAAAAAAATACACATTTTCCTTGATATTAAAAGTTTGTATGTTTTATCTGAAGTTTTTTTCCGACAAACAGAACTTCAATAAAGTATTTAAATAACGTCGGAGATACAGGACTATCATATAATTTTCAATATTCTAGATTCAAGTATCTTACGAATTTTTCGTTTTCTAATAATAATATATCAAATATAATATTTAGGCTGTATAATGATAAAATACTATTCAAGTTGGTATGTAATCCTATCACTATAATAAAAATTTGCTTATGAAAGTATTATTTCAGTTGCAAAATGTTATTGTTACAAATAAAAATCAATGTTTCATGGACTAAGAATATTAATTTTTTAAGATGTTATACATCTCACGTTTCTAAATTTACTTGAAAAGTGTCTAGATTATAGTAACATTTATTTGTATTGCTCAAAAATAAAGGCTATCTTTTTGAAATGTGTGCTCATGTTCTTCCTATACCTATGATGAAAGAATTTTATATTACTATTAGCAGGAAAAATATTCATTTAAAATTAACTGTAGTATGTAGAACATTCCTATTAATGATTAAAGAATAAACAGTTTACTTTTAAGCTTATTAGGTTAAATATATTATAAAATAGAGTTTTATACATTTATATTTGTATTGGGGATTTTCAAAAGTAACATAAAAGCAAATTTCTGATTTATGAATATTGTACGTATGTAATTAATAGGATTATTGGATAATTTGTGATAAAAGTGAAATACATTTACATAAAACTTAGTGTGGTTTCGATGATTTAAAGTAATTTTTAATACTATCCAGTTTTACAAACCAGATAGCCTGATTTACTTAAGACATATAACAATCATTTATACGCATTACTATTATTTTTACAAGACTATAACGCTCACATTATATCATATATAATATTAATATTATTAATTATTAATAATAAAATTTATATAATTAATATATACCTACATAATATTAAATATATTAGTATAAATGGCATCAGCATTAACAAACCTCCAATATCAATACAATCTTTTAAACAGCAAATCACTTTTTTGAATTTATATAAACAATATATTTATATAACTTTTATAATATTGGCAAATCCTTCTTAAATCCAAAACACAAAGATAATATTTCCAAAAAATATTAACTCCCGAAAATAAATTTATTTAAAAACTAAATTAAATGTAAATTTTACACTAATTATAGAAGGATTCTTAATTATTAATGAGCTTTATAATTGTAAGCATTTAAGAATTAATTTTACTTTATAATTAAAACATTTTTTATTTAAAAAATTAAATGTTTCTTTCATTCTGCTATTCATCATTATTTACTTGCTACCACAAATAACGAATGCAAAATATATTTCCTTGCTGTGTTCCAAAATACAAAAATGAGTTAATATTTTAAAAGCTCAGTAAAGCAATTATATAATTTTATTTTGAAGCATTGAAGTCATTTCATCTAGCGTCATTCAATGAGAAGTGAATTTTTCTTTCCATATATTCGCTGTTTGTAACTACACAAGTTCATATAGGAAGTTAGAAAAGGAACGGGAATTAATTTGAGGTTCATTTGGAATAACAAGTCAAAATTCTTTACGTTAATAAAGAAGAAGAATATTCATTAAAGTACACTACTGGCCATTAAAATTGATACACCGGGAAGGCGGCACACCACACACGTAAAATTTGCATGACAGGTAGAACTTGCTGTGATATGCAAATGATTAGATTTTCAGCGCATTCATACAAAGCAGGAGCAGTAGCGACATCTACAATGTGTATAAAACCAGAGATTTGACAACAGTTTTCTCATACTCAATTTCCGTTTCAACGTTGTTTTCGGCAAAGAAAGTTGTTGTTATGCCTCGTGTAAGAAGAAGAAATGCCTATCAGCACGTGTCTGACTTTGATCGAGGAAAGATTATAGCCTACCGGGATTGCGGTTTATCGTACCGCAATATTGATGCTCGCGTCGGTCGAGACCCCATGACTGTTAGCAGAATATGGAATCGATGAGTTCAGGACAATCATACGGAACGTCATGCAGGATCTCAGCGATCCCCCATCACTAACAGCAGAGAAGACAGACATCTTATCCGCATGATCACAAGAGATCGTACAGCCACGTCACGAACCCTGAGTCGAGAAATGGAGTCATTTGCAAGGCAACAAGTTTCTGCTTGAACAGTTCGACGACGTTTGCAGCAGCATGGATTGTCTGCACGGTGACCATGGCTTCGGCTACCATTGACGCTGCGTCACAGACAGGAGCGCCTTCAATGGTGTGATCAGCGACGAACCTGGTCGCGGGAATGGCATCACGTCATCTTTTACAGATGAATCTCGGTTCTGTATACAGGACCATGATGGCCGCATCCATGTTTGGAGGCATCGTGGAGAACACGCATTGCCAGCTTGCATTGGACATCGCCATACTGGCCCATCTGTTGGAGTGATGGTATGGGGTGCCATTAAATACACGTCTCGATCACCTCTTTTTCGCATTACCGGCACTTTGAACAGCAACCGTTACATTTCCGATGTGTTAAGGCCCGTGGCTCTGCCCTATCTTCGAGGCCTCCCTTATGCTTTGTTTCAACAGGATAATGCACGACCGCATGTTGCCCATACTGTTCTGAACTTCCTTGATACAGAACAGGTTCGACTGTTACCCTGGCCAGCTCGTTCTCCTGATATGTCACCAATTGAGAACGTGTGGTCAATGGTTGCCGAGCGATTGGCACGCCATCACTCACCATCCACTACTGTCGCTGAACTGTGGCATAGTGTTGAAGTTGCATGGACTGAGATCCCCGTACATGCCATACAATCTCTGTTTGACTCCATGCCTAGGCGGATAAATGCTGTTATTGCAGCCAGAGGTGGCTGCTCTGGGTACTGATTTCTCAAGATCTATACATCCTAATTTCCTGTAAATCTAATCACTTGTTCTTTCCACTATAATGTATGTGTCCAATAAATATCGTTCTGTTATTTGCATTCCTTCTTGGTGTATCAATTTTAATGGCCAGTAGTGTATTAACTGTGCTTTTATAATCCATTCCTGTTTTTAATATTTATATTTTTGAATTGAAGTAAAGGTTTCTTGGAAATTAAACATATGTTTAATTTAAATTTCTTATTTTAAATAAAATTACAATTTCGTTTTTATTTAGATCTCCATACTAATTATAAATTAAAATAAAAGAAATATTAATGTGAATGTTTCTGAGAACATATTAAAAAATTTTTAATCTGATTTCAATTCATTAAACTTTTTCTATTAAATTACAAAAAACTTTACCTTTGGGATTAAGTTTAAAATTCATTCTTAATAGCAGAAACAAAAATATCAAAATAGATCTATACATGGGCATTGAAAACATATTTTAATATTAAAAGATCTTGAAATATTTTCTAATATACATATATTAGGTTGGTGCGTATGAAATGTCGGATTCTCTTTACATGCGGACGTTTTCCTCCCTGTTTTCGTTATACTTTTGTATTTGGCATAACCTCATTCATACTCGTATTGTCCATTGCCAGAGACTCATTTCAGCAAAATAGGTTTTCTCGAAGGTTTTCCCTTTTTTATTTCTTTTGAGTTTATTGCCGATATGAATTCTGCCGACATTCGCGTCATTTTCTTATATGAGTACAAACTTGGTAATAGTGCTGCAAAAGCTGCACGCAACATAAACCAAGCGTTTGGGGAGAATACGGTTAACGATCGGAAAGTGCAGCGTTGGTTCGAAAAATTTCGGACTGGCGATTTTTCACTGCAAAATGAGCCGCGCGGAAGACCCAAAACGTTTGTGAAGAATGATGACCTGAAGGCTCTAGTGGAAGCGGATCCAGCCGTATCCACGAGGGAACTTGCTATCAGGATGAAAGTTGACCATACAACGATATTGAGACACCTTTCTGAGATTGGCAAGGTTAAGAAGATGGACAAGTGGGTACCGCACGCACTGACAGAGCGAAATAAGCTGGATCGGTTAAACGTATGCTCATCATTGCAGCATCCACCATATTCACCGGATCTCTCGCCGACCGATTTTCATTTTTTCAAGCATTTAGAGCTGTTTTTAAGGGGCAAACTCTATGAAAATGAAGACAGTCTAAAAAACTCGATATCAGAGTTTATTAATTCTAAAGACCAAAATTTTTTTAAGACAGGCATCTACGCCTTAAAATCTCGTTGGGAGAAGTGTATTGAAGCGAATGGAGCATACTTTGATTGAATAAACAGCTTTTGAAGAAAGATATGCAGTTTTATACAATCACTTAAGAATCCGACATTTCATACGCACCAACCTAATATATATATATATATATATATATATATATATATATATATATATATATATATATATATATATATATATATATATATATATATATATATATATATATATATATATATATATATGATATATATATATATATATATATATATATATATATATATATATATATATATATATATATATATATTAGTGATAGCTTATTTCATTTTTAAAGTAATGGATATGTTCTATGTTCAATGAAGGCATTAATGGCAAAGATTTCTTTGTTTCAATATAAATCAATCTATGTCAAATATTTTCCTGATTTCTAAGCAAGTAAATGTATCGTTCATCTAACATTTCAAGAATCAATATTATGATTTCCGAAAGAATGAATCTCTTAGAGAATATTTGAATTTTATTTTTATTAATGACTTTGAAGCATTGAAACCACTTTATATCCAAATTCTAAAATTTCTCTATCATTAATTTTAGTTACAATATGTGAACATTATTTTTCCTTTTTTATATTACTCTTCATTTTTTCAGATGAAAGAAAATCAATACATTTTTTTAACATCAAGTAAAAATTACATTAACTTGATTTTTTTCTCTTTTACTTTTGAACGAATAAGCTTTTCCTTTCTCTCAATACAGAAAAAAATCCTTTATGTAAACAATAGTAATTCAGCTCAGAAGAATTTTTGTGCATCTTGAGGAAAGTAAAAACTCCTGATTTTATTTTTCTAAGTCTCTTTCTTTTAAAAACAACATATCTGTTTTTATAATGCACTTTTTACATAAATTCTTTCTTTCCATTAAGTAAATCTAAGAAAAGTGACAGACTGAAATTTTATTTCCTTCAATTTTATAACAAAGCAAAAAAATAATTAATTCAATGAATCTCAAAAAACTTGAAAAATAAAGCTTTTACAGTATACAATGGTTTCAATTCATTTTAAAGTAAATAATAAATATTTTATTACAACTAATTATATGTATTTATTATGTAAATAATTATATATATAATATTATTATGTTATTATATATATATAATTATATGCATATAATATTATATTGGTGATCAAATAAAAAAATAAACTATGACTTCAAGGAACTTAATAAGGGAAATTTTATTTAAAATATTAAATTTTCCTTATAAAATGTCTATTTTTGTTAAAATCTATTTTAAGAATCATATTTCAAAATACTTTTGAAACATTTTTTCTTAATGCATGAAGATATAATTTTAAACACTATTTCAATTTCAATTTAAGTCAAAGTAATGAATTTTTAAGTATAAAAACATTTTATATCTCTTTGCAATACATTATAAAATGTGCACATAAGTTTTAATGAAATTAGAAAGATTTTAATTTAGATCTACACTACCAGCCATTAAAATTATTTTATAAGGAATTCAAAATGGAATTTATGATACCAGAATAATCACTGCGAATCATTAATACATCAAAGCGTAGATGCATAATAGCAATATTAATAAATCTACAAAGTGCCGAAGTGAATAAATTATACAGCAGATTTTTCATACATAAATGACATTTCACAGTTGTTGGAAAATCTTAAGTTAAAAAGTTTTGGTAGAAATTGGATTGTTGTTTACTATACGATAGCGGTTAATCTTACTGCTATATAACTGCTTTCGTCGTTCGAGGTCCAATGACTATCTGTAGCATATACAGTCAATAGTTTCAAGATGTGGCCGTTCATCGAGATAGCACCAGCTAATTGTTGCGAAACATTACTCAAGTTCGCAACATATCTCAATGGGGCCGTGGTAGCCTAGTGGTTAGGGCATTGACCTTCAGTCCGGAAGGACGGTGTTCAATTCTCAATCTCGCCAAAGATCCACCGAGTACATGCGATATATGTGCTCGTTAAATATGTAGAATCGAAAGTCTTGTGGTCGGTCGTTGATCAGTTACTATGGGTGCAAAGGTCTGGAGAAAATTTCCTCTCCTTTCAAATCAATGTCAAAGTTGAGGGAGTTTATCTTCTGATGGTACCATCTATCGGAGGATTTGAAGAGCAAAGTCATACTTTCACCTAGATGATGCTCTGTTTAAATGAAAGACGCACCCTACTGACTTAAATTCGCATAGCCAAGACATAGCGAGCTTGGTTTGTCCAAGTGTCATTAGTAACAACAACAACGACATATCTCAATGACTAGATTCACTAACAGATGAGAAGGCAGAATATGTTACCACATGACTTAATGGATTGTACAGTTACGTCACAACAATGCGTGATTTAAGAGATGGAATCATTTTAAAACAACAAATATCTGCGCGAATATTTCGATTACATTTGCAGCAGCATGGTCTATTATTATATCTGTCACGGTTTCTGCTACCCTTGAAGAGCTACATCTGAGAGGAACACTATCAATGATGTCATTAAGAAGAACCTGGACACAGATAGCGTTGATGTGTTTTCAGACACAATTTTTAGCTCTGTTTACTCTACCATAATGGTTGCATTCTAGTTTGGCAGCATAGTAAACAATGATTATTGCCAACGTATATTCGACATCGTCATAATAACACATAGCCTAGAATGATAATATGAGGTGTTATTCGATACAAAATTGCATGATTTCTTGTTACCATTGATAATGTTTTGAACAGTGGCAATTACATACCTGTTGTGCTTAGTTTCTTCCCTTTATTCGAAGTTTGAGAAACGCTACGATTCAGTAGGATGATGCGCAACCACACGTTGCCGATATTGTAAAGTAAAATAGATTCCATCTCATTTAAATATTAGTGGTAACGAGATTGCAGATAGATTAGCCAAAGATGACAGTGTGGAAGAAACGCCCACTGTTTTTCGCTTACTTATCAGGAATTTTACTCCAAAGAAAAATCTAAACAAATTTTAATCTTGCGAATTCCACTTGCGCACCATTCGTACACTGGAACTTCCTCTGACACTCTTCTGGAAATCAAATACCATCGAAGATCTAGAACTTCTTTGGCCAGACTCTCAAGTGGTCACCTAAAATGCTTATCATTCGAACGAGGCAAAAAGTTAGAAAATAATATTGTTAACATCCAGCCTCATCGGATCACATATTGAATTGCGTCAGACTAATCAGGAAGAACATAACATCAAATCCCATTATTGCCATCAATTTTCTGTCAGTCAACAACCTTCTGAAGTTGATCTGACTTTTGTCAGAACTACTGAGGTTAAGTAACAACACAAAACAGTGCAAAGCAATTTTTATTAGTTAAATAATTTGAAATAAAAAACATTTTTTACCGTCATTTTTCATCTACAATGATAAAAATAACAACAAAAAATTTATAAAGTAAGAAAACTTAGGAATAAAAATTAATAATATTAAAGAAACAAGAAATGTCAAAAACAAAAATTTTTACTCAAATAATATATAGAACACAAGTGTACTAAAATATTTCGGAATATTTTAAATAATTATCTTGCAGAATCTATAATTAGAAACTAAATTTTACATGGCTTTTTAATTTCGCAACTTTTTCACAGATAAGTTTAAAATAATAGATAATTTATGAAAAAAATGGCTTATTTTATGTAAATTTAAAAATTAATTTTGAAATTTTCATTCTCTTATAATTAATTATAAAACAATAGCATTAAATTTAAGCTATGAATATAATTCTTCATTTTCTTAATTTATTATGAAAATTTTACAAGAAAAAAGGGAGTATTTAAATAAGTTTATGCGTTTCAATCTTATCAAGTGCTTTCGTTAGATATTGCGTTAGAAAATATTATCTTTCATTTAATCAGTTTGAGTATAAGCTAAAAAATATAATTACTCTTTAAATAAATTGCGTAATCTTCTTATATTAGTAAGAAAATAAAAAGGTTAATTGGTTTGCGGAATTTCTTTGCAACATTTTAAAGTAAATAATGATTCTTTTACATCATCAATAATTCTTAAGTTTAAAGAACTAAATAGACTATAAAGTGATTTTTATTTATATTGAGTAATAAATAAACACTTTAATTTAAAATTTACCTTTAATGATGTTACATATTTAATGAGAAGTTTTATAATGAATTCTTGATAATCTCATTTGTTAGAGTGTGCTGATTTTAATTAAATTAGAAAAAAGCTTGCTGATTAAAAATTTAAATTTTTTAAAGTAATTTTCCTAACGACTAGTTTATTGAAAGCTGGTTTAATTTAAAATAACTAGCAAATTATTTTTGAAATAGTAAATTTTACAATTTAAAATTTGTTGGTGTGATTTATCACTTAAAAATTAATATTTCTTGTCCTTATCCCTATTTAGTCTCTCAAATTATAAAATCTAACTTCATATATTTTCATAAAATGCAATGCTCTAACAGAATACTCAAATTCTTATGAAAATTAAAAACGATCGTGATTTGTATATATATATATATATATATATATATATATATATATATATATATATATATATATATATATATATATATATATATATATATATATATATATATATATATATATATATATATATATTTTATATATGAAGTTAGATTTAAACCCATATAACCAAAAGTCAGGACGTTAATCAATCTGCTGCCGTTTTGGCATTCATGGTATAAGTAACACTTATAATTCATTCTGAATTTAAAAAAATTTACACTAAACATATATAACATAAATAAAAAAAATATGTATACTAAGCAACCATTTAAATAATACAATTTTTTTGTCAACTTTTTATGATTGCAATGTTATTGTAGAGAAAGAAATCTAATCAGGGAATGTGTTTTCAGTTTTACTGCAGTTTAATTGCTTGCTAGCAATGCAATTACGAATAATTATATATGCTAAATAAAAAACAAAATAGATTACAAATCAATGTCTGATATGTGAGAGTGTGTAAACTAGCCTGAAAAATTAATTAAAAAAATTCACTCAATAATCAATTTTTTAATTATAGAAGATCGTATTCATCCAAAGATATACTCAGTATTGAAAATATTTATTCTAAACCATCATATTTTCGCACTTTTAATTATTAAAAATTCATTGATTGATTGATCAACATCACAAATATAAGTGCTTAAAAATAAATTTTATTCATAAAATAAATTTTTATAAAATATCTTATTTAATAAAATTTAATAATTTATAAATGATTGTTTAGTATACTTCTTTCAAAGAAAATAAAAATAAGTTTTTTCATTTATCCTTTCTAAATGAGAATAAACTTCTTCTAAAAAATTTTTAAAAATAAAAGATCAAATATAAATTTACTTCAAAAACTTTCCTTATAAATCAATTAATCAGGCAACGAAATTTTTTAATACAAAACTTTCCATATTAGTAAGAAATTATAAGGAATTTTAAAGTGATTAAGAACATGTTACATGGAAAAAGTATTCAGTTGAAAAATAAGCTATTAATAATAAATCTAGTTTTAATGTAGTCATACCTATAGAATTTATATCTTACCAATTTTTAATTCTAAATGCAAATACTTTAACTGATTAAAAAAATTTAATTATTTCGTATTTATGCATCAATTTTCTCCAGAATTTATTCAATATTTATATTTTCATTCACAATCACTTTGTAAATATTTTTCTTTAAAAAAATAATCGAATCAATGAACTTTTAATAATTAGTTTTACCATGAAAATTTCCTCTCTTGAACATAAAATACATTTTTAAGGTGCTAGATGAATATAAGCAACTGAGTGATTAGCTATAGGTGCAAGAATATTTTTTTGTAATCAATCATCTCTTTTAGAAAAATAAAATAAAAAATCTTCTTTGACTATGTATACATAGTAAAATATAATTAGTTTTATATCTTAATAGTTAGTAGGAACAAGATGAAAATTTCATTTTAACAAATTAAAACTTCCTGAGTAGATTACTTTATTAGAAAAGAACTCCGAGAGCTAAAATGTATATTTCTCACTTTTTTTTACCCTCTCCAATTGCATAATATATCAATTTTTTTAAATGAAGTGGAGGTAGATTTTTTTGTAATATTTTTAAATTAAAAATTTTTTTCATCACTTCTTTTAAATAAATGTGAATATTTTTTCATGGGATTTAAAAAACTGAGAATTTTTCCGAATACAATTTTATCTCTTGATTATTTGAATGTCAAGTAAGTCCTTAAATAGTTAACAGCAAACCATTTTAACAAATCAAAAAAAGCATATCATCTTTTTTCGCAAGCACTAAACCAAAATTTTTAAATTCTTCAAAATACATTAAAC
This sequence comes from Latrodectus hesperus, assembly GCA_037975125.1. Taxonomy (NCBI): domain Eukaryota; kingdom Metazoa; phylum Arthropoda; class Arachnida; order Araneae; family Theridiidae; genus Latrodectus; species Latrodectus hesperus. Next base: position 26,518,265 of record CM075856.1, read on the forward strand.
ACAATTTACAAAATATTAATACAATTCTTAAATAAAGTCTCTTTCCAAGTATAAATAAAATAATCAAAAACTTCATTAAATAACGAAGAATTAGATGAAAAGGGAAAAACTAAAATATTTAAAAAATGACTTAAAAATTTTCACACATGAAAGACTTAAAAAATTTCACACAAATTTTAAAAAAATATTGATTTTTTTTCCAAGAACAGTTTAATTACTCATTCAGGAGTTTCTTTGTTTCACTTTCATAATTTAGCATCTTACATTATACATTTCTAGCTTTTTAAAAATGTTCTTTAATGGAAAGTTTAAGTTTTTGCTTCATTTAAATTATCAATTTAAATCTGGATTTGATTAGGCGTTTTCAATAAATAAGATACGGAAAGCATATGTTTGACTATTTGGTAAAAAAAGGGCTTCACATATGCCATATTACCAATGAAAATAAATTTGTTTTACTTAGAAAAAGTTTTTTAAAAAATATTTTATGATCTTTTTTCTTTCTCTTCTCTTTTAAAAATCTTTTTAAAAATTTCTTTCTTTTTAAATCTTTCTTTTTAAAAAACATTTTATTTTTTCATAATACTTTTTTAAAAAAATTATTTCTTTATAAGTCTTCAACTTTTCACTTCATATGTGTTACAATATCAAACAGAATATTTTCAATTCACTTATTTGGATAATGATTATTGGTTGGTTTAAAACATTTAAATCTGATGTTGAGATGCATTTGATTGTTACATGAGGTTCTGGAACATTAAAAACTGTTTTAATGAGAAACACAACTTTTAAAAAATATATGGGTTTGTTTAAATAATTTTCGATGATTATCTAATTTCACCTATGAGAAGTAATAATAACATTGTTGCGCCTTAATTTATTATCATTCATTTTGTATTAAATAAAAAAACTTCTCTACAATATTTAGAAAACACTTTAGTAAAAATTTTTGTTTGCAGTTAATTTGCTCAATGTATTTCTTGAGATTAAACACAAAACAAGATCTCCAATTAAACTGGGAATAGAGCATGTTGTTTAGAAATTTACGTATAACATTCGTTATACAAATAAGTCTACTTTAGATAGGGATCCTAATGGAACAAAATACTTCTTTCGCGTGACCATAAGAATTGTCATATCTATAATCTTCTCGATGAATTTATATCTTCGAGGATTTCCACTTCTCTTTGAAAAACAACACCAGTTACCATCCTGGCTTCATAGGAATATATTTATCATTAAATTATGTTTCTGCTAAAATTCTAAAAGGATTCAAACTCAGGATTTTTGTCTCAAAGAATGAAGAATTCAATAAATATAAAACTATATAAGTTCTATAAATTTTTGATACATTTCATTTCTTACTATTCAGTTTATAAATCATTAACTACATTCATTAGTTTAATAACTATATTCCTTCCTGGAACCAGGGGGTACGTGTACCTTCCTGGGGCTTGAGCAGCCACCAGGCGCGTCGGCAGGTGGTTAATCGCCGAATGTCCTGTAGGAATGACAGGATAGCCTTGAATATAGAATCAGAGGCCGTGAACCAGCTCCCGTAAACCCTGGTGTTATGTGATCCGTGCCTAGGGCTAATTGGCACCGCGATATTGGTGTCTTAACGGAGCCTCTAGTTGCCTGGCGAACTTCTAGAGTAATTTGCCTTGCCCAGTAACTCAGGCAATGCTGGGTGTACTTATATTACCTGAGCTTTTTAATTGTTATCTTGTGGCTGAAAAGATACAAGAAGTAACAAACCTTTCTGCATTTGCAGGTGAAGCCTCTGAAGTAGACCTTGCTGAAAAAGACAAGGGAACTCAGAGGCAATCTTGTAAAGGGGCAGCAATGAATCCTTCACTTGAGATAGAAATGACCTCCAAATCATCTTCTTCTGGTGAAAGTCAGGAAGCTATCCCTAGCATGACTGACTTTCTGACCAGATGGGACTGTTTCAGCAAGACCCTATCTGCTGGAATTGTCATACGCAAGAGGAAACGGCAGAGCATATCATTTATGAATGTGAGGCTCTTGCCCTCCCTAGATTAACTTCTTTAGGCATCATCCATACTAGAGAGTTACACCTAGACTCCATTAAAGGTTTATCGGACTTTATTAATGAAGTGGGTTACCCGAGCAACTGGAACTAGGAAACATTGGGTTTGGAGTTAATGGTACAAAATGCTGATAAAAGCAGAGGTGCCCAATGACATACAAACCCAGTTCTAATAAGAAGAAAAAGAAGAACTATATTCCTTAAATTTAATATATTAAGATTCCATCACCTGTCTATGTTGCTACTAAACCAGGTCACGAGAAACAGCTTGTTCTTGAAATTTCCAAGCATATGTTCACATTTTGGGAAATGTTAAATTTTTTAATATTAAAATTTTTTACATAAATTTCTGATTTTTTTTATTTTAAGTACATTAATCTTGATGTTTTTATTCAGTCAAGAAAAGCTATGTCCATATTACACTAAGTATCAGATTTGAAGCTCAGAGAATATACACAAGTGGAATTCCTTTTACATTGATAAAAAAAATTGCCTATCTGAATACTACAGTAAATATCTCTGCTGTATTTTAGAGGGCATTAATTATTATTTAATTAATTAATTAATAATGATTAATTAAATCTTTATAGCTAAATCTTTATAGCTATTAAAGGTAGTATTCAATAGAAATATTCAACATGTATAACAATATTTTATCTGTTGTTTTTGTTGTTAAATATGACACTTGGACAAGCCAAGATTGCTATGCCTTGGCTTTGCTGATTTAAGTCAATAGGTAGCGTCTTTCGTTTAATCAGAGCACCACGAAGGTGAAAGTACGATTTTGCTCTTCAAATCCTCCGATAGATGGCACCATCAGAGGATCCACTCCCTCAATTTTTCATACTGATCTGAAGGGGGATGAAATTTTCTCCAAACCATTACACACATGGTAACTACTCAATGACCAAACTTTTTATGTTTTATTAAGATATATTTGCAAATTTTCATATAGAAACGTATTGTTTTTGTGAAGTTTTCGCAATTCACGAAAGGATTTTATGTTTTATTTGGTATTATATTCATATAAATATAGGTATATACATATACATAACGTTCATTACTATCCATCATAATTTTATTGTACTTAATATGTTCTTTTTATCTTTTTTATCAAGGATAAAAAAATCAAAAATCAAATGTAAACTTCAAATTATTAAATGAATATTAAAAAACAATGTTTTAATCAAAGATTTCTAAAATAGTATAATTAATTGAAAAAGTATACCTTAAGAAAACGCAAAACATTTTGAAGTTGTAAAAGGTTTTGAAAAAATAGATTTTGAAGCTTAAAAAAATTAATACTTTTCCTTCTCGTCAAAATATTTATCACACGTTTTATTATTATTATTATTATTTTCTTGATGCAAACCATGATGAAGTGGCATTTCCTTCCGGAACGCAGAAGAAGTTATCAAACTTCTGAAGGCCATTACTACACAGCTTATCCAAAAAAATTCCCGAAAAAAAATCAGGGGAAAAAACACCTCACGAGACAGTTAAAAATCCGGCTCTTGAACTCAGATCTTCTTTAAAGATAACTACCAACATGAATAAAGTATAAAAGATATAAATCACAACGAAATGATTGAACTTAATCTTAGCAAAAATTACCTCAGCATTTCAATGCTTACATTATTTTATAATCAATATGAATCATAGTTTTTATTTTTGCTTTATATGGGTAACTAAACATTTTTTCCCATCTGTAACTAATATTTTTTAATACCCTAATTCTTCGAGCTCTTAAATTTTTACTGTCGTTTAATTTTTCTAAGAATCATTTATATATTACTAATTCTAATCGTTATAAAATTAAAACTAAATTAAAATACAATGTTAAAATACTCTTTTAAAACTCCTTTTGATTTACTATAACAATATATTATTAACACAATGTCCGGTTGCTAGAATCCATTTGCCATCTTTTCAACCTTTAAAGGAGCGGAATTCATGGCCTTTTATTTAGTGGGGTATGGCATCTTGAACCACGAAAGTGGGTGGATCTTCGTAATTTAGCAACAGAGAGCAAGAAAAAGATCCCAGACCTAGCCAGCAACCACCAGATGTATCATTACACTTGGAAGACATTGTGATAATGACATATTAACGTTTCTTAGCTGGGGTTGAATTGGGATTTGAACTCACTACCTTTCGATAATAAAAACAAATGGCTTTACCAACCAGGCCACACGGCCTCTTTATGAGAATATTTTTTTCTTTAGATGTAACTACTCTCTCTTGCAAAACTATACTGATTTACATGTTATAAATTTGCTAAAATTTTTAAAAAGAAATTTCTCATTTGTTAAATGTTCAAAGCTTTTATCATTATTTTATAATTCTGATAACTTTCAATAAAATCTATTGAATTTAATGTTTTATTACTACTTCTTTACTTTGTACTTTAAACAATGAATGACTTAAAATATAAAAGTAAATATTTATTCCCAAACCATAATATTAAAAATAATAATTCATTTCTGAAAAGCATTTATATTTTTATTTCTAATGACGGATTAAAAGGCAAATGAAGTCAGAATAACAAATATTAAAACTATAATGTGAATATAGACAACAAAACTGAAACCACAATAAGTCTATCAATCGTTCTTGTGCCGATCTCTCCTGGATCTTTTTCACAAGTCTTCAGTGCAGGGCAATGACTCAAATGGTTCACGTCCCTTTCCTTTCATATGTTGAACAGATACAAAAAGGACTTAACAGTATTTTTATACGATATACATTTTTAAGGAGACAATCATGGCTAGTATGGAATATTTGTGATTTCATCGACATATTTCTTTTTCATGTTTGTCTCTTTTATGTCTTTCCAAGAATCTTCCTTAAAAGATATTTTAATTAACTGTTGGGATGTATAAAAAAGAACTAGTTTATTTGCTATTTCTAAAATTTTGGTTGTGTTTTCTTTGCCAGCGAATCAGCTGTTTCATTTCCGAGGAATTCACAGTGTGCAGCTTCCCATTGCTATGCAACCTTGTTATGTTTTTTTAATGAAATCATTGAATTCCAGATAAATCATTAAAATATCAGCCAACGCAAGAGCTTCAGATGAAGCAATGATCGAGTAGGTATCCTTAGAATCTGACAGTATAACAGCCCTTGAAAAAATTTCAAACCGACAATGGAACTGTGACAGAGCGATTTGAACAGTTGAGATCTCCACATCGAAAGTTGTTTTATACCTTCCAACAAGAGTATAGAGTGTAATGATATCTTTGATATATATAACAGTAAAATATTTTATTTATTAATTTAAGTAACTCAAAATAATATTTATGAATAATATACATAATTTTGTATATTCTTTATACATATCTATAAATAATATACAAATTGAGAAATGTATAATTTTAAATTCTAATGCAGGTTCTTTTTCCATGATATTATAAGGACTAAATTGCGTATGTAGCAAGTAATATTGGATAAAATATTTCAAATATCCTTGAAAATTTTCGTAGAATTGTAGTGAAATAAAATAATTTCTTAAAGTAAACTATGAAGTATATATAAATAATATAAAATATACATCACAAAAATAATTATTCACTTAATTAAACTAATGTTTTAATTATGTATATATTACACCGCGTTAAATTTATATGATACAATTTTATAATAATTTTCTTGATTAAACATAGAAATATTTTTTGCATACAGATTAAATATAATTAAATCATGTTTTAAACTAATGAATTCAAAAAAGATATCACTAAAGTTTTCTATCAGAACCATGTTGGACGTGTTGGGTTGCCTTTTCCAAAAAAAAAACATTTTGTTGTAAATATGAAATTATTAAATGAAATTTTAAAGATATTGATGTGAAAATAAATTTTCATAAGTTTATTTGTTTTTACTGATGCAACTAAATATTATATGATTTTTTCAAATAAACATAAATCAATATAATAAAATTTGATTTCAAATGCAACATTTTTCTAAACATAGGTATATTAGGACTATCGACACATCATTAAAAGACCTTAATAAAATAAAGTATCAAATCTATTAGTAACACCAATTAATTTAAAAATTCTCTATATTATATTAAAAAAATTGAAGCTGCTTATAATTCCATAATTTTTATTGCACATTTTTCTTAAACAAAGCTGAATTTTAAACGCATAATTTTTATTGCCTTCTCATTTCTAATCATATGAAATATAATAAGCATGTATATAGTTTTTTTTTTTTTTTTTTTTTTTTTGAAATAAAAATAGCATTTACATTTTAAAGCAGTTACATTTTGCATATTTTGTGCTATGTTAGTTACAATTATATTCATAAAAGTTAACTACACTTTCTTTTATGTTGAAATGTCTGTATTTCTAAAAATATTATTTAACGAGCTAACAATTGAGGAGTTAACATTCTGGTTCATGGGTACATGAACAATAGTTCATGAGTTTGACTCCCATCTTCAGCGTGGAAGCTTGTAATGATTTTATCTCAACTTTCAACTTTCAATCAACTTTCAATTAGAATCAACTTTAAGGTGGGGCATCAGTTCATATCATTCTAAGGGGAAAATGTGATTTTAGAAGAAAAAAGAATGTTTCTGATTTTAAGTAAGAATCACAGAAACTTTACATTTTAAAATAAAATAACTTTCTGGAATGAAACTTAAAAATCTATAACAAATACTGAATTCATTTATTTTTTTAAATTATATATAATCATACTTTTCTTGGTGTATGTGAACAGAGGCCAAATTAGCTCAGGGTATACTTTTATTCATTTATAATGTTGATAATATTGCATCTTAATATAATGTTACTTATAAAAATGTCTTAAAATGGAACATATTTTAATAAAGTTTTCTGACTTGAATTGCCCAATCGTAACTCATTGCATGAACTTTTTTTATACATAATTTTTACATAGATTGCTAAAACATTATATTTGGTACTTACTTTAATGTCATTATAGTTTTACAACACATTTTTAGATTTATAAATCCCTTGTAATCACTTTAGATTTATAAATCTCTTTAATTGTTAAAATTCATCTTAATAAAGTTGTGATTAATTATTCCTAGAATCAACTAAGATTTCAAATATTATTTGAATTTCAGCAGCAATATTTAATGATTTCCTACGATTACTCCAAAAAATTATAAATATTCAACAAATGTAAAAAATACATAAAAACATTGCATTTTTAAAAGATTGATATAGCATTAAATGTCAGAAATGGAAAAATAAAAGATATCTTCTCGTGGGCATACATTCAGATGAATGTTCTTATATTAAATTATTTTCATGTTCTATATGTCTGTTTTAGGATTTAGAGCTCTCATATTTTATTCATGTGCATATATTTTCCATACAAAGATGTTAAATTTTAGAATATACTATGTTTATATTTTCTAGCAGAATTTTACGCTTGCATAAAGTTATGTTATGAAACATGCACTTTTAAACATAAAAACATAAAGAAAATGAAAGAGATTCGTTTCTTGTGGGAAATACTCTGCTTTATATAAAAAAAGATTTACATTTACATTGCATCTGAAGATAGTTGCCGTATATCTAAAATAAATGTAGTTAGAAAATGGTTCTTTGGAAGATAATGGAAGATAAATACTCCTGGGGAAAATTAATTTTTATTCCCTTTTTATAAAAAATTAATATGGCATACGAAAAATAATCACACAAGTTCATATGAAAAATTAAATTCTTATTGTGTACAATATAATTAAACATTTAAAAAATTATATTTATTTTCGTATTAAAAAATTTTTAATCTAGATATTAAGTTTGCTTAAAAATTACTTAATTGTCAACAAATGTAGTATTTGAAACAAGTAAACTATTTTGTCGAAACAAAATTAATTTTAGACGGATAATATATATTTATATTTTTTAATTCGAGAAATCAATTTAATAAAATGAAAGGAAGAATCGTTTAATGAATTTCAAAATAATTGTATAAAAGCCTTAACATGATTTAGTGATAAGATAATGTTGTTTAGAGTAGATCTTGTATTCTATTCCAGCAATGCTTAGTAAAAAGCATTTATTTCGGAATGCAATCTGTTAAGATGGAATTCTTTATATTTTTCGGATTTCCCCTCTCACGGTGAATTAATACATTTCTCATTATCTAATATCAGGGCTATAGAATGGAAATATGCAATGAGAAAGTGTTCAAACGCCTTATATTTGTTTTCACCTGTTAAGCTACCCAGTATTCAATATCAAAATGCAATGTTACGTAAATGGGGATATTTATTCACCAATGTAAAAATAGATGAGTTAACATTCAAAATTCTGTATGATTAAGCTGTGGTTAAAATTTCAGCCTGTCTTAATGATAAAAAACAAAGATCAGCTTTGGTGAAGAATAATTGCACAAAATATATTATATCAGAATTAAATATATTCCTCAAACTCTTACTAAATTTTAACAATTCAAAGAAGTTTCAATCATTCCTTATGGTCCAACAAATGAATTATGTCAAACTATTTCAATGTTTATTCACAGATTTTTTTTAATTTTTAAACGAATTTTTACAACTATTTTATATGAAAAAATATTGTGGTCGTGTATTGCAAAATTTGCTTAGCCAGTTAAATATTTCTTTATATTATTAATTGTATGTAAAACGGAATAAAAGAGCAACTCTGTAAAAATACTTTTTTTTATTTTTCCACCTAAATTTTGTCAGTGATTGAACTGAGAACACTATTTCACTAAATGGACTAAAACTTATATCTGGAATCTGTATTCTAAATAGCTTAAAATAAAAATAATTAAGTTTCTTTTCGAAACAAAATAGTTTAATATTAACTTAAAATATAACTGTTATTGATTTTAATTCACTGTAAGGTTACTTATCCAACCATGTAATTAATTTAAGAGATGTAACATTCTGCTCCGGAATTCTTTTCGCTTCAAGAATTAAGTGGATATTTTTCTCTTTTTAAAACTATATTTTATGCATTATTGCTAGGTGTGTTATAGGATTATAATAGTATCCTATTGAATGATGTAGAGGAGAAAAGAAACAATATTAACTTCAACGGATAACTCTTCTATTAACACTTCCACAAAACTTTAAAAAAATAAAGATATTTACTATTTTTTTAATATTTTTACAAAAAGATTTATTTTTTACTCTTTTCATCGTATGCGTTTCATCTTTCTCAATACATCTTTGCTTAGAAATGCATTGAAATGTGAATGAAGCGTGTCGTGACAACAATATTTAAAAACTTAAAAAGAGTATTTGCAAGCATTGCATACCTCATCCGATTTGCTTCCATTTAATCAATACATGAGACTGTATTTCACGATTAAAATCATCGTTATAAAATTATGTTATTATTAAATTATAATGTAATGTAAACACTTTTGTGTTTTAGGCAGTAAATCCTTATGTTTACATTTTAAATTGAAACTTCAATCTGGAGACATATTTTAAATTATTTGGACTTCTGTACATTCCAGTATGCCACTTACAAAAATAACTAATGCATGTTCTGCTTCCATATATATTGCATTAACTTTATATTTTCCTTGTTTTAGTTCAAAATTAAAGGAATCTACGAAATCTAGATTTACTTTTTTTCCTTATTATAATATAAAATAATCTAAAAAGTTTAATCTATATACTTTATATACTAAGTTTACTTGAAACATCTCTGCTCTACTTCATATATAAATTGTACATTAAATTAGATTTAAAACTATTCATACGAAACCCAACGAAATGGTTACCTTCAGTTAATCTTTTATACTTTATAATAAGGCCAAGGATGCTGCTTCTATTCAAACTGATGGTTTTCAAACGATATTAATATTTTAAACAGTGGATCTTATATCTGATAAATAAAAATAAGCCATTAGTGGTCACAAATTCAACTAAAAGCAAATATTAATATGAATTCTTGGAGTCACTCTTTTTCAGAATCAATTCAATAAAAAATGTTTACATAATTTTGGAAAATTGATTTAAATGCACAAAAAATAAATTCATTTTAAAATGATTGAATGCATGCAAGAAAACGATAAATTTTTGTAATCCCCAAAGCTTCAAAATACTATAAAGATATAAATTTCAAATGTTACATACTGAAAATAAAGTTATTGCAAAGGAGAAGGTTAACATTATTCATAATGGAGATCTGAGAAACACCATTTAAATTTTTATATCCATGATATTTGTAAATAAAAATCTGAGTTCATAATGATATGACTTGAACCACTAAAGAATGATGTCAAGTTCTGGTGAAACATTTTATGTAAAATAGAATGATTTGAATAAATTTTTTTGAATGAATTTAATCATGGAAGCCTTACCACTTTTTTGAAAATACATTAATTTAAAATCTGAAATAAAAACATTGCTAATATTTAAAGGATTTTTAACAGCCTTTAAATATCATTACTTACTTTAGAGAAAAAGATAACCTTTTAGAAAAGGCAGGCTATTTTTCTTAAGAATGTTAGCTGCATTAAGGAATGGATTTTAAGTACTTTTTGATGGTAGCCATATGCATTATAAAAAAAATTTTTACCATAAAAAAAGGATAATCTTGGTTTATTTTATAACAAAATAACTTTAGTAACATAATGGTGTTTATTTTTTACATTTTTAATTCCATATAATTATTACTAAGCACATATATGAATAAATTCCTATTTGCGTAAAGCTTTATAATTTGTTAGGCTTTCTTATATGTTGTTAAACATTTATTTAGGATTTATAATAATCTCGTCTTAATACTCATTATATAACCTTTATCTAAGAGCATGTACCTGTGTGTGTGTATATATATACATATATATATATATATATATATATATATATATATATATATATATATATATATATATATATATATATATATATATATATATATATATATATATATATATATATATATATATATATATATATATATATATATATATATATATATATATATATATATATATATATATATATATATATATATATATATATATATATATATATATGGAGATACTTTTATTTTTCAAAAGATTTATGAATATACGATGTTCATACCAACAATAATAAGATATAATATTAAAAATACATCATTTGGATACTGTCTTTAGATTAATATTATATTTTAGGAATACTTTCCTTTTTTCCCTCTCTTCCTTAATTATTTGCTTTGAAGAGTATTTATCTATGAAAAGATCTTCCTGTTACACGTAAATAAATGAGTTAGAAATAATAGCGTTACCTTTCATTTTACATATTAAAGCTATTAAAAATAACAAACACTACACATACATTAATTTTATTTTATTATATAATTTCATTAAAAACTAAATATATGTATTTAGGAGTAATTCTATAGATGAACACACATGTACACACACAATAAAATGATGAATTCTATCTAAAGAATTTTAAATTAAATGTATCTAAGAAAAATTAAAAGTTTCAAATTTAAATATTAGAGCAATATTTAATCTTTTACAATCACTGTGTAATTCCTAAAAGAATACAATGAAAGTAATCATTATGTCAATCAATTAATATTAAAATAAATCAGTGTAAAATATAAACAAGTTATTTAAAATATTAATGTGTAGAATATAGTAAAATTTTAATTTTTGAATATATATATATATATATATATATATATATATAGCTTCTCTGTCAAACATTTAGAAAAAAAAAACAAATGCATTACTAAACGTACAAAATAATTTAATAGTGATAAACTGAATAAAGTAATTCAAAATACTATATAATTGTAATAATAATTTTAATATTTATATCTGATTTATATAAAAAAATAAAGTTAAAATTTTTATTATAAAGAAAACTGCATTTTTATGGATCAATGCCATAAAATAAAAACACAACTACTGATCTTATGAAGAATTTTGTATTTAATTGCGTGTGTTTATTCATGAAAAATGTTTCATTTTGAATTAAGTCATTTTAATTTATAAAAATATTTTCTTCTTTTTTAATATCTTTTTATCAAATATTTTCATTTAATATCCGAAATCAATTTGAGGAATAATTTTATTTTGAAAATTTTACCTATATCGGGATAATAGATCATAAGAAACTCCTCCGAAAAATTAATTATTTTTCTTTTGTGATATGTTTATATTTTATAGTTATTTGCATGCATCATATAAAAAGGATATTTATCATATTTAAGGGATTCATAAAAGCAGTACATTTAAAAAGAATTATTATTAACAATTTAAAATTTTTTATTCTTCTGTTTACTTTTATGTTTCGATCATTATTTTAATTTTAGGTAAATAAAAAATATATTAATATCTCCTCGTTACATTTGTGAATATTAAAATTAATTCAATTCAATTAAAATATTAATTTGTTAATGGAAAAGTAAAAATGTATCTTATTCGATGTAATAAAATTTTTATTTCAACTCGAAAATTCTGTAAGAATTGGAACTAGTCCAATTTAATTAATTCCTGTTTTGTATTTAGTGAAAGCAATCCTACTTTATTCTAGTTCTGCGACTGTTACAAGAGTTCTAGGTAATCAACTAAATAATATTTTTATCTTCTTTCAACGCGTTTTCAGTTTACTTCCATTTTACGATGAAAAAGACAATTTACTAGAAAACTTTTTACTTTACCATCAATCAATGCTGAGAGGTAGAGTGCGAAAATTACATGTTTACTTCAAAAAACATTTTACTTTCAATTATTTTTTTTCAAATATAAAAATAAGCAAACATTGGACACAGGAAGCATTAAAGCAAAGAACTTTTGTTGCAAAAATGTTTTCTTAAGTGCTTAGAGAAAAAAATAAAAATCTGAGAAACAGAATACATTTTATCTTAGAAAAATGAGGAAACAAGCACTTAAAAGGAATTTTTTTTCCTTCAAGCGTATAAATCAACTTCAATATTCAAGAGGATTAAGCGATTTTTCCATTGCCTTTTTTATTTTACTTTTCAGCTTTTTGTTGAAAGCATAAATCGTGATATGTGCATTTTACATGAAATAAGTAGACTCGTCATTATATACTTAATCCATGGAAAAAATATGCTTAGCATCAACGGTTAAAAGTCATATGCTGTATAGTACATTACTCCTTTTTGATTGATTATCGCATGTACATTATTTAAAATGCATGATATTTTTCGTAGATAAAATTTTACTTTTCAATATATTTAAGTTGTTTTTCTTCTCAAAATGTTGTACCATTTCTTTTCTTATTTAAATAAATTATGTTTGTATCATTTGAATTCAGATATAAACATTAGAAATTTAAATGTCTTTTAAATAAAATATTAAAATTAAAATTGTATAACGATTAAATTATAATGCTTAAGTATTTTATTCACACACTATATTTTTCGCTATGCAGCATTTGACTGGAAACTTCTTAGTTGAAGATTTTTTTGGCTGAATGTTTAAAATGTTAAGATATGTTTTCTTGATTTATTTTATTATTATTCAAAAAACATTTTATTTGATTATTTTAAATATCATGTTTGTAGCTCTAATTATTAAATGCAAACTTTATTGCCAGCCAAGCAGTACTTGATTACAGGATACTATTTACAAGAAAAACAGTTCCTTTTGTAAAACATTTGCGCTATTTATTAGTTTTCAAACTGAGTGTGGCAAGTAAACTTCCTTTTTTTGTACTGTAATAACACAAAAAGTATTAAAGAAATCTTTTTTTATTTTTGTATAGAAAAATTACATGTTAAAGTCTTAGTTTACATAGTTTTAAATACCATATCTGGCAAGTGACGCCCGACATGCACTGGTTGAACCGAATTCTGCTCTCTGTTTCTCATCACTCTCTCCATCAAATTGGTAAGTATGTTGGGCCTTTCTCTTTCAATGTTTCTTTTCAGATCTTCGAAAGTTTGTCGAATTATCAGTATATACACGACAAAAATATCACATAGTCAAAATCAGGAGAACGTCCTGGCCACTCCAAATCGCTTCTCATTAAAATGAGGCATCCAGGGAAAGATTTTGAAGCACAGTCTGTAGTAGGAATGTAAGGATGGAGAAACAGCCCTTGAAGTAGGATAGCTCAGTAGGATGGAGCAACATCTCTTGCTTCATGGGCTGAGAGAATAAAAGGAAAAAAAACATTCTATCAACTTTTTAAACGCAATAATATTTATAAAGTTTCTTACGCATATTTTTCTTATACTGTATTTATTAAAAATGTGAATATATCCCATCACATCTGATTAAACTTAAAACGATAATATATTTTGTTCCTATTTTTAAAATTTTTATTTAATCATCCAAACATGCTTGATCATTTATAGAGTACTAAATAAAATAATAATAAATCTAGCTTATAAATTTGAATTTATACTCGGTACAGTTGAATCAAAAATTGGAATTAAGGAAATTTATTTCTTTTGAGGAGTAGCTCTCTAGCTTCTTTTATAGAAAATAATTTTAATAACTTTTGAAAAGTAATGGTTCAAGTCCTTTTTTTTTTAAATCAACCTTTAAAACATTTTAATAATATAATCTATAATTAAAAGAAAATTTTCAAAATTTTAATAAAAATGATTCATTAAACATATTTTTGAAAATTTTATTTCAAATTGAATAACTTCTATTAAACTATCGAATCTATTAAGCTTCGAAAATGATAAGAAAAACTCTGTTATTTCAAAATCATAATTCAAACTAATTCCGGACTTATAATATTATTCCTTAAATATCATTATTTAAAAAATTATTATAACTCAAGATTTTCAAATGAATTAATAAAATATTCAAAAAACAGGAGGTCTTTCAAATTTAAATCAAAGTATATATCAAATAAGACATCAAGATGTAACATACGTTTTACAACGCTTATGCATACATTTACCATCCAAATTCAAAAATGATGTAATGGGATTTCTCTTATTTTGCATACAAAAGTTACTTTTAAATCATCACTGTTCTCTCAATGTTTAAACTGTGTTTGATGTGATGTTATACAAGATCTTCATGCTTCTTTATCCTCTTCAGTGCATGACTCTTATCTCGTCGTTTAAAATTGAATGAGCCGGATAAATTATCGATTTGGTACCTATTTTGCAATTCAAAGTATGTGAAACAACTCAAACACGGGACCAAACAGATAAAACCTTTTCTTCCATAAAACAAACTCTTGGAAAAAGAAATATGAGAGGAATTCACTAGTCAAAGTTTCATGTCCTCAATGCTTGTAAATTATTCTGAACAGTTTCTTTTTTAGGTTCACTACGATATAGCATAGTATTATATATTTTCCAAATCTGCAAATGCAATTTAAAATTATTTGAAATAAAATTTTCTTCAGCATTTTTTTGGTTTAATACTTTTTAGTAAAAAGTATTTAGCATATAATTAACATCTTAAAAAGTAGTTTTATGTAAAATTGATATGTTTACCTAAAAAAATTAGTGATTTTGACAAATATATATTGTTTTGATTTTAAATTTAATCTTTTTTTAATTAAACTTGATTTGAGATTAAATATTTACTTCACTTTATTTCATTCTGCTTTTAATATTTTTCATTTAATGTTTCTTTAAGTTTTCTCAATTACCTTTAGAAAGTATGTTTGAGAATTCATATTCCTTATTTATGATTCATTCAGAGCATATTTAGATTTTATTTCAGCAAAAAAAAAAATACACATTTTCCTTGATATTAAAAGTTTGTATGTTTTATCTGAAGTTTTTTTTCGACATACAAAACTTCAATAAAGTATTTAAATAACGTCGAAGATTCGGGACTATCACATAATTTTCAATATTCTAGATTCAAGTATCTTACGAATTTTTCGTTTTCTAATAATGATATATCAAATATAATATTTAGGCTGTATAAGGAGAAAATACTATTCAAGTTGGTATGTAATCTTATCACTATAATAAAAATTTGCATATGAAAGTATTATTTCACTTGCAAAATGTTATTGTTACAAATAAAAATCAATGTTTCATATACTAAGAATATTAATTTTTTAAGATGTTATCCATCTCACGTTTCTAAATTTACTTGAAAAGTGTCTAGATTATAGTAACATTTATTTGTATTGCTCAAAAATAAAGGCTATCTTTTTGAAACGTTCATGTTCTTCCTATACCTATGATGAAAGAATTTTATATTACTATTAGCAGGAAAAATATTCATTTAAAATTAACTGTAGTATGTAGAACATTCCTATTAATGATTAAAGAATAAACAGTTTACTTTTAAGTTTATTAGGTTAAATATATTATAAAATAGAGTTTTACACACTTATGTTTGTATTGGGGATTTTCAAAAGTAACATAAAAGCAAATTTCTGATTTATGAATATTGTACGCATGTAATTAATAGGATTTTTGGATAATTTGTGATAAAAGTAAAATACATTTACATAAAACTTAGTGTGGTTTCGATGATTTAAAGTAATTTTTAATGCTATCCAGTTTTACAAGCCAGATTTACTTAAGACATATAACAATCATTTATACGCATTACTATTATAGTTTACTGGACTATAACGCTTACATTATATCATATATAATATTAATATTATTAATTATTAATAATAAAATTGATATAATTAATATATACCTACATAATATTAAATATATTAGTATAAATGGCATCAGCATTAACAAACCTCCAATATCAATACGATCTTTTAAACAGCAAATCACTTTTTTGAATTAATATAAACATATAACTTTTATAATATTGGCAAATCCTTCTTAAATCCTAAACACAAAGATAATATTTCCAAACAATATTAAACTCCCGAATATAAATTTATTTAAAAACTAAATTAAAGGTAAATTTTACACCAATTATAGAAGGATTCTTAATTATTAATGAGCTTTATAATTGTAAGCATTTAAGAATTAATTTTGCTTTATAATTAAAACATTTTTTATTTAAAAAATTAAATGTTTCTTTCATTCTGCTATTTATCATTATTTACTCGCTACCACAAATAACGAATGCAAAATATATTTCCTTGCTGTGTTCCAAAATACAAAAATGAGTTAATATTTTAAAAGCTTGGTAAACAAACTTTAAATTACTCTTCAAGAGATCAAAAAAATAGCTATACATAATTTTATCAAAGAGCGCCGACCGATGGCAGAGTAGTTATCCTCTTTAACTACGAAATTGTAGTCCCCGGGTTCGAATCTTGGTTCGGGCATTGATTATCCTTTCTCGCTGTGTGTGTTCCCTATTCTTTTACTATCGAGGTGAAAATGACACACCCATCGGATGCCCTGCTGTATTAGTTGTTAGTGGCTCAGTAGCTTCATACCACTTCCCGATCAAGAAAGAGCATTATCATTCGTAGCGGGCAGTGATTGGGAGGGTGACCACATTATTCTCCCTCACTGACTTGCTAGAACTCCGTGGGTTGGGGGTGTGTTCACGTTAATATGTGGCCTCCAATGTCTTTCCGCTGGTGTGGCGTGGATGTAGAGAAGATGGTACCAGCTCAAGTGTAACCTCGTAACTGATTGTGATTCAAAATTACTAGTCACTTTGTGTGTGTGTGTGTGTGTGTGTGTGTGTGTGTGTGTGTGTGTGTGTGTGTGTGTGTGTGTGTGTGTGTGTGTGTGTGTGTGTGTGTGTGTGTGTGTGTGTGTGTGTGTGTGTGTGTGTGTGTGTGTGTGTGTGTGTGTGTGTGTGTGTGTGTGTGTGTGTGTGTGTGTGTGTGTGTGTGTGTGTGTGTGTGTGTGTGTGTGTTGTGACTCTTTTAAAAAAATTCTAAAACAATTAATCTAAATTAAAAATTGTCTAAATAAAGTATATCATTTAAACTTGGAAAATATTAAAGAATTGAATAAGTTATATGTTGCAAAATTTATGTATGGCAATACGCTTAAAAGTATACATCTGGATTTCACTGGATCTTTTTCTGTTTATTAAAACACGTTTCGTTATTAGAATGATGTTTCTTCCAATTTCTGCATTAAAAATATTTTGGTGCATGTAAGTGCGCATGCGTTGATATGCAGTTACCTCGAACTGATGATTCTTTGAAATTTAAGTTAAGCTTGGTAATACAAAATAATAGTAAGCTAGGTATATAAAACTTTTTGAGATTTTCTGCAACAATAACGTATATTATTCGCTGATAAACAATTTTAATTATTAATTATTTTTATTGGATTCTGACTTCTAATTATAACATCTGAGGTAGGAACCGAACCCATGAAATAAAAGTTAGAATACTAATTTTACAGTTTCCAGCTCGATAGTAATTTAAATACGAATGCTCCTTACACACTTAAAATAATGTACTAACATAGATTAGACTATTAAATTTTAAAATCTATGAAAGAGCTACTATTATACATAAAATAAAATTGATAAATATTTGAATTTTGATAAAAAAAAAATAGTAATAACATGAGATTTATACTTAAAAGCGAACTCAAAACAAATTCAGGTATTATAATAATGATTATATGAAAAATGGGATCAATATCACGGTGCAGACGAATTTTTCATCCTTTAAATCTAAATGAAAAATGTATAGAAATATATTTTCTGTAAAATCTGGAAATTTTTCATGAATCATTACTTACTGAAATAATTATTTATGAAAAAAAAATTCTATGATTAAAATTCCTGAAACGTCACATATATATTTTAATTTATTGTAGAAAATTATGCATTGTATAGCTGAAATTCTGAAATTTCTCAAATATCAAAGCTTTCTTTGTTTTTCTACTGAAATGTAGAAAATTTTCTGAAAATTAAACTTTTCACTCGAAATTTATTATATAATAATCTCTGACTAATTTAAATTCAAAAATTTTTCCTATTTAAAATAATTTAATACGAAATGGTGTTAAGAAAGAGTTTCACAAACCAATGAGTTAAATATTTAAAAAGCAATATTTAACTCATTGGTTTTTGATTATGTGATCAAATATTGTGAAAGCAATATTCTTTTTCAATTTTGCTACTATCCTAACAATAGAGCAACAAAACTTTTTACGTGTGTATTATAAATTTCAGTTGATCTACTAAAAATGTATTTTCAACTCTTAATAAGTATATAATTTTAAAAGTGCCTAAACATAGCCAAATTCAATACTGTAAAATAAACTATGAGTAATGTTGCTAATATATTAGACAATTTTGATTCATTCACACGAAAGAAAGAAATTTTGATATAATTGATTAAGTTATATCAGTTTCTATTTTAAACAATTTTTGTAAAAATATTTTAAATATATTGTGAGAAATTTTTTTTAAATAATCAGTTTTTAAAGGAAATACATTCGTTATTCCTGCCAATCGATTATTTTTTTAAGTTCAACAATTATCAAGCTTAGAATTAAAATTATAATGCATTTTAATACATCAATATATAATTAAATGTATTCTTTTTCTTTGAATCATAATACTATCTAACCAGTTTATTTCGTTATTCATTATTTTGCTGGGGATTTTTTTATATAATTTCTTTTTGTAATTTTTACAACTTGTAACTTTTTCTTGTAGTTTTTATTGCAACTTTTATACTATAAATGCTGACATAGTAGTCTTTAAATTTCACAATCACAAGTTACGGTCACTCATTTTTTTAAAAAGGCGTATTTCTATTGTTGTTGAATTGATATATCCTTTTTTATATGACAAGAATAATCATTTCATAACATTAAAAATAGGGAATCTAAGCCGTTGCGTAAGAGAATGTTTTTCACGTAATATCACAACAAAAAAATATGACCGATTCATTTTGCTTGTAGAGAAACAACTGACATCATCAATGAGCTGCAAAGACAATTTCTTTCAACACTGATCTGCAAATATCCATATAACAACATGCAATGACAGTTTCTTGAGTACGAAGAAGGTTGCAATCTTGCAAAGATTGGTTTAAGCCAATCTTTGCAAGATAGGCTTCCTCAGAGTAATTTCCAAATATTTTATAACTGTTGTGTATTGCATGTAATTAGAAAAACCGTACAGATTATAGAAAATAGACTTCTGAATATTGAGAACGGGTACAGAGAATGAAACCAGTTATTGCTTACTGCAGAATCACAATGCAACTCGAATGTGACATTAGATTTATTTTGAAATTGGAAAAAGGTGAACTCCCATTATTTTGAAAAAGTTTAATATTACGACCTTAAATATAATTCGGTATGACATTTTGATGACCCAAAATTGAACAAGCGGGATTTTGAAACCTTACTCAGTAAATATTGGCGATTTCTTTCTTTTTTTCTTGATGATGGAGACCTCATGAAATTCTCCTGGAGAAGAAGATATTTAAAGTTAAAACAGTAGAGCATATGGAGTAGAAGGCATGCTGTCACAATCTTAGGGTGATCGAGCTTTTTTAGGACATACTTAGACAATATTTTCCTACCAGACCAAAGCCAACTTTTACTACTTGATACTTTGAAGTTATATTGCTTCAAATTTTTATGGATGACTTCATCACATTTATACAAAATAGGTAAACAGCAATCTTAGCTGTTCGAGAAAATAACATACCATGTGAAAATGTTTTGCATCTCTCACAGAATAAGTTTTTTGCCATTTATATCTGACCAAATTATCAACCTGAAGCATATTTTTGTGTGTGTTTTTGTACAAAAAGCATTATGTTTATATTATTATTTTCTACACGTCTAAGACAAAAACATCTATAAGTACATACATTAACTAAATTGTTATCATTAAAATTTTAAAAAACAAGGAAAGTAAAAATATTAAAAAGTTGAGTTTTCAAACTTTTATTGATATAATTTTCAATTTTTCCTTCACATATTTTCCAATTTTTATAAACATATAAAAATGATTTATTTTTAACACACACATTGTTATCAAAATTTATTGCCTATTTCAAATATTTGCTCACTATAAGGGAAAATATGATAAAGTAGTTATCGTTGATATAAATATACAAACTTTGTGAATGCATTTCCTATATTACATAAAAAAAAAGAAACTGGAAATACTAAAATGCCAATTTCTTATTTATATTATAAAATTTTAAATTTTATATTACTAGCTACATATATTTCTATACATAAAATAAGATAAAATTTGATATTATTATATATATTGATATTATTATTACTATAGTGAAAATGTATTACTTTCTCAGTCCAGTTATCAAAATTTTTTGCTTATTTCAAATATTTACAGTCTATACAAGCAAAAATAATAAAATAAAGAAACCTTTCTTGTGGCAATATTTAGTCGTTTTTATAAAATGGCGAAATAGTTATTGTCTGTCAGTAATTGTCACTTACCTAAGATTAGTAAATGTTTGTAGTACGAACAAAGCAATGTCTCTTTTCCTAAAAGCTTTGTTAAAGTTAAAATTGTTATTATAGACGAATTCAACGACCATCACTCAGAGTAAATATCCTTCCTCCAAAAAATTCGTCTCACCGTAAGTTGTTTGGTTATATATACCCTCAAACTATTATACTATTATTTTTAAGCAAACTATTCTTGTCAAATCAACTTGTCTAATATATATTGTCTATTATTACTCAACATTTTAAGCATAATAAGGAAGAAGTTCTTTTATGTATTCATACATTCATAAATTTGTAATAATATTCAGCTGAGTAATCAAAATTATTCAAAATTTATTAAACTTTTCTATATTTCCCATGTGAGTTACAAATTAGTTTTAAAATTGGAAGGATTCATTATAAATCATTTATAAAATAACTACGTTTAATTATGATAGTTGAAATTTGAACTTTTGTATCAGCTATTTTATTGTATAAGATCAAATATATTATTCTATTTGATATCATTTGTTCAATTTAACAATAAAAATATAAACATTTTAATGTTTACTAATGAAACAGACCAGAATGTGATATTTACCTAGATAAGATTTAAATTAAATTTAGAAAGCCCGGAGTAAAGTGTGCTCAAAAAATTTCTCAACGAAAATTCCTCTAAATATGTTACTCAAAATGAAATTATTAAAAATAAACCGAATTGAAATATATTTTAGACATTAAGAAAATGACGTTGGAAGGTAATTAACTGAAGAGATAATAAAACGCTAAGCATAAAATGAAAATTCAATGACATCTTTAGAGAAATCTTATCCTCAAAATATATTTGTTCAATTGATGAAAAATCTTGCTTAAAAGACATAAATATCCCACGTATATTCTTTTAAATAATGTAAGATGCAGGGTGTGAATATAAAATTCAATTGTTTTTAAAATAACGCAAAATGTTTGTTATTTATTTTGACGGAAAATCAACATTTTTTAGAATAATTTATTTATTCAATTTAATAAATTATTAAATTGAATAAAGAGAAAGGTGAAAGATGAGAATAAAAGAAAGGTGAGAATAAATATCACTCTATAAATAAAAATATAGTAATATTGAATGCTTATGCCTGATTCTAAAAATTTTTATATTTTCTCAATATATAGATATAAGCTTATTAATATATTCACTTTATCTTTGTTTTAAACCATATTTGAAACATGTAAGATTTTTTAGCTTTTATTTTCAAAATATGTTTCAAGTATAGAGACTATTTTATAAAATAATATAATAACAAAATGTTTAGATTATTTGATTGTTAAGTTTTATCTTTAATTAACTTACTGAATTTTGCCTTTATTTCTTTATCATTAACTAATATATACTTTATATCTGTCCCGTTTCCATTACATTTATTTGACTTAATAAATCCATCAACGGGGCATTGAAAAAGTCCAGTGCGAATAATTTAAATGATGATACTTTGTTATGAGTCAAATTTATCCTACAAAATAGAAATGCTTTTGGCACGTAATCTACCACAGTTGTAAATAAAGTCTTATTACTCTAAAAATATCAAACTGATTCAGCTTTTCATTTGTTTTCTCATTAAGTTAGGAAAGCTTTAAATATATTTTTTTAAAGTGGCATAAACTTAGTCAAAAAATAAATTGAAGTTATTCTATAAGCCATTGATACAAAAATATTTTTAGCGTAAATCACCAGAGAAACAAAGACTAACTCATAAACATAAAAAGATGTGTCTTTCTAGATCTTTGGAAAAACATGTGAAATTAAAAATAATACAGTCTAATTTTTACTAAATTGAACAGACTATACTGAACTATATTGAAGTTACAGTATTATGCTAAAAGGAATTCAGTTAAACATTTTAACTCATTTTTTTTCTCAAAATTAAAAACAAATCTTTCTTTTCCAATTGTATGATTTATCTGGAAGTTAATTTTCACGATCATATGAATCTTTATATAGATAATTAAATGAACATGATTACATTTTAATTATATTCTCATTCCTAACAGTGTCAGACTTTGTTAATCTATTTGAAAGAAAATAAATATTAAAGGTACTATATCAAAAATAAAACGCATTTAACTTAAATTAAGGTAAAATAAACTATATTCATATTTCTATCTTAAACAGTAGTTATGATATCGTAGCACTCGCAAATTTTTGAACAAAATCCAGCTTCATCCAGATAAATCATTGTACATATATTTCTCACACAGATTCCAAAGATAACATATGTATTTAATATTTATTAGAAATATGTATTTAGACAAGTAACTGAGTATAAAATTTTCTTTTTCACATTCGAATGCAAAATGAAAGATTTATATATTTTCTGTGTTTCTTGAAGAATATAATCACTCAAGAATTATGTCCAAATATTGTATAGCATGCTTACCTTTTCAATTTATGTTTATCTTCATTTCTTTTATTAATTACATTTATGGACATGGTTAATCCTTCGAAGCGATGGCGAACACATATTTTAAATTCCAAGTGAAATTTATCATGGTTTACGAACACCGCATTTTTCACAATCCCTTACAATCATATATGGATAACATTTTTTTTATAATTGAATAGTTAATTTTTCTAAGTTTTAGGTCATAGATAACTTAAATTTTATTTGAAGCCATCAAGTAGAATAATTTAATATTCAAGACGGCAGACGTCGTATTCTTACAAACACTCACACGCACACACACACACACACACACACAAATATATATATATAGATAGATAGATAATTAATAAATATTATTAATATATATATATATATATATATATATATATATATATATATATATGAAATTAAAATCTCTCTAAGCGCTGCAAGTTTCTTTGATTATTAAAAATTTTACATGATAGGAGTAAATAATAAATTACCATAACAACAGCTTTTAACTAGCACAACAAATTTTATCTTAATTAACTGAAAAATTTAAACTTTAGGCAAAAGATTTATTATGATAAAAATTATTTTATTTTATAGGATAGTTTGATTCCTGTAAATTATTATTTATTTCATGGAATTGGCAATAACTAATTCAATATCAGGATCAACACAAATTTCTTATATTCTCACTTATTCAAAATTCTAGTCAGTATTTATTTCTGCCTCAGATGTCATAACATCATAATCAATGCAATAGTTGTCTGTTGTATCATTTCTTTAGTTCTTAGTTTTGTTTTTTCCAACTATCCACGTTTTCTATAATTTTCCAGTTGCTTAAAATGATACAAGTAATAAATACACAAACTATCTTTAAGACGATATTTCTGTACTGAAACTCATTTAACAAGTAAAAATAATGTAAATAAATTTAATTCCACAAAATGTTTTGCTTCTATATGTTAAGGATCATTTATATTTACTTTTGCATTATCATAAATACTTTTTTCCTTCAAAATGTATCTAAAATTATAAGGATATTTTTTTAGTTCTTGATCTTATTATCTTTTGCAGCAGAATTCAATATTTTTTTCCATAAAAAAATCCTGTGAATGATTTTTCTGTAAATTCCTAATAATTTTATGCCTAAAGGGAAAAATAACATAGTGAATATTTGACAATAATTAAACATTATGTAATAGTGAAAATAGAAACTGAAACTTTCCTTTTCACAGCAGTGCTTTATTTAATGTATTACGCAATACTCGTGGAAACCAATTTTCAACGTTTGCATACATTAAAAAAAGAAAAAATTATTGGTAAATCTTGAACATGGGCCTTTATATGTATATATATTTTTTGATTGTGTTTATTATGATAACTTATTACATTTTGTACATTTATTGAGGTAATATAACTTTTTTGCTTACCTTGAAGAAATCTGTGTGGTCGGTAATAAAGAAAATTAATAGCTATTACCGTTGCTCAAATTTCATTGCGTTTATAGTTAAATGTGTGATTGATTTGCTCAGATTTCATTAATCAGGGATTATTTTTATGAATCTATTTCCCTAACATCATTCAATGTCTTATTTAATATTCGAGAAAAGTATACTTATATAATTTCTCATAAAAATATAGAAAATAAATGTGTCAATAACATTTAAAATCTAAAGCTCTTTCAATAACAATATGAAAATAATTTTTATCTCATGTCACACTTGTAAATATACTACATAGTAAACTGTGGGATATTTTTGGATACACAGGGTACCAAAACATTGATCTAGAAGACCAGATTCAATCTATAGCGGACTGAAGAGAAAGGCTTTTCATATGTACCAGTAGAGATGTAAAATTCCCAGAAATTTTGAACCACGGGAATTTACTCAGTAATTTCGGGGAATATTGAGAATTTTTAGGGAATAAACTCAACCAATTATCATTCGTTTATTGTTTTGTCTTATATAAATGAAGAAAAGTAAAATAAACTATAAAAATATACAAAAAATGTCTCTTCTGTCTTCTAGTAAAGAAATTAATTAGTTTCGTACTGATAAAAACAAAAATGCTTGTTAAAATAATAAAAACAATGAATTAATATTTAATAAAAAAAATATATGTATTTCAGGAATGTCAAAATAAATATTGAAGTTTTTATGTTTCTGTCGTTATAAATTTCTAAATTGATTCAGAGAAAGAAAGAAAAAAAATATTTTCTCAACAATAATTTTTGAAGTTATTCTAAATTTCTCATTAACGCAAAATTATTTTCTTTCCCTTGAAAACTTTCTATCACAATAATTATTAGTAGAATTCATAAAATAAGTGGACTTTTGTTTATTTTAAGAAATATCTGATAAAAAAATTGCAAAAAATTCTAAATCAGCTAAAAAATTTCAAAACTCTTGAGGTCTTTCAAAATTTTCAAAGGAATAAACCTGGTTTTTTCCCTCCTTTATAATTATTAGTCAGATTATTTTTACTCCTTTATAACTATTGGTTAGTTTTTACTCTCCTTTAAAACATCAGTACTAGAGAACATTTATAGAACATAGTAAACCGAATAACTATCGAACAAAACAGAACTAAACAAGCTATAAAAATGTTTTATAGCTTGTTAACGAACAAATCGAAAAAAAAAATCATGCAGAACATTTTCTTGGAGAATATACATGCGGATTCAGATATAATCCATGCAGGAAGAGCAAAGGATCCGCTTCTGTAAATTGACAGACTAAAGAAAACGTTGAATGAATATGATACTAATTTATACATGTTTTCTTATTGATTTCAAAAAAGTATCCAACAACATCAACAGGCGAAAATTGCTTGAAGCCGTGCTTAGATTTAGAATATTGATAAAACGTATAAAATTTACTGAAAGGGCAATGAAGCGCATCAAGTCAATATAAATATAAGAGAGAAACCTAGATATAAATTTAAATTCAATGAAACTGTTGAAAAAAGCAATTTTTAACTAATGCGCAGTTTAATATTACATTACATCAAACAGTTGTATTATTCTATCGAAAAGAAATTGCATTTACTATGTCAACAAAACTTCTTTACATAAACAAATGACATTGCAATACATGAAAGAACAAAATTTAATTTAAGAAAATAACTTACATGAAAGCAAATGAAATAAAATTGCAGATTAATAAAGGTAAAAGAGAGAGAGAGAGCTAAAACCATCATCATTATTTCAAGAAGGTTGTTAAATTCAAGACAGAAAAAAAATTTTAGGTACATTGATGATAAAAAATTTTAAGGTGAAAAGACTTTTATTTAATTAAAAAAGGAAATTAAAAATAAATGTTAAATTCATAATTATATAAATTAACAGAAAATTTAAGAACTGTATATGCAATTAGTAGAATAAAATTCAAAAAATAGTTTAAAAAAACAGTAATATATGCCGTTGGCAGAATTTCAAAAAAAGAATTAATCACATGGCACTGTAAAATGCAAATATATAACATTTTAATAAGATTAATTTTCATTTGAAATATATTAGTCCAAAATCTGTATGTTGCCTCAAACAAGGATAAAATGGTATAAAAAAAATTGGAACTTAGAACCATCAAAAAATTTTAGGAGTCAATTAGAGAAAATAAAAATTAGAAGTAAAATCATGTGAAATAGAAAAAATAAAATTATGGGATTTTGCAAATTAAAAAAACAATTTTTTTGATAGAGCACATAGAAATAATTAAAAAAACAATGTACCAAAAAATATCAAGAGAAGAAAAGTATACATTAATAAGAAAGGAGGAAGCCAAAGCTGAGAGAGGGTTAGACCATGTTGCGTAGATCAGAAAAGAAAAAATAAAGAACTGAAAAAAAGAATTCTGAAGGTAAAGTTCATTGAATTCTGTTGTAAAGAAACAAAAAACCGTTAAGGTCCGAAAAACTGGAAAGAAAGATATATAAGAAAAAAGAATCTGCTAATTTTTAAAAAAAAAAATAATGGGTGTATTTTAGCAAGAGATTGAAAATCCAAGCACAGACACATCTACATTTTTTACAAATAGGCTTGTGCAGCAATTAAAATAAAAATTAAACATATTTAATCTAAAAATAAAATGACCAAATTCAGGAAAAGATTAAGTAATATTTTATTTCAAAATTAAATATCTTTTCAACTGAAATATACTTATAAACTTTTACGTTTAAATGATTATCCAAAAATATATTTCATAAAATAAAATATTCAGAGACTAACTGTGGAGACTGGTGAATGTGTCAAATTAAATAGATTTTTCTAAGTTATTTCTCTCTCCTATGTATTCTAATAAGTAACTGCATAACTTAAAATACGTTTTCAACTATATATTTTTGTTTATTTCATATATATTTTCAGTGTATCATTTCTTTTGGTTATCTTGTGTTTGTATTACAGGTCATTAAAATCACCATTAAGTTTATAAATAAAATTCATCCCTATAACTTCCATCAAATTTAATAATAAATACAAAATATCCTTCATTCAAGATAGGATTTCAGAACGCTTGAATAAGAGAAATTATTTCAATATCTTGAAGAAAATGAGTTTGATATCTGATTTACAAAGATTAATGGCTAATTCCAAAGTTACTCCAAGTTATAGGGATGAGGTGTCCAGATGATTGCCATTGATCTTTTTTTTTTTAATGTAAAATTATTTGCGCCTAATGCTTACAGTTCATAATTGAGATAATTAAATAAAATAAATCTGTACAATAGCAAATTTGAGTACTCCAAGATATGAGATCCACATGGTGAATATACTTTTACTAAATGCAATAAAACCGTAGCGATTTTTTCAGGAATAAGGAGAGTACATGGGGAAGAAAACTTTACAAATACAAACAAGCAACTCTACGATAAAACAATTAAATAAAATAATTGTTATTAGAAAGGAAAGGCTAGCGCCAATAGCCAGTGTTATGATTGGGTGGATGGATTCATTCGCAAAACAGACCTAGGTCTATGAAAGTTTATAACGTCGTACGGGCTATAGTTTTCTACTTATTTGAAGTGACTTGAATTTCCAAGTTTTTTTTTTAATTATAAAGTTTGTTGTAAAATCAGATAACAAAGTGTTTGTTAAGAATTCCACAGCAAGTTTTACAATAAAATTGTTTTATTTGCCAACTATCATATAATGATGAAATTTCGAGACAATATCTCTATTTCACTGATCAATGTCACTTTACTGTAGATGTACAGCTATGGAAGATATTTTCATTCACACGGACTTTTTTTACCAATATCTATAAATACCTTTATTTTTCAATTTGAACATTTTAATTACTGTACTGATATATCAGTGAAATATTCAGCAATTATGGTTAAAATGTCAAAAATGTTGTTGATGTTTTTGTTTTGAAATAATTTAAGCAAAGATATTAATAATTCTTTTTTCACTTGATTGGCAACAGTTAAATTTCATAGGGGGGAAAGCAGAAAGAATGTTTAGCAGTGACGTCTGTGTTGTTTTACTTTATAAAAATTTGATATAATTTAAATGTATCGTATATTTTTCCTTGTGTGGTGTGTTTCTTCTTGAATATGCTCAGAAATTGCCTATAGAACTTCAATTGAATGCAGTTTCTTACATATTAATACTGACATTGAATTGTGCTAAAGTATTTACTTTAATTTTATAATTTTGTTATATATTTTTGTTTATTATACGAGACAAATCCATAAAATGTCTCTTTTGCAAAACGTATTAATCTATTTGGGAAACTGGTGTAATAAGTAGTTTTATAATGTTTCTATTTTAGAATTAATTTAATTAGTTATGGTTTAATTTCATTCATTTATTTCGTCCGGCTGTTTGCGTCCTACTATTTCTCATACGTCAGATTAATTTTAATGAATTGGCGTAGAAATCTTAAAAATTGACTTGAATCTTAAAAATTTTAAAAATTGACTGCTGTTTTTAATTTTTTTAACTTGTTTTTAAATTAACTGATGGAAACACAGATTTAATTTAATAGTTCATATTTTATAATTTATGTCTACCGAAAATCATATTTCCTCATCGAAAATTAATCCGACATTACACATTGAGCAATATATTTGTACTTTTTTAGAATTTTGTCTTTTAAAATGTAATTATTTGATTATCTTTCCTGCATATGAATTGTTTTATTAAAGCTGGTTTGATCATTTGTACTTGAATAGGAATTCAAAATAAATATATTTGTTTTTTGTTAATTTTGTGTTATAAATCTCTTCTTGTAATTATTAATAAGTATATAAATATCTTTTTTACGATTTGTATATTCATTATGAGAATGAGTATTTAAGAATTAAGAACTTTAAGTAAGTAATTTATAAGAAATCCAGTCAATAAATGGAATAATAAAGATTTTTAAAGCTACTTTCAGTTTTGATTTTCCATCATTTCTCAAAACATTAATTTGGTGTATTTTTTCAGATTCATGTGAATTTGATTAATTAAAAATGAGTTATGTTTTTTCTTTTAACTTTCTATTTTTAAATTTTGATGACGCAACATTTAAACATATTTGCCAATTTGTTAGAATTTATAATTTTTAGTGATAATTTTTTTGCATTAAAACTATGTTTAAACAAAAGAGAATTCTTGATACATATTTATAGAATTTTAATCTTTAATTACCAAATAAAATTAATTTAATATGATTCTTAAAGGAAAAAATCTAATGAATAAAATTAGTTCATTTTTTTTTATTTTTTTAAATGTTTTCTAAGCATTGAAACACTTCATTGTTTTTAACTTCAATTATTAGTAGCATTAATGTTAAGTTTTTTTTTTTTAAAAAAAAAGAAAAAAAGTTAAGTAATTTTAATTTGTTGGCTTAAAAAAATAAGCTCAAAATTTTGATCACTAGAAATTTAATTTCAAGATTGATCATAATTTATCCGTAAAGGAATCTGAGCTTATTTAAAAGTTGGAATTATTAACTTAAAATTAAAAATTGGGAAACTGAAATTTCTTTTTATTTATGTATATCAAATAAGTTATATCTTGATATACATAAATAACTGTCAGTAATACTGATAAGTTTAATTTATTCACTTTTTATATACAAATTCATTTAAATAGTTTTTGATAAGTAAATTAAATATGGTATAAATATTTTGAAAAATCTTATAACTGTATAAATACACTGTATAAAATGTTTTTCTGAAAATATGTTATAATGTTTAATTAATGATAAACTGAGTATTGTAGAAACTGTTACTCATGTTATTGATTTAGTTTGCTACTTAGTTGTTAATCCCCAATAGCATAAGATTTTTTTAGAGGTGTATGTCATTAATTGATTAATAAAAACTGAACATTTAAAAAAAATCCTTATAATATTTTATGATAGAGCTGTATTATTCAACTGTCGACTCTTGCTCAATAGCAATCTGTAGCATGTTTTTTTAAACATCTGCCATTGCTTACTTTTTTAAAATTAAATATTATAAAAACAGACATTATTTTCATTACTGATTTAACTTTATTCTTCAGTTATTGATCTTTGCCTAGAATATTCAAATCCCTCATTGGACAAGGATGTTTATAATGGATTGGAATTTAAACTGTAGGTCCTCATTTAATTAGTCCACATGTGCAAAAAATTGCTGTTGAGATCAAATTTTTACTAGAAGTATGCGTAGTCACAAATTTAGACCTCTCTTTGTTTCTATCTAATTCGGTGCGAATCAAATACTCTTGAATATGATGATAAAAATAATTATGTGTGTATCATTGCCTAGTGTTTTTGGCATGATTTTCATTCACCAAACAATTTGAACAACAAAAAAATCGGCAATTTTCGATAAAGGGCACCTTAAAATAAAATTTTCCTTGAAAAACTAAATAAGATATTTGTTTTAGGTGTTCCCATTGATCAATTAAGTAAAAGAAATATAAAACATTTTTGTAATGTATGTAAACAAATAAAAATAATTTGGTAATTTTTTTTACCATTACTGGATTAATCCTGGTATCGGTAACGTGATGGATTTGGGGACATTAAAATTTGGATTGTTTATGTATTACCGTTTTGAGATACACAATTATTTTGATTATGAAATGCTCGTTTATGCTGATTGTTATAAATTGAATAAATATTGCCATGGGCAACATATTTAAAAACTGCGCCAAACGCATTATGTATACTAAGATTTTATAGTTTATTATTTGTTTTTTTAACTACAGGTATTAGTTATATTATTCTTCATGTATAAAAAGTGGCTGTTAAATTAATACAATTTTAATCAGAAGTAATTTTAAGAATTTCAATTCATCATTTACTGAGCAATATTTATTTTGCATGCAATTTCAATTTTGCTTTTGTCATTTCAACTCTAGAAACACTAATTATCATTAGCATATTTTTTTCAAAGACAGGCTCAAAATTTCAGTTTACAAATTGTCTGCAGCTAATATCAGTCAATAATAGAATACTCTAAACTAAATATGTAATTTGGAAATTGCTTACATAACTGCATATTATATTTTAAATTTATTAGCATAATCTCTGTAACACAAATTGATGAAATGCTAAAACAACTAAGTTTAGATAGTATCATGCATGTTATGTAAATTATAAGAACTTGATCTGTGTATAGCAACTTATGTAATTACCAGAAAATAAGTGTCTCAGATTCTTAGTAATTTGTCAAATTTCAAACTTTTAATTACAAAGTCTTGTTAACAACATAACTTATGCAATTGTAACAAAATATATTGAAACAATAAAACTAAATAAAAATTCACTTTTGGATTTACTAGAAATATTTTATGTAACTTTGATATTAATTATATATATATATATATATATATATATATATATATATATTTCTGAATTTTTCAGAAAGAAGGCAGGAAAGTGTTTCTTAAATTCATCTGAGACCTATATTGTCTAGCTTCATAAATTTTATGTTGGTTCCCATGTATTCTAGCTTTTGTTATCTTTGTATTGTAATTTGGTTAACAAAATATAGTTTTAAGAGTTGATAATAAGAATTAATCTACTACAAATTTTTGTATTAATAACTTGTTGGCTATAGTGGAATTTTCAATTCTTTAGATGCAAAACTTGTTAATTTATTTTTAATTTTTTTAAAATCATTTATTAAAATTGATGCTTATTTGATAAAATCGAACTATTATGTGATGCAAATATTATTTAATATCCATTTTACTGAACAAAGTAAATATTTTCATTGGTTGTATACTTTTTATTTGAAAAGTAAAAATATTAAACTTTAATTTTTCCGATAAAAATTCTAATTGTTAATTAGGTTAAGCTAATCTTCAATCATTATGTACTGGCACATTACCAGTCAAATATATTTTGAAATAACAAGTGAGAGAGTTTAGTGAAAATATTATAATTGTATGTTGTTGAAAACAGTCAAAATTGTTGCTAATCATGAAAATGCAAACAAAAAATAAATTATTTAGTTTTCAGCATTGTTTAGTTGTGTCAACAGATATAAAATTCAACTGAAACTATGACTATATATTTACATCTTATGATGTGAGCATCATAATATAGTATACATTTCAGATTGAAATTTTAATAATACACTTATAATAATCACTTAATTTTAACATTATATATAATACTGAATACTTTCTGCTTCAATAAATAGAAATATGTTCTCAAGTGATGTCTTGAGAATATCTCCATTACTTTTCCAACTCAAGATGAATATGAGCAGCTTAGATTTTCACTACTGCAGGAAAAATGAAGCAAAAGTCAGTCAGTCTGGGTTTGACATCTGAAGAAATAAATGATGAGCTAGTATCATATTTTTTTATTGCATTTAGTATTTACCAGAATTTTAGTATCAATGGTGACTTCTAATGGGTAAGTTGCAGCAGTACTAAAGTAAATATATGAACTTGTGAACTGAGTGAACATTTCCAGCTGTTCAAGAAAGTAGCTTAATAATCCTACCAAGTGACCAGTTAAGTAAGTTGCTATTATAAGAACCCATAAAATTATCAGAATAGTCTCTCCAATGGAAATTCGTTACATGTTTTCTTTTGTCCTCTGCACACTTAATCAAATCAATCAATATAGTATATTAATCAAAGCAATAATCAAACTTAAATACTGTGAGCTGAATATATTTTATATTCTTTTGCCAATATTTGACTAGTCTATTCAAACTAGATGAGCCAAAACATCAATATTAGGAACTTTGAATTCAACAATGCTGTGATGAAGCATTGAAGGTCAGAAAGTTGAAAGTCAATATTATTTTCTCAAATAATCTTTTAAAAAACTAAACTCAGTGGCATTTTCATTCTACTGAATTTAGTTTTTTCTTTTCTAGAGTTTAGTTCCATAGGGCCAGGCTCTACAGTACCCATATTTGTTTCCGTAGACGAGGGCTCAGGAGTATGAAGCATATATCATGGTTAGGTTGTCAGGCTAATGTGAAACCCTGTGGTTCAGTTCCCAAGTGTGCTTGGTACTCAGTTTTATCCACCCACTGAAGAGATGAAAGGCTGAGCTGATTTTATCCAGCTTGAGGGGCAGCCTGGCTTTTTTGGTCTTTGCACCAGAAAACCCAACCAACCAATTTATCTAGCTTGAGGACTTAAAATGTTAACAGTCTTAAACTTGTAGTAACTGAGGACTATTGTCATCTTCCTTATAAATTGAATGTGCCTTTCTCAATAGATGTTTCAATAAATTTTTCAGATCAAATCATATCTGGACACTGTCAGAGTTTTAAATTTGAACTCTCAATAACATTGACTGATCTTTTTTTAACTATTCTAATTCAGTCTAAAGAAACCAGAAAAATATTTTTATCAGTGAAGTTTGTACCATTATCATAATAAATAATCCCTATATTTTCCGCAATCAAAAGATAATTTATACAGAAACTATAAGAAAAGATTCTATTGAAATAATATAACCAATTCTGAAAGTGCACTGCTTTTAAGGTTGTACTCAATGTCTCCCATGACTTTTAATTATCTTTCAAATACAATGGATTTGTGAAATCAATTTCACAATATGAAAGAAAATAGTATCATTCACTCAACTTTCAGAAGAGCAGATGCCTCAGCTTCAAATCTTTTAGATATGTATGGGAAGCATATAACACTCTTATTTGTTTTCCATCCATTCAAAATCCAGTTATGTTCTTGAAAACATTTTAAAGTAACTTACTTCTGCATGTTTGACACTTCATGTTTTTAAAAAAGTCATCATAATCTTTCCTGTTTGCGATTTTGGTTTTCAAAGAGCAAATAGTTTCATCTTTATGTACTCTTATTATTTTCAAATTCTTGACTTTCTCGACAGTAAATGTGTTTTGTTGAATAATGAATTTTATAATTTATCACCTTACATGCTAAAACTCAACTTGTGTAAGTTCTCTTCCAATTCTATATTCATCAGCATATGAGCAATTTTACTTAAAGCAGGGAATACAATATGCAAAATCTGCTGATACCTAAAAAATATGAATACCACAACTGTTTGTCTTATGTGTTTATACTGCTATAAAGTAATATTGTTGACTTAATCTTTTTCCTTTTCAATTTTTATCTCTTTTTAATTTAAATCTGTTGAAAATCTCACGACTATTCACGAGTTTCTTAATCACCGAAGATCCTTCCACCATTTGCCTGAAAATAGCTATTTTGCTTTACAGCCTCTAGAAATCAAATCAGTCAGGTTTAATTTAACAGAAATATTAATCCAGGAAGAAGAAGAATATCATTTGTTAGTTAAATATTCAAATATTAGTAACATTGTTGCAAGCTGAAATTTTACTAGAAAAGTCTCCTTTCGCAAAAGAATATATGCTTTTTCCAATTTGTACTTCCCCACTTTAAAATCTCAGCACATTGTTAAGATAATTGATTCATTTTTTGTCAGTTGCTGTATTACTGGTATTGCTATAAAAATTTTATTTTTTTATATTTTAAAACCCTAAAATTTTTATAAATGAAATTGAATTATTATTCTACCACTACCATGTCATTAAAATTCCTTTTATGTATCTTAATATTATTGCAGATTACTTTTGCTTGTAATATATATTTTTAAAAATTATTTTTATGTATTTTAGAATGGCTGAAACTGAAGGAGCTAAAGGTGGTGGTGAAAATCCTTCAACATCTGGTGAAGGAACATTTGAATGTAATATTTGTCTAGATACAGCAAAAAATGCTGTGATTAGTCTTTGTGGACATTTATTTTGGTAAAGATAGAGTTTATATTTCAGTACTTAATATATGATGAATATTGCCTTGCATAAAATAATTGGAAATTTATTTCAGCTGGCCATGCCTTCATAGATGGCTAGATACACGGCCAACAAGGCAGGTATGTCCAGTTTGTAAAGCAGCAATCAGCAGGGATAAAGTAATTCCTCTGTATGGACGTGGAGGCTCTCAACAAGATCCTAGGTTAGTTGCAGTTAATAATTCTATCTTATATGAGTTAAAAGTATAATGTTAACATTTAAAGTAATATATTTAGATTATATGTATCAAAAATTTCATAATGGAAAAATATTTTGAATTAAATTATGTTATTTCAATTGAGTGCTATTTTTGTTTAAAAAGACAATTTTTTCTTGGTTATGGAATTTCCTTTTAGTCTTTTTATATATTAGTTTATATAGAGATAGATATATGTAATATAAATAAACATTTTAAAAAGAATAATTCTTTATGATAATATGAACTTCCCATGTACAAGTTCATATTATCATTAATTAAAATTTTAAAAATTGAAGTTATTACATTATAGCTATCATTTTGAAATAGGCCTAAATTTCAAATGTTAATTTATTTTATTATGGCTATTTCAAGAAATAAGGTCTGATATTTGAATCTCCAAATTTTTACACTAATATTCAAAATTTTAAAAAATACTATCTGAGCTTATAATGTTGTAAACTTTGTTTTAATCTTAATTTGAATTTATAAAATTATTGCATTTTCTAAGAATGTGTGTTTTTACGTTAAATTGCACTAAAGTTTAAGCTAATTATCAAACATTAAATGGTGTTTAAACAATATATGCTTGATTATATCTATGTTGATAATGTATAAAATGTACTGTGAAGAACAAATAGATATCTTTGTAATTCAAAAGAAATAATAAAAATAAATATTCAATTCAATTATTTATTAAAATGTTTAGAAGTAGATCTTTGTTTTCAAATATAAATGTTTAGTAAATTTTATTTCAGTTTGTCTTATAAATCAGTTGCTTTTTTTACATAATATAATTTAAGAAAAATTTTCCTTTTATCTATTTTACTTTATTACAGATTATTATTATTGACTGATTGCTAAAAATTAATTTTAAAACATTAAATATATGCCCCAGTAAAATCGTAAGTTTTAAGTGACTGAAACTACATTTTTCTTTGCAATTGTGAAATACCTTATTAACATTTATAAAATCTAATATAATTTAAATGCAAGAAAATATATTTATAGTGACAATTTGTTTTTTTTATCTTTTATTGATTTTTTCCGAAATAAACAAATTAAGAAATTTATCACATAAACATCCTATCATATAAATAACAAAAATATTTTGCTGTCATAAAAAGTCATAAATCAATTGGTGTTAATTTAAAATATTTAATGTGCATTATTTCCATTGTATCTGCTACTTCTAAAATCTATGAGTTCTAAGAGTTAATAACTCCTGGAAATTTTTTATTTCTTAAGAAACTTATTTTTCTTTGACAAAAATAATAAACGTTTTGAAGTTTTTATTCCTTCAAGTCTAAAACAATAAAAATATTATCTGTATTGTCTCTATTAAAAAAAATACTGATAATGAGGAATAGAAAACAGAATTACTTTTAAATTGTAAATCATTTTTTAAGATCAATGGTAACAAAGTTAATGAAAAATTTTTTCAATGCTGTATTCTGTGATGGCATAAAGGATTTTATGTTTAGATCCTCAAACTGCTGCAAGTTACAAATCAAATATTTTAATTAAAATGAAGAGAAAGAGATTAATGAAGCTAGAAGGAATTAAGTTATAAGATCAATCAGTGACTTCAAAATTTCCTTGAAGATTTGATCCTATAAAAAATAGTAAATTAGAAAACTATAAATTTATTCTATCAAATTGACAAAATTATTCTACTTGCAGAAAGTAATTTATATGCTTTTCTTATGCTCTCTTGAGATCAAGATTGTAGAATAAAGGTTTCTTACAGTTTGATGCAGAAAATTCAAAAAGCAATTCATTACTGATATGAACATACAGATATGATTTCTTATTTTCCAATTTTTCATATGCAATTGAAATTATATTTGGAGCATTGAAATGTCAGGAGTGTAATAAGGAGAAAAGGTCCTAATTCTGTGACTGGTGTCAATCAGAAGTTGTATTTAAATTTTAAAAAGGAAGAAAATAGCAGAAAATAATAGAAAAATGCAGAGCTTAATTGGTAAACTTAAATAGAATTGTTTGAAAGATGGATGTGTTGTATAAATGAGCTTGAAAAACCATTAATACTAAACAACTAAAAAGTTAGAATTGATTGCAAACTGAAGCATGTCATTGTAGATAACCAAAAAATTAATTTTATTAGTATACTAAAGAAGTTGTTTTAGTTTTTCAACAATATTACTTTAATTAAACAAAATTTAGGAAATTAAATTATACAAGCAACCATGGCTTCTGCTCATACTTCACCGTGATTGCAAAGAATTGTTTGAATCTTCATTCCAAATTATTGATTAGTAAAAGAATGGTCAAATAGGATTTAGCTGTATACAGAATTGAATAAATTTTTAAATATTTAATTTAAAAAATAGAGAAAGTATTTGAATATTAAATTTATTTTTTTATTTAGTCTTAGTTTTGTTTAAATATTCTTTTCTTCATTTTAAATATTTTTAGCTCACATTAAATAAATAGATGCCTGTAAACAAATTAAGCAGTTTTAAAAATGATTACGCAATATATTTAACTAATGAAAAGAGTATTTTAATATTTAAATTAAATTATTTCTGTTGTCACTTTAGACAAAGAGCAATTGATTTAAATCTAATTTGAATCAAAACGATTCCTAATTGTTATTAAAAGTATTTATATCATTTATAACTAGTTGAAAAAATAATATATGCATAATAATCAACATATTTTGTTAAAAATTTTAAATAGAATAATATGTATGTTCAACATATGAATGTCTCTTCTGGAGAATATTTAAATCTCTTGAAATTTGCTTTTTGAGGATCTGTGAAACTTTTTTTCTCAGGTACAAATTGATCATTAATACTACAAATCAATTATGTTGAAAATTTTATTAAATAGTTGTAGACTTGGCTACTTTGAAAAACCAAGCTTTCCATTCTTTATTTATTTTCCTCTCTAATGAATAACATGTATTGAAGTTCTGATCATGTTTCTTGATATATATATATATATATATATATATATATATATATATATATATATATATATATATTCTCAAAATAATGTCAGATAAATGTTTGTTTCTTTTCCAAATTTTATAATTTAGTAAATGTCATAACGTAATTTTTAATCAATAAAGACTGTTTTAAAGAGGAACATTTTGTTACTGACTTTAAATACAAATTACTATTTTTAAGAATTAAAAAAAAGCTACATGCTTCTAATATTCAAACTTTTAAAATATGTATATACTTACAGCTTAATTTTTTTAATAGGGACAAATTACCACCAAGACCTCCAGGTCAGAGAACAGAACCTGATAGTACTGCAGGGGTAAATAATTCTAAATTTTCACTTTTAAAATTCTAAAATTTCTCTATCTTTTTGCCACAATTTTTTTCCCAGTTTTCACAATATTTACCACTGACTTAGAACTTGATTTTTATTCTTTCTTTCAAACCTGATCAGTTAACTTACGTATAACATTTTTCACATTTTTATCCAACAGAATAATCATGTAAAAAATTTCACGGATTCACCAATTAGCTACTATATTTTTATTCACTTGATCTCTGTACACTTAAAAACATTGAAAATAGCCTACCAAGAAAAACGCAATATTTTGAAAGTTTGCAAATAAATACAATGAAGTCTGGTATGTAAATGATCCAAGTTTGTTCCCAATGTACATAACCATACCTCTGCGAATGAATTGTATTCTTGATGTGTGTGTGAACCAGTTTATGATAGACGATTCATAAATTTAACAATCTTATTGTAGATCTAAAAGAGTATTAATAAATAAAGGCCAGTTAAACCTGTGAAAACATATTTCTCAAAATGAATTACATCGTTAGCATCAAAATCACAGGATGATCAATGCACTGTATTGCCTGCCAAATGGATCATTTGAACCATGGCATCAAACATGTTCCGTATGGTGGATATGAAATGATACCTATTTTCCATGAGCCAAGTTTGGAATGACCTAAAATACCAAGATGTAAGGACTGAAGAATTGTGTAACAAGCACTATTATTTTACAATATAATCCGGTGTAAAATACTGGTTCTATAGAATCATTTGCTGCCGTTTTGCAGGAGGAAAACTGCTATCAAATGTCCATTCTTTATGTCCTGTTTTTAACACCAAAGTATTGACAACTGACCATATAGAAACAAGCCTGGAATGCTGTAGATTGGTAAAACATGGTGTTTAGAGATAAATCCTTGGTTCATTTAGGAGATAGATAACTTCATATGAGTATAGGGCAGCATCCTAGTGAATGGTATATTTTAAAACTTTTGCATGATATGCTGCAACTTAATTGTCATAATGATCCAGTGGAAAAACCTATGGTATCTGGTTCATTTTAATAATGGTGCATGGAAATTTAACCCATCTGAAGTTGCTGCTCTCACTGCATTTGAAGTCTTTAGGATGACTGATTCACTCATGTCAGATTTATTATAAAATGAGCTATAAATTAAAAAAAAATTATTTCATTGTAAACAAGGATTATGCTATTTAAATGGGGAACTATTATTCTTTCAAAAACATTTTTAACATTTACAGAGATAAAACATCTATAAATTATTGAGGAGAATTGTGTATATTTGTAATAAAGATTCTGAGTAAGCATACACTTCTAACAGGCAAAAGAAAAAATGATTTTGGAAATAAAATTATCGCATTTTGTGCTGGAAAGTTTAGTTTTATTATCCTT
Organism: Latrodectus hesperus; assembly: GCA_037975125.1. Classification (NCBI taxonomy): domain Eukaryota; kingdom Metazoa; phylum Arthropoda; class Arachnida; order Araneae; family Theridiidae; genus Latrodectus; species Latrodectus hesperus. Next base: position 26,559,123 of record CM075856.1, read on the forward strand.
AGATCTTGGGCATGTAACACATCGGCCTTTGTCAGGTTTTGTACTTTTTTGGTCATAAATATCCTCTGGTCCACTTGAATTGACTTCATAGATATTTTGGCAGAGTCTATTAGAAAGCATTTGTATAGTTCTTGTTCTTATATGTGGCTCTGTAAGAGATAATACTTAGTATTTCAGGTATTTTTTTTATTTGCATATTGCTTTGGAATGTTTCTTTGTTGACATTAAAACAACTTATGATTTTCCTTTTCTTGCCAATTTTATCAATGACCATTTTTTTTTATTATTTTATTTATTTGATTTTTGCTTATAAACATATTTTGCTCTTAAATCAGACTTTTAGTTATTTTCATTGCTCTGCCCAAGTTGACTCAATCATGAGAACTATATATTTCTTCATGAGGTTCTTTCTCCTTTAGTTAATATTTTTTCAGAACATTGAACATCATAATCATCTTAAGTGTTCTATCTCTTTTTCATACTTTAATAATTCCAATTAGGGCTCTATTTTTTAGAAGTGAAACGGCAAACGAATATACAACAACACTTTGAAACAGAATATTGAGTTGCTTAAAGAATAAATTTTGAAGTAATATTTGTTGTGTGAATGATAGTCCCCCAATACCACATGAATTCCTAAAAATGATTGTTTCAGGCAAGGAAGAGAAAGGTATTTGAAAAATATTGCTCATTCCAATGGGAGCATCAAACAGGAAAATAACTGATAGTTTTTCCATACTTGTGTTGATCTTCAAAGCATGGAGTGACTCTGTGCTCCACTAGACTTCCAACAACATTAATAAAGCAGCATTATATTAATAGCACTTCTTGACCCTTTTATGGGACATTACCTAAATAGCCTTCTATGGGACAATTTTCAAGAATAATGTTTGCCCAAATGTAATTTTAGTTTCTCCCTTTCTATGTTTAGAATCTTTCATGGGCCGGCCTGCTCTGAATTTTTTCTCTATGGAACATGTGTAGAACTATCTGAAGGATCTGATGTTATTATTCCATGTGAGATTTGAAAGTAGCTGTTAGACAAAATCAATGGTCCAATCAACTCACACAATGCACAATCATTTTGTGTTCCATGGTCTTCATGTGCTGCATTATTGTAGTATAACACAATATTTTTCTAACTATATGTATTTTATTTGCTTAATTGTTTTGATTTGGGAAATCACTGCTTATCATTATGTTTAATTACAGTATTAATTCTCATTTTTATGCTTTTTGATTTGTTATTTTCATTGTTTTTAAGCATACTTTTTAAACTAAAGCTTTATTATGCATAGTGTATCTTACATAGTGAAAAATGTGTTCATTTTGTATCAAAAGCCCTTTTTTACACCAATATGAGTATTCACATCTTGACTTCTTTAATCTCCACTGAATCTCTTTATTCCTTTCTTTCATTAATAACCTCCCTATATTCCTGTCTCTAAAACTCAAGTAAACAATTAACATTCATTGTCTATTTAATTATGCTTATTTGTAATTGCTATTGTTAAGCAAACTATTTTTTCTACTATTAAAACAATTTAGTTTTAAATTTTAATTAAAATGCAATTAAAAATCACAAGGAAGGCATTCTTATTTATGATGAGCTCATTAATACTGATATATATATATATATATATATATATATATATATATATATATATATATATATATATATATATATATATATATAATATTATTTACAATGTTTAAAAAAGTGATTACTCATTGCTCATATTAATCATTCTTCATATACAAGATCAGGATTTCACATTATTAACTTATGTATATCACATCAAAATGTTCTTAAATTATTTATTATTATTAAAAATATTAATTATTCATTTGAAATTTTTGATTTTTAAGTATTGTCTAATTAATCATGGTTCATACAACTCTCTGAAACTTATGGAATTTTTACTTCACTTACCTACCAAAGCATTTGTTTTTGTTAGAAAACATTATAATTTTATGAGTTTCTTTCCAATTATTATTATTATAAAATTATCAATGAAATTATCTGAAAACAAAATTGATTAGCTCTTAATTTTACCACTAGATGTTGGTGTGGTCAATATTAACTTGTAATTGTATTCATAACTGTTGACCAAACTAACGATTCAGCTACAATTGCTTCATGATAATTCAGCTGAGTCAAGACTAATTGTAGTATTTATATTTACGTGTGTGAAGTGAAGTAATCTCGAATAAGATCATCATGAGTTGCAATCAGGCAAGAGAATTTAATAGATTATTTTTCTATATGTTTTTGTTTTCTTCATATTTTATTAAACTCACTTAATATTTAAATATAAAATTTTTTAGTTAAAATATACTTTCCTTAGGAAAAAATTTTATATAATTTCAGTGAATCTGGATGAATTTGATTGTTTGTCACTGAAATTATTTAAAATGCCTGGTATAAAATGCCTTTTCAATGACCAGTGGACTTGGGAAAAGCAATACAAAGATTGGCTTTTGCATTTAATTCAAAAAAATTTAAAAAATGCCATTAATGAACTGAAAATTAAAAGGAAATGTTTGGAAGAACATTGGGCATAAATGAATTTTAAAAATTTTCAATAGAGTATGCTGATGAAGTTGAGGGAATCAGTAAATTAACACTAATTGCAAAAGCAACAATTATTATTCATTATTGAATGGAAAGAGTTCGAATTTTCTAACAGCAATGTTATATATAAGTATCGAGAAATGTGAAAACCTATTAAATGGTTACGAAAATAGAAAAATCTAGAAAATGGGTTTGAAATTTATAGTTAAAAGATTTTGAAAGTAAACAAAAAAAAATTTGAAATTGCTGTTATTAAATAATAATTAGAAAAAAAATTATCCTGAAAACTTTATCTAATAGTTGTATTTATTTTATCTTGAATAAGTATTTTTATTCGAAAAAAATGTTGTTTTACTACTCATCTTGAAACACTCAATAAATTAAAAAATAAGAATTTAAAGACTTTGCTACATATTTAGTTATTTAACTAAATTTTTTTCTGTTATAGCTGTGAATTCATTGAAAGCTTTTGAAATAATCATTAAGTATAATTCTAACTTAAATAAAAAAATATTCTCATTAATTCTTACACAATTTTTATTTACAAATATAATCGAAAGTGTTGTATATACATAGTTATATACATATTTGGTTAAGAATAATTGGTAAAATAAATAATAATAAAAATATGCTTAACATGAATGTCAATACCACCTGGAAAACTCCTGGAATTGATTCTTGGAAATTGTACAAACCCTGATTAATTTCAAATCTAATCTAATCTCTTTTTTTACTTTAATGTATACAAAAATATTTCTAATTACAATGTATTTCATCATGAATGTAGAACTTGCAATTAAAAATTGAAAAGAAATAGTAAAATTTTTTTTCAAATTTCTTGCATTCCATCTTACTTAATTTCATTAGTCAACAAAAAGTTATCCTGAAAAGAAAATACTATTCTAACAGAATATTTTATGCTAAATTCAAATATGATAGTAATTTTTCTTTATTACTTTTGAATCTTATATAATATGCATGTCAGTTGTGAATGAAATGTTATTTACATTTAAATCATTCTTCATTTACAAACAATAATTTACTGTTTGATACTATTTAATTTACTTATAATGATAGGAATTTATTATTTGGCATTACTTTTCTTAAATCTCCTTTACTAATAATTTATAAATACCCTATTCACACTTATAATTCTTTTCCCTGACTGAAATTCTTGGTGTTCTTTTTGTTCATCACTTACAGCATCTATATTGTCAAACTAGAAATCCAAGTATTAGGTTATTCATAAAGTAATATCGTTTTTTCTAAATAGGATTTAATTATACATTTTTACAAGTAACTTCACATCTGAGACAAATAATAATTATTAAACATTTTGGCAATTAATCTAACAAAGATTACTTGCTTGATGAAAAAGTTTGATTTTATGTAGTAATTTTTGGTATTATCCTTTCAAATATGTAAAATAAAAAAGCAAAAAGGTCAAAATACTGTGCAAGTAAGTAAAAATTATCCAATATATATGGGAGAAGATAGGTGCATGACAGACCATCAGTGGCAAAATTTCAATCCATCATTTTTGATATTGAAGATGCACTATGTTCTTGTGGAGCACTTAAAGCTATGAAGACACAATAAAGGCCTTAATTGATGCAAACCAACATATAACACTTGAAATCACTGAAAGATTAAATTTAACTAATTTGACTGTTATTAATCATTTTAAATGTAGTAGATTAAATTAGTTTAATCCCAAAGCTCGCAACATATGAGTTCCTCATGCAACGAAGAGAACTTTATCATCACGTTGACATCTGTAATTGGCATCCCAAATTTAAAAAAAAATTATCCATTTTTGAAGTGCATTATTACTAGGAACCAGAAATGGGTTGTCTACAACAATGTTAAATGCAAGAGATTATAAAAAGTATAAGCCATCACTTTGAAATCCAATATTCATCAAAAAAGTGAGGCTATCTGTTTGATTGGAAGGATTTTAAAAAATCTCTTTTTTATGTGGGGAGGGAGATTCTACTGGACATCACAATGATTGATTCTGAAGTGAGCTGTCACCTGCTGGACAAATTAAATTATTCATTTAAACAGAAGAGACCAGAATTGATCAATAGAAAAGGCATAGTGTTTCACGTAGATGATACAAGACTTCATACAAATTTAACTCGCCTGAAGCTTTACAGCTTGGATGGGTTATGCTGTCATGTTTGCTATATTCTCCAAATCTTCCTTCTTCTGATTATTATTTGTTTTGATTTGTACAAAATTTTATAAATGAAGAAAGTTTTATCTGCAAAAAATTTTATAGATTATTAATGAAGCCCACTTCACAATTTTTATACATTGCTTTAATGAAATAAAAAGAACTACAACTTTATGTAGAATGCAGAATTTGAGAAAAGAATCATCAAATTTATCATTCACTCATATCATTTTGTTAGATGTGAAGTATTTTTCTCCTGCTTATTGATTTTGTTTTGACCATGTTGTATTTTTTCTTTCTCCTTTTTATCTTTCTCACAATAAATAGTAAAATATTTATATAGCTTAACTGTAGACCCATGAATAATGTAACAATTCAGCACATATTGTTGAATAAAATTTGCAATGCTAATTTTCTTTCTTTAAGAAATATTATATTTCTTTCATGCTTGATGCAAAAGTTAACAGTATAAAAGGAAATTTGTTGTGTGAAAGGACAATCATCGACTAGATTTTCAGTCTCCATTCATTTCTTTTTTGTTTTAGAATTTCATTCTTTAGAACATAAATTTTGTTGTAATACACTAAATTTTCTACAGAAATAACTTTTTTAAACTTACAAGAACAAAACAAAGAGTTACAAGAAAATGTAATTTTAATTTCTTCTATGATATTACAGTATTTCAATGTAGAACTTAAATTTTTCATTGCTTCAATTCATGAACAAAATTGTTTAATTTCTCTTCTTTTTAGTTCCTCAATAAAGTATTTTAGTTCCTCTTCTTAAAAATTTGTATTTTCATAATCTTCTATACTTAGATCTGTTTGAAGATATAATATTGGTGAGTTTTCATGCATTGTACTAGTCTTATAGCAGATTTATTAACTTTACCCTACTCTTGGGTTTGCTATTTATTTTCTGTATCTTTGTATTGCAGAAATAATTATCGAATGAATGTTTTTGAGGTTCATACTTCATTATAGTTTTGAGTAAATTTATGTGTGTTAAATCACCATCACTAAGATACTTTAAGTATTATGAACAGTAAATATGAGAGTAGCCATATTTTGATCCTTTACTTTAAAGCCCAAAATACAGTTCTTAGCACATTTTTTAATTAACTTGCTTAAGGTCATTTGGGTCACAGTATTGCTTCATGCTTCAAAAATCAATAAGAATGGAATAACTATTCATTTATAATTAATCATTCAGTCTTCTCTTAGAAATAAGTATTGTTATTTTTCACCTGACTTCCCTTTCGTCATTTAAAACAATCGTTTCTTAAAATTCATATGTTATCAGGTTGACTCTAAACCATGGGACCAATATTGCTTTAAAAGTTTGTCTATAAGCAACCAGTGAGAATAAACCTGCTAAAGAAATATATAATTGTTATGATAGTAATAAAATTAATAAAGATTTTGAATTAGGATAATACATTCAGGGGTGTTTGTGCTCCTGGGAAACCCCGGAACTCCGGGGATTTTGAACTTCGATACCCGGAAATTCCGGGGATCGTTGTTCAAAAGGAAGAAGGAATAATAATGAATTATTTTGATATGGGTAATTTTGTTTGCTTTGAAAGCAGAAAACGCAATAATTAGGTCATTCAATACTTCATAATCGTAATTTTTCATTTCCCCCCCCCTTCTCGAAGCCGAGCTGGCAGCCGTATATACATACATGTATATACACATACATGTACATATTCCCTTTCAAAATAGCCGAGCTGGCAGCCGAATGGTTAGCGCTCTTGCCTTCGGTTCAACAGCTCGTGGGTTCGAATCCCACCTTGGGCATGGATGTTTGTAGTGGTTCAGAATCCACTTTAAGCCGTAAGTCCCGGTCTAATTAGCTCTCGTGTGCAAAAAATTACTATTGAGCGACAAACAAACCAACCAAACCAAACCCCCCTTCTCGAAACTCCAAAATGTTGGTAGTAAGTCCGGAAAAGTTTCCGGGGATTTTTTAGGGTCCCACAAACACCCCTGTACATTTATTAGCAAAAATCAAACAGTTTAAAATAAAGAAAAAATATTTTTTAACTCTTATAAATTTGATCATTGATGAAACTTGTAAGAAAATAACAAAATTTATTCAATTTAGTAATGTAAAAAAGCTGTAGATACGACAAATGAAATGTCTGAATCATATTCTGCAGTTCAAAATACCAACAAATGGCCAATGGTTGTTTTTATTGCACATTAAACTCATAGGAAATTATTACCGCAGTTCTTATGTCAAAAAAAGTCCTTCAAAGCAGTATGGAAATAAAAAGAAAATCCCTTAATTACTAAACCTTATCTCTTATAAGAGCCGCATATGAAGACTTGAACTATGCAAATGCCTTCTAGAGAATTCTGACAAAAAATCAATGAAGTTAATTTAAGTGAACCAGAAGATATTCAATATCCAACAAAAAGCTAAAGGCTGTAATATTGCATGTCCGAGATCCAAAAATAATAGAACTACAATATTTAGCACAAAATGCAAAAATCATTTTTGTGTTTGTCAGAAATACATATTGATTCAGAATCCATACTACAAGCACATAATTCCACTTTTTGAGTTTACCAATTAAATAGTGTAATCATTGTTTATAATGAAATATTTTTTTTTAATTTATAACTCATTTTTTTAATGAGACTGATTGGGGCTGATTCAGTCACCTCACATAATGTCCAATGTCAGTTTCAGAAGTGCGCCTTCTGCTGGGTTAAAAGACTAAAATATCATTTTGTTAAAATCCCCCTTGCAAATAAAAACTATATGAATGATTAATGCAGTTTCTTGGCGTATTAAAACTTACTAAAGAAATCAATCATACAGATTTAACAGAATGCAACCTTAATTTACAATGTGATTGCATATGCAATACTATCATGTTTATACAGTCATTAAATAGACACAAACTTTTCATCTGCATAAAATGCTTTTATCTTTGTAAGCCCATGTTATATACAAATGAATGCATAACTAAATCAATAACAAATATGAATTCAGCACTAAAATGTATGTTAGAAATACATGTTATACAGGCTAAAAATTATAAATATTATTTAGTGAATTAAGTGAAAAATAAGTCATAAGAATTATCGTAAACTATTTTATTTTAAAGTAAATATTCATTTGTTGCGTGTGTGTGTGTGATTCATGAAAGTTTTAATGTATTGAAATTTCTTTCAGCCAACATTTCCTGGATTTGGCTTTGGTGAAGGTGGTTTCCATATGTCTTTTGGTATTGGTGCCTTTCCATTTGGATTCTTTGCATCTACTTTCAACTTAGGGGATAATCGTGCACCAGGTCAGAAGCATAATTAAACTAAATTTTCTGATTTGTTCCCTAAAATTTACTTTTTTTATGAGGAGAAAGTCTTAGTTATGCTTACATAAAAGTTAATTTAATTAAATTATGTTTAATTAAAGAAAAAGAATGTAACAAATAAAACAATTTATTTTTATTTTTTGAATGCATGCGGTAAGTTATACTTTGGATTGATACTTTCAATCTTGCTACTCTGGTACCTCCATAAAATTCAGAATAATTACATTTGCCATCTTCAAACTCTTATCACCAACATTACTTATAATTAATTGATTGAAATAAAATTAATTGGTTTGCTCAAACAATTTTCTGTTACATGGAAACTTATCACTTTTGATGCTGCAAAATTAAATGACAAAATTATTGTCAAAATTATTATGTCTTACAATCAAGCCTATGTTAGATAAGGGTTGTTTTGTGAAACATTTATGGTAAAAAAATTATCATGATTAATATCATATGATAAACAAAAAAGTTCTTGCTTTTTTGCATTGTTGTAAGATTAATTTAGGGATTAAACTTCACTACAAACCCATACTCGCAGCAGTTGAAATGTGTGCAACAGAAGCAACTAGCATGGTTAATAGTTTGAGTGTACTGTTCTTGACTGATAACATTAGGCTGCATGTCACTCTGTGGCCAGAAATATTATATAGCAACTTGGTTTGAAGACTTTATGCCCTCCGTTTTACTTAGCTGACCTTGAGCTTTGATTACCAACTCTTCCGTTCCCTGGGCAATCATCTTCATGGAAATTCCTTTACCGATGAAACAGGTTTGCACCAAGCATTCACAAACTTTGTGTCCAATATCCCTGAGTTTTACTGCAAGGGGATTTCACAAGTGCAGTCACATTGCCAGAATGTGCTGAATGCCAAAGTTGATTACTTCAAAGCTACATTTTCTGTAAGTCATGTTCTTCTGGGGCATTAAAATAGGTAAAAACTTTGTATTGTTACATTTACTTCCAAAATGTAAATGGTGCTAGCAATGAACATAGATACTTAGTTCTGATGCTTGTTACAAATTATAAACAGATGAGCAAAAGCAGAAAAAATACATCATATTGTATAAAATTTCAAACTTCTACTTAATGAAACATGAATTTCATATCAGAAGAAACATTTGGAAAATTATATAAATAACTTAAAAGTCTATATGTTACACTTAAGAATGGAAAGAGTAGATAAAATTAAATATGTATTTTAAATTTTATTAAAAATAAGTGCTGATAATTTATTAAAATTAAGATCAATTTAATGATTAAATAAATTTCAAATAGGCAAATATATTATTTGAGTATTTTAATTAGGATTTGAAAATAAGCAGAAAAGTTAATTATAAATGTAATAAATAAAAAATTTAAAATTATTTAAGTTGAAATTTTTTGTAATCTTTAATTATATTTACTTAATTTCAATTTTTGTTCCATCAATTTACTTACATATTCTTATTTTAATATGAATTGTTTGCCTTTTTAAGAGCAATAGGTGTTTTACATTATATATAATTTGTGTTTAAAATTTTAAAATTATATATATTTTTGATTTTCCTTTTATATTTTATTATTAGATTTCAAAATATATACACTGATTTTTTTTAAAGCTTTAATGTTGCTTGGGTTCCAAAAAATAAATAAAATATATTCTTCAAAACTTTATTCTTGGCACAGCATGTCCATATTTTTACTTTGCGCTATAAAACCCAACTAACCAACCTTTTAATAAGAATTGTTTTATATATCTTTTAAATTCAAAATTGAGTTAAAAAAGACATGTAAAGAAATTTAGAAACTCTTAAATTATTTCTCTTGTAACAATAATTAGGTGGTATAAAGAAGTTTGAATTTTAAATCACTTCTGTTGTAACTTGACTCATTAATACTCTTGAAATAGTAATAAAGTTGAATCAAACATTCATTATAATTCTTACAAATATTTATCACTATCATTCGAAAATATAATTGAAGAGTATTATGTATGCATAACTACAAAAGTTAGAATAATTATTCAGAGTGTGAATATGGCTATTTCCTGGAAAAGTTTTTATTATTCCTGAATTTCTTTGACGAGAATCTGTATGAATATTAATGTAAGGTTAAAACAACTTCCATTTCTGTTTTAGAACTTTTTAGTGTACACTTTTTACATTAATATTGAAACAGAAGCTGGAATAATATCAGCAAAGAAAATTTTACTGATTAATATACTTACAATTCGAAAATGGATTCCAGCCTGGGTTGTTTACTGTCCAGCTAATGATACATTATCATTCTTTTTGGAGGAGTACCCAGTTGTATTCACTTAAAATTTGTTTACTGAGAGATTTTTTTTTTTAAGAATAAATGAGTCAAATTACTTTGATGTCTTTACAAAACTTTAATTTTCATTGTTTTTTTAAAATGATATCTTGATTCTACAAATTGATTAACTATAATTTTCTCACCAAAATATGTATATTTTTATATCTCTAGCAGTAAAATAGCTGAAATATTAGTGACTAGATTAAAAGTCTTTTGTCTAAACTGAACCTACTCTAGATGTTTCATAATAATATATCAAGGGTTGTGTTCTTTATTGCTTCAGGAAGTAACTATTCTTAAGCTGCTATAATACCAATATCAAAGACAAGCATAACTATTAAATAATAACTTTAAACAGAAAAAGACAGTTGCTGAAACTCTGTAGATGCTACTGAACACTAGTTTTAATAGAAATTTTACCATTATAGAACTAATAGATGATTCTATCTACAAGAGTTGTCTACAATAAATGGGTCTCATTACACATACTTTGATATAATTGGTCATTGAACCTAGGTCAACATATGTTGAATTTTAGATACTGCAGGATATTCCTGTTAAATGCCTGCTGTGATTTGTCCTAAGATGGGGTTTGGCTTCTTTTTGTGAGGTATAGTATATTAGATTTGTAGTTGCATTGATAGTAGAGTTTGATTGGCTTTACTATGTATAAATTTATTGTCCACTTAAAAAGCTATAGATGTTTATAGGTAGACAATAAATAAATAATTAATATAAATATATATAGAGAGTTTTTAAGATGTTTTATTGATGTAAATATAAATGCATTCCTTTTAAATCACATGAGCTATCATGACATAACACCTCTGTTTAGTCATAATAGCTCATTGCTTTATTTGATACTTCAATCAATTTATTACAATAAACCTTAGTTTATGCAATTTAATATAGCATAAAGCTAGGACAGATAACAGTTTTTTTTTTTTTTTTTTTTTTTTTTGTAAATTGTATTCACATTAACACACACTAAATTAGATTTTCTTAACCATGAAAATATTTGTTACCATATTTGTATGATTTATTAACTTTCAGTAAAAGAGATATGTTCCTATTAAAAATATATTCTATGCATATTTTAAATTTTATATTAATTGCATGAAATATATTGTATATTCTGTACTATGAATTCTAAATGAAATATTAATTTGAAAAAATAATTAAACTGTGTTTAAAATTGTGTTCAGTTTTTTCCAGGCTTTTTAGTAAACAAAATGTCTAGATTAAATTTCAATTCCTATTTATCTATTTAATTCCTATTTATCTATATAAGTTTTAGAACTACTTAAAATTTTGACAATTCATTCATTTGAGTCAGCACATTGTTTTAGTTTATTCATATTTTAATTAAAATCTATTATTTTGATAAAATGTTTTTATTTTATAAGTATTAAAATTATAGTTTCAAAGATTTTAGATAATTTTAGGGTTGGTTTTACATTTAATTTTCTTATATATACATTTAATTTTCTTATAAATACATTTAATTTTCTTTGGATAAATTATTTTTAAATGTAAAGTATTCTTCAGTTTCATAAAAAATTTTGATGTATAGCACAATCTTTATAGTGTTTAGTTGCAGTAACTATCACATTTTAGAATAACAAATTGTGCAAATATTTATGCATCACTTGTATAAAAATCATTTCTTTATATTATGAGCACAATAGAATTAATGAATTATAATAATCCACAATAAATGTTAATTTAATAATTCTATCATATTTTGTCATCTTTATTAATGATTATTAAATTGCATGTTAATTAATTTTATTTATTTTTAATTTATTGCTATGTGTTAACTTTTATTTTAATTGAATACAAATTAATTGCATATATATAAAAATGTAGGATTTACTTATTAAAAAATATTTTATTTGAAAAAAGCATGCATATATCTTTTATTCTAATCGTGAATATTTTGTATTTTTTAAAGGTGAAATTATATTTATTCATACTTTGGAATGTGGCTTTGTTTATCATGTTGGTGTATGTTAAATGTAAAATTTGCATAAATTATAATTCATTTTGTTTGTATTCAATTGATTTATTTAGATTTCATAAACAAATGCTTTGATGCTTTCTTTAATTCCAATATATACACTATCATTACTAGTAAATCTGTAGTTACTTGTGATAAAAAGGTAAACACATTTTATTAATATTCAATAATTGGTACAACCTGCATGTAAAGGTAATTACAACTTTACCTTCCAAGGTATGCTTTACACGAATGTTTGGTTGATGGACTGTGTGTTTTCTTCCTCTTGGCTAGAAGAAGACATGTAAATTCTTTTACAAATTTTGGATAGTTGCTGCACCCCTTCATTTGTCATTTCAACTTGTTTCAAAAATGTTCTATGTGATTCAAGTCTCAAAATGATGTAGACTGGCAGGCCAGTCCACTCCATTGAAAGTATACCATTCCACGTTAGATGTAGCAACATAAGTGATGTCATCCTGGATGTAATAATTATCCCATTCACAATATTGCCACATCATTGGAACCAAATTGTTGTCTAGAATACTGAAGTAAGAGTTGGCATTGTGTCTACCCTGATTTAGGTTCAAAAGCCCCAGTCTGTATTACAAGAAACAGTCCCAGTTCATAATTTTACCTCGCCAACCGATGGCTGAGGGTTAACGTTCCTGAGCTGTAAGTCCCAGTTTGGGCATGGATGTTACTTTCTATATTTCTTTTTTTCCTTAAGATGATGTATGTATGTGGCCCACCTTATAAACAGGCTTGTGGTGGTATGGCTTGGGTAATGCTACTCATCTCCGTGACTTGGTTCACAGGTACTCACTTTGTAACGACAAATGAGAAGCAGTTTCCAGCCTTGTTGTGGCGAAGGGCTAATTACTCAGTGCCTACCATTATTAAAAATAATAATAATAATTTTAATCACAATGTTTTCTGGCAAAAGGAGCTCTCCTGGCATATGTTGTAGCCAGATTTTTGTCCGGCTTGTAGAACTTGAACCTAAATTTATCACTTCAGAGTACTGTTTCTATTTATTGAAAATCCTATTTCACCCTGATTTAAACCACCTCAACTGAGCACAGTGGTTGGATTTTGTTATCAAAAATTTATTGGAAGTAGCACAACCCTGAAATTAAGCAAATGTGCTTACTTGTGGGTGGTATTTATCGAAAATATAGTTCTGATGCTTGTTGGAAATTTTGGCGTATGTGGGCCAATGGTTTGGTGCAGTTTTTCCAAATTTCTTTGGGCTTAGCTCATTGGTTTCCATCGTTTCATGGGTGTGCCAGGTCAAAGCTCATTTCCACTATTACCACTCACTTTCTATTTAATCTGAAAAGTCACTGTTTATGTGAAATGTTTAACTTACTAGATATGTTTACTGAGGGTTAACCCTTTCTATAATATCTGTCAATTACACCTTTCTTGAAAGTTAGGCATCTCTGAACTTCATGGCATTTTGCATACAAGTTATTCCAATGCTGTTCCTTGCACAGTACTTAAGTACAGGTGTGGCATAGATCAGGACCGCCGGATATCCTCATTTTAATGGTTGTCCAAATACTTATTGGTAGATAATGTCGCTTCTTTTTAATTTCATCCAAATATTTAGGTTGTTTAAAATAAATGTTCTTAATAATATCAGCTATCTTTTCATATTTTTCTTTTAAAAATTAATTTTTTACAGAATATTATTCACTCTAAAAACTGAATCTGTATTTAAAAACTCTTGAAATTATATATTCATGCATTAATAAATACTTTTTATTCCAGTTCCTGGCACTCCAGAATATGAGGATGATCAATATTTATCAAAATTGTTTCTTTATCTTGCTCTGATATTTATTGCCTGGTTATTATTTGCGTGATTTTGTTATATGATCTTCTTGTATAGTATTTTATCTTTGAAATTTTATTATAATTATAAATATTTCATAATCCATTGTTTATTTAAAGTTATATTTAGATTTTAATTTTTGGAAACTTGTAATTTGTAAATACTTATTTGAAATAAATTACGTTTTATTTTTACTTTGACATTATTTTAATGTGTTGGATATTGTTGACCTAAACAACTATATATATATTTTTTTCATTTTAGTGGAATACTAATGTATTGTATTTAACTTGTGGAACATAGTTTTAAAGACCATGTTGTTAAAATTGAATCTGCCAAAATTTCGTTTAAGAACAAAAAAAATTCACTGTGCCTTATAAATACATATATGTATGACTAATAATAATTCACAGTGGAAACTCTTTTCTAAACAACAAATAGTGTCAAAAATGTTATATGTTTAGTAACATTTTGTATGATTGTGTACATAATTAAAATTTTAGGTTAGAATTTAGATTATAAATGTTAAATGGTTTTCTTTTGAGAGATTTGGGAGTTTTTTGTGCTTACTATATTTGAAATCTTTCAAACCTGTAATGTTTTTTTAACTTCTAAATGATTTAAGTATTTTTTGTATTATGTGTTAAGGCTGAGAATACACAATTTTTAAAAACAATCACCTTGAATTTAAATTTGCTTGTATAATACATTTAAGGTATTTGATTTTAATATGTGACATAACTATATTTGATTTCAATATCTTTGAAATAAGAGGGTTAAGTTTTCATTAATTTTATTTTTGTTTGTTGTCTTTAACAAAATTGATTTTTACCTTTTTAAGTTTTTAAAATATATTTCTAATTTAAAAATAGTGTATAATTAGAAATTTTCTGTTAACTGTGTAAATCCATAAAAAGGTAAGGGACAAATTTTGGTTATTTATTTAAAATTTTTGCTTTTGTATATTGTATTTCAACAATAAAAAGTTAATATTTAATCACTGTTATGACATTGAATTATTGCAAAACTAATATATATATATATATATATATATATATATATATATATACATATATATAAAACCTGCAAGTGTATATAGGCATTACTAAATGTCCTTTTATGTCAAATTTGGGTCGTATTATTTTAGTTACATCAAGGTTGTATAATGTAGGATTCCTATGGTAAAGCATTCTTATTATAAAATATAAATTTGTTAACTATTAAGCAAGTTTGAAAATTGTTTTAATTTGTTAATAATTTTATGTTAAAATATGTATGGTAATAATTAAATGTACATTATTAAAATTTACTAAAACAAATTATTGGAAATTTATTTACTATAAATGTTGGTTTCATGTATTTTAAAGGCTGATTAATTAAATTAAGATTAAATCTAGAAAATGTTCACACACAGAATAGATGTTGAACTAATTCAATTTAAATAAAGAATATAAATAAAAATTGCCATTGTTTTTAAAATTTGCTCATGACTTTTCTCTTTTAAATTACTAATTATTTTTAAGAAAGATATTTTTTTAATCTTACATTTTAACTTCTGTATTTTAGTTATCTTAAAGCTGTGAATTCATTTTATTTTCAAAAATATTTAGCAAATATAAATACGTTGGTTGTTATAATTAAAATTATCTATTGTTATCTATTAATACATTATTTTTAAGTAATAATGTCATTTTACTTGGATTTAATGCTTTGTAATTTAACTATGGTTGCTGCAAAATTTTTGAGGGATGTTTAGATTTTTAAAATTATATTTACAAAACTTTAGAGTTGTTCAAAGTAATCTCCAACATTAATGAATTCTGTGGGTGACTTTCCCAGGTATTGAATATCTCAATTGGTTTCTATGAATAGGTGGAAAAAATCCATTAAATTGAAGTTTTTTTGAATGAAAACTGCTTCCACATTAATTTCTCTTTAAAAAATAGCCTAAAATATTACTCATGACTACATCAGTTGAAAAAGATGTATAAATTTATCACTTTAAAGTGTTCTTAATGAATCACAAGATGCATTTTAATTATGCATTATGAATCCACTAAAGTTCTCTTGAAGAATTTCCAATGTACATTTAATAGTGTATCTATTTGGTGTGAACATACTTTTTGTAGCATGCATGTGTACTTAATCATCTTGGGTGTAATGTCATTTCAAAAATACTTAATTTATTTTCTTGGTGTGTTGTAAAATATAAAAAAAATGACATGTAAATTTTCATTCCCAGCTATGAGTTTAGGAATAAAGCATTTGAGAGTTTCCTTATTTAATCCATCTTATTGTAGCTCGATTAAATTTGGAAAAACTAACATTAAGCTGTCTTTTTCAGGCCCAACTCTTCATAAATTATTTAATACATACTGGCCGATTCAGTGTTAAATTCCTCATGTGTGATTTGTTGGGTACCAGAATTATTATTATTTAGCAATTTATGCTGGAGTTTTAAAGTTTCCCTTGTATCAATTGATAAATATGGTGATTAGCTTCAATTTACAATTTTCTATATTATACATTATCAAAAATTGTAATATCTGTGAAATTCTTTTAAATTATCTTAATGCAATAGTTTGTGGTGAACTTTTATTACCAAATGTAAATTGTAAGTGTTGAATTAGTTCATGTCATAAAAATTGTATCATAATAATGTTCTCATATAAACTCCTTTTTTTATTTACACATTTATTTCATACCATATTACTTTCATTTGACCAATGAAAAAATCTTCTGAAAGATAAATCATTCTATCATCAAATTCAAGCATTAACCTTTTCTAGCGTATATTATCTGAGTTTATCCCAAAAATTTCACAGTATCTTGTTTTAACATGCAAAATACATGTTCCTATTAAATAATACTGATTATCTCAAACTTTTATCTCTATTTTTCTAACACTTTGTTTACATGATAGATAAATTATTTCTCATTTACCAGTTTCATTTCCATATACTTCGACTTAAACAATTATTTTGTAATATTTTTCCAATAAGTTTGTGGTTTTTTAATTTCATCATTAGGATGGTATTAATCATTGAATTAAGAAATTATATTATCATCAACAATGTTTTTATTTTAAATTATTAAAACTACTGAATCAGTGTTTGGTTATTATAGAATTCAATATAATGTCCAACCATTAATAGTTATATCATATATAATTCAAAGCCATTATATATTTTCTTTCTGCTAGTGAATGATGGGACATGCCTTGTAGTATAAAATAAATTTTGAAGACTGTCTCGTTTAAATCTTAAAATTTATTAAAAACATTTTTCAAAAATTTAAAAAAGCTTTTGTAGTTAATTATTTTTGTCAAAAGTTAGCAAATATTACTTTCAATTGAGAAATATTTTGGTAATAAATTTGTAACTTAACTCACAAATTGGAAGAACAACCTATACTATGATGAGAATTAAGATATCTGGAGAATTCACAAAATAAAATGCTCAAAATAGATTCCATTTTGGGACAAAATTTGTCCAAAGATGACTTATTCTATTAATAGCATGATTGTTAAATTTCTAATGATATTCATTCACTATATAATATTGTAGCATATTTCCTTCAACAAAAGGTCTATCTTTTATAAAAAGGAAAATTTATTTTTATTAAAAATATCTGTAAAATTACATATTTTAGTGCTTTGGACATTATTTAAAATTGAAGTGATTTATTTTTATCATAAATACATAATAGTATTATTAAATAATTGTGTATAATTTTCAACAAAAAAATTATTTTAATTCAATTAGCAAGTTTCAAAATACAAGACCTAGTTTATGTTAATATTCATTCTTCTTTCAAAATTCATTACATTCAAATGTCCAGACAATTGGCTATGATTCTATTATATACCTTTTTTTGGCACAAGAGGTGAAAGTGATGGCTCATTTATATAGTGGGGTACACAGTGGACATGTTATTGTTATCCTGAAAGTTAATAGGTCGTTATGATTTAGAAGCAGACCTTTAAACTTGGTCTGCTATACTCAAAGGTATAATTTCATTTGTCAGACATTGCAAGCATAATGTATTTAACGTGTCCTAGTCGCCATTAGCATATGCCATATATATTTTGGTTGGATTGGGATTCAAACTCACTACATTGGGTAACAAGAACGACTCACTTACCAGCCAGGCCACAAATATATAATAACACTCTGTTTATTGACCCACTGAATGGTTGAGTCAACCTTGCTCACTGTCTGAGACCTGTGTCTTGGGAACCTGAAATGTTACCACTAAGCTACTGGACTTAATTCCCTAAATATTTTTATTAAAATTCATTCATTAAAAATTTCGATTGATCTGTATACCTATGAAATTGATACTGAAATTTAAGAGCATGTGGGCTACTATATTTTCACATTTCATTTTTTGATACAAAAATTATTACTAGTTAATCGTCATTTGATAATTAAAAGAAGAAAATCATTGAATATTTTATTATTGCTTTGATATCTATTGTAAATGAATTATCCCCAAGTCTCACAATTGAATCAAGTGCTGAAGAAAAGAAAGTAAAGTGAAATACATTTGAAAGTTGTTTTTTTAAAAATATGTTGCTTTTAATTAATGAAAGTAATCTTATGGATACATTCATACTTATATAAATATTTTATCTACTTTTTTTCATTTGTTGAAATTTATTTCTATGACAATATAAAAAATTTCTATGTATATATATATATATATATATATATATATATATATACATACATACATACATGTATATACACGTACATGTACATATTCCCTTTCAAAATAGCCGAGCTGGCAGCCGAATGGTTAGCGCTCTTGCCTTCGGTTCAACAGTTCGTGGGTTCGAATCCCACCTTGGGTATGGATGTTTGTAGTGGTTCGGAATCCACTTTAAACCGTAAGTCCCGGTCTAATTAGCCCTCGTGTGCAAAAAATGACCATTGAGCGACAAACCAACCAACCAACCAACCCTTTCAAAATAATCTGGAGTTTAATGACTAATAGTATTTTAAAAACATTATTTTTGATTATTGAATTCTTGAAAAAAAAGTGCACATATTTGCATTGATATTTTACTTAATTGTAAAATTAAGTAACATAATTTATTGCTACTTAGTTTAGTAATAAGAAAAAATTCTTTTTCAAATGTTTTAGTAAACTGCTTACTAATATATATATATATAGTTACATAATGAATAATGTATATTTAAAATATGATTGATATTCCTCGCTATAAATTATCAACATTTTGAGAACATTTTTATGTTTATAACAGGGGGTCCCAAACTTATTCAAGTCATGGCACCCTTAAGAGAATTGGAATATGCTTATATGGCACATTCATCAAATAATATTTACCTATAGTATATTATTATGTAGTATATATTACATTCATATTTTTACCACTTTCATGAAGTTAGAGAAAAAGTCATCTAAACATAATTCAATTCACATTTAAAAATCGTGCAAATGCTTTAGTTATAAATTCTTTACAAACATTATTTCCATATATACATATCTATATATATATATATATATATATAAATTTCGTGTCACAATGTATGTTCGCAATAAACTCCGAAACTACTGAACGGATTTTGATAAAATTTTGTAACTATTTATAATATGGTCCAACTTAAAAGATAGAATAGTTTTTATCTCTTAGTTAGAATAGTTTTTTAATTATTAATCTCAATATTTATTATACGACATTAGTGTTTATTTATCAGTTAGTTCTGTAAATTCGTAATAGATGGCGGTTTAGTATCTAAGTTGCACAGGTATTCAGCAGATGGCGACGTGTTTATTTTTCTAGATTATACCATCTTCGAAAATTAACGTGCGCGCTCAAGCGCGTGGTTGAATATAGAATTTACATATATTTTCATGAAGTATAATCAAACTATAACAATTTTTCCTGAATCATTTTCATAATTATACTTTGTATTGTGTTATTATTGTGCAGCGTTCAATATGAATACTTTTAATATTATAAATAGTAAAATAAAATTTTAATTATTACTGTTTTTCTATACTAATTTTCATACCACCTCGGAAACATGTAAGTATTTCTTAATAGCCTTTTTTTTTTATTTTCATTTTATAATTTGATAATTATTAATTTATTCAGCCGTACATTTTGATCTACTTTTTATTCAAATGATAAATTCTTTTAATATTTTTTATTTCAGTATAATGCCGCGGAAGAAATCTAACTTTAACAATCAGTCACTGATTACAAGCTATAATTTAATATAAGATGAATAAAATGTAAATTCAGAAAGTATATGTTGATATGTGCTTAATTTCAAAATTTCGATACTTTACCTATTACTTTTAAATTTTGGTGAAACGTTTTATTTTTAATCTCATATGAATGAACCTTTTTTAAATTTTTTTAGAAAATATTAATTTGATTGTACCAAAGAGTTAGTAAAAAATTGATTCAATGTATTATAATTATTCAGCCACTGCAACGCGTGGCTGGGTCAGCTTGTATATATATATATTAGTTCTGTGTTAGCGTGATGTGTGAGCAAAGGAATAAGAATCATTTTTGCTCTTCCACTTAAAATAGGGTGATCATTTTTTATAGATACCCAAAACTCCAATCCTGCGAATTTTGCTTTCAGGTTTTTATCACTTGATAAGTCAATTAGATTTTCTTGTGAAGTGAATTATTTTGGGCATTCAACGTGGAAGAGATTTTGAATCCATACAAACTTCTTGGTTTTGGTCTTTTGGGAACTGCTGATCCATAAAAATATCTTAAAGAATTTTCAGTACAATAAAATGTTTTCATTTTTAAATATATTTTAAAAATGTAGACCAATTTAAAATTTTATCCTTTAAATCAACATATTTTGATAATTTTTCTAAAAAAAAATTAATAGGATTATTATGTATTAAAAGAAAGAAACCCATAAATTAAAAAGTATTAAAAGAATCAATTATGGTTACAGGGAATTATTTTAAGATTTCACTATTTCCGACTGATTAAGTATCAGAAATCAAAGTATTCACTCCTATTCCCTTTTTCCATAGGCACTTTTTTTCTGCAGAAACCCAAATTTCGCATTTGACACAAATGCCACGAAATGATATTTAGCCGATGAAAAAAATCTCAAATTGTGTTGTTGATTTGTGATTCCTTCCGTGTTTACATTATTTTTAAAATAACGAAATAATATTAAATAGGCTTTCATTAAATATCACATAATAAGCCGTTCGAACATTTAAACTGACGTTAAATAATATTTTCAAAGTACCATGGTATAATAATAAATAACAGCTATGAATTGACATTATGTTAAATAACGACTATATTTGCCACGAGTTCAAGGAAAGCACAACATTTTTTCTTATTTACTTTCAAATATTTTGAATTTAGTTTACCGTGATTAACTAAAACGCGTGTCATTGTTATTCTACATAATTTTTTCAAATATTTTCTTTTAAGTATACGCTGCCCGACATTGAAAATGCAACACCTAGGTGTTGCCAGAAAATGACCAACCTCGGCAGAGAGACAACAACGAACAATAAAAGATCTTTATTTCATAATGGCATGCATAATAAAGAGCAAGCACAAGGTTGGGTCAGTAAGTTGTAAGACCACCGTGGTGGCGGTGCACGGAGCAACATGTTGTGGCACACAGAGTCAATGAGAGTACGGATGGCGTCCTGAGGAATGGTTCTCCATTAACCATTTGTCAGAATGCATCTTCTGAAAGGCAGGGTCTGCAAATGACGTTCAATCATGTCCCTAACGTGTTCGATTAGTGAGAGATCTGGCGAAGACGGTGGTCAAGAAAGCAGCTGTACTCTTTCCAGAGCATGTTTGGCTGATGCGAATAATGGGTGGTCGGGCGTTATTTTGCTGATAAAGGGCGCTAGCCACCCCTTGAAGGTAGTAGAGTGTTGCCGGCCGCAGCACATCATCTACGTAACGTTGAGCTGTCAATGCCGTGAATACGTACTAAATATAATCTGGAATCAACGCAATGGTACCTCAAACCATGATATCATGCGGTGGGGCGTTTCACAATTGCTGTAAGAGTGGGCCAATATCCACGATGACGCCACATTCGTATGCGGTGACTATCAATGAAGAAACAGAAGCGTGACTCATCTGAAAAGATGATCCCGTGCCTCTATCTCGCGTTTACATTGCTTTAATCCGGCAACATTCCAGATGTTAGTGTCCTTGCTGTGGAGTTCAATAGTTGTCTTCTTAAGGGACACAATGATTGCAGGTCACTAGAAAACAATCAACGGCAAATGATTCTGTTCAATATAGAAGCATCCAGGGTGTCTTGCACATGCTGCAGATTTTAGTAGACGTGCTTTGCGGACCACCAATACCTCCCGTCGAATGTGTCGATCCATCCGTGCTTATGTCACTCTGCACCATTCCACCGCTATCATTCCGTAACTCCTTGTTTCATTCATCTTCGCCACAGCCAGTGCATTGTGGACGCGTCCAGGTGTCTGTCATCTGCGATTTACCGTACAAACGTACCCTTCTTAGTTCGATCAATTACAATCTAACATTGCTTCATTTTCCATTATCTCATAATAATCGCATATTCCTGTAGTTTTAATATTATAGAAAGAAATTTTTTGATGGAAAAAGCAAATACTTTGATCAATCGTTTATTAAAATTCTTCTGTAACTTATGAATTAAGATTTAAACTCCGAAGTTTATAAAGAATTTCAAGACTAACTCTTTCAGTTTTCACAAATACGGTATTAATACTACAGGAACAGTATGGTTTTCCATGAAACCAGCTTTTACTTTTATCAATTCGGGAAATTCTATAAAACTTTGATCCTGGTGAATCACCATCATCGTCATTTTCATATAAAGTCTTTTCAGAGGTTCAGTAACTGTAAAAAGTAAATTAATGAACAAAAGCTATCGAAAATTTTTCTGTGAATTCCATCTCAATTTGAGATTAATTTTGATTACTTATTATACATTTTATACATACATCATACATTTTTTGATTAATTATATACTATATTATTAAATGTTTGTACAAGATATATAACTTATGAAATTCTACCTAATTTTACTTTACCCTTGAATGCAGGGAGAATTGATATGCAAAAAAATATATCTTGTGATTTAAGATCTTATCGCTTTAGTGTAGCCAGTCAACAAAATTTAGTCGAGAACTCACTTTTAACAATTATAGGTTGTACTGTAGTGAAGACGAATAGGAGTGTTCAATAAGCTTGTTCAATGTTGTTCGCTTGTGGCTTAGCAGTAGTGCTGCATCAAATCTCCGAATATGTCAAGATTTTCAAGCACTTAGAGATAGTGCTGTGAATGAACGTGCTGCAAGCTATGGTTTCAAAACTTCAAGAGAGTTGGGGGATTCAAATCTGTAAAACAGACTTGTCAAACACTCATGGAAAGAGTTTGTATCTAAAGTCCAAACATTTTACTGTAAGGAGATAACATAATTATAGATATGCTGGAAGAAAGTGATATTTGGCGATAGAATTTATTTCTAAGTTTAATAATCAGTTACACTTTTTGTAAATGATTTTTCAATATTAAAAATTACAAAAACTTTATTGGTTACCCTATAATTCTAGAAAGAACAATCAAAACTTGATTCGGTCTGAAAAACAATATATTACTAATCTAAGTGTATTGAAATTTTTAATACTATTTGGATCAGTCATATATTGGAGTTTTTCTTTTAAAAGGGAAAAAGACTATATATAGTGATTATACATCACAGAAATTTCAAATTCGATAATTCAATTGAGTTTCATTTCTCCAGACTTAAATGAGCAAGATTAAGAAGTCTGAAGTTCACTTAAAAATGAAAATATTTTTGTGCTGAAAATTCATTTATATAAATTTTGTAATCAAGTCTAAATAGACAGATACAGTTTTATGAAGGTATACCATGAAAAGGTGAAACAACTGTTCGAAATTTTGCAACATATTTCTATCAATTTAATAAATTTATATTTTACACATAGATATTTATACAATATATAAAATAATTATAAATTTGTCAGAGAAAAACAGGTTAAAACACGTGACAAAATAGATACTGTTAATAGAACTTTTTCAAGTGCATGTGCAATACATTAATGGCTGGAAGTAATTTAAATAAAAGAGGTAATTATTATGGACAGATTTTGGCTTAGATAGTAATTCATTTTTTAAAGAAATCGAGAAGAACAGAACTGGAGAAATCATTATCCAAAACCACTTTTTCATTAATAAAAATACTATACTTAAACATTAAATCAAATAAAGGTACGGCATGTACGAATTCGAATTTCTTATTAACTTCAACTGCATGTCACTGTTCATCGACTTTAAGAACTGACATGGTGAGTGGTCAATCGCATAGTAACCACGTTATCTATTGATGCGACATCTAAAGAATATGATATCCTGGTCACAGCCCAAAACATCTAATATCAAGGAAAATACATACACAGTTCCAGCATTACGCAGTCGCTATATGTTCTGCACAAAAGATAGATTTTCTCAAGTCTCGTTAAGTTGTGGGGGCTTTAATACAACAGAAATGTAACAGCCAATATTCAAAGTATCAGCATTGCAAAAGAGAAGTGACTGAAACTTATGTCCAATGGTTTCCCAATATCATCTCTCTAGTTGAACATCAGTAAGATGAAAATAAATACTTTTTAGCAATTCGTGTTCTTCGCAATGGGATCAAACATGGATGGAACCATTATAATGCTGTCGACAAAATAAATCAGAAAACACCTCGTCCTGCTATTTCTATATACAGTGGTGGATTACGCCAATAACGGGCCTGTTGTCTATAATTTAACATGAAACGTCGCTATGTTCACCGAGTTGATATTTTCTGTTACAAATATTGAATCATTTGTGTTGAGATTTGTATTTTTCCTTGATGTGGTTGTACGATTAATAAATGTTATGCAGGTAACATCTGTTTTCTCTGCCATTAGTAATATCTCGGGACAAAAATCCAGCATGGCATTCCATGTGATCATTGGGAATCCTCCGATCCTATATTTTGAAAATTGTTATTGGATCTCAATGGATGTGAGCAGCTATACTGTGATATGATAAAACTTCATAAATGCATTGAAAACCTTATTATATAAATTTCACATGCGTACCGTGTTGCATTCTTAAAATTGCAGTTTGGCTAGACTAGTGGACTTGGTGTAGCAGATTGGTTTAACAAGTGTGTTTATTGTTAGATTTTTAAAAAATGGTTCATTTTATAGAACACATAAGTTCATTAAATTATGAGACACAATATAAATGTTTTTGAAGAAAAACTGACATAATTACATAAATTTCGATTAAAAAATAAAGCAAATTTATTTAACAAATGTATAAGTAAAATTATAAATACAGGAGAAAATATACACAGAGAATACAGAGATTTTATAACCACACTCAGAATTGCACTAATGTAGAATAGTATAGTTCGATATTTTTTAGGAAAACGAACATATCGATTGCAATTGAACGTATTTATTGCAGTCTTACCTTAATATAAAATTATAGGAATTAAATTCCGATTTTTATTCCTTCAATTTTTCTGCAACAACTAAAATATTTTTTGCTGTTATTCCGATTAATATATCAACTAATTAATTACCGTTGATTTTTCACAAAAGTTGAGATTCAACAGCTCGTTGGTTCGAATCCCACGTTAGGCATGGATGTTTGAAGTGGTTCGGAATCCACTTTAAACCGTTGTCCTGCGCTAATTAGCCCTCGTGTACAAAAAATGACCGTTGAGAGACAAACAAACAAAATCACAAAAGTTTAATAAATCTTGTTATTTCCCATGAAGTGTCACAGAGTTTGATATTGGGATAACCTGAAATATTCCTCAAAAATCACTAAAATATGAAAAGTTATAACTGCTTTTAGTTTACGTTTAAAAATGGAAAATAAAGACTTAAAATCTGTTTATTAATTTCATTATTTAAGCTCTTATGATATCAAAGGCTACATGAATTTTTATATTTTTATTAGTGTTAATTTACTGCTTATGTAAAATTATTGTTAAATAGCTCACTTTTAACTCAATTAATCCTCACTACTCAAGGACTGTATAAAAAAACACACACTTTATTTCTCCGACTTTCATACGGCTACTGCCGGTTTCTTTTTTATGACTCAAAGGGGGTGCTGCATTCGCAGGCGCCAACATTCCTCCCGGCGTTGACATGGTACATTCAACAATTTGAAATCTCAAGAAAAATATTAAAACACTATATAATATATGAGTACAATGATACACACTATTAATAATAAACTACACTAAATACATAAGGATTTATTTTATTTATTACATTACATATATTTAGACTTGTATGCTTGATTCTTGAGAACCGCTTGTAAGTCTTCGTTGATAATAGGACAAATAGCACAAAGACAGATGTACAACCACAGAAGATAACGAAGAAAACACCCAGGACCACGGTGGGAATCGAACTCACGCTCTCAAGCGATTAGCGGAGTGATGCTTTTGACCACTCAGCCACGGAGCGCCCACATAATGATACACAGATATATTTGATAGAGTTCTCAATCCTTAATTAGGCAATGGCAAAATGCAAATATTATTAATGCTCTTTTTAAAACCCCATTCTTCGTTTTAACTAAAACTACTCTCACCTTCTTATCCTTTCCTGGGAATGTTTGCATTATTCTGCCCAATGGCCAGTTAAAAACCGGTACATTGTCCACCTTTAAAATCACCATAGTGACAACTTGCACATTCTCTTTAGTGAACCTCTACTTTGATCTTTCTTGTATTGCACTTAAATAATTGTTACACTAATGCTTCCAAAATGCCTGCACTATCTTAGTTAATTTTTACCATTGTTCTAATTTATTGTCATGTAAATTTAGGATGTTGGGTTCTGCAATTGCTGTGATAGGTCTGCCTATCAAAAAATGGCCAGGTGTCAAGACATCGTAATCATTTAAGTTAGATGATAGGGAATGCAATGGGTGGTAATTAAGAATTGCCTCAATCTGATCAATTACAGTTAAGAATTCCTCAAAGGTTAGTTTTAAATTGCCTACTACACGTTTAAGATGGTATTACGCGGATTTGACACCTGCCTCCCAAAATCCACCATGATTCGAGGATCTAGGGGGAATAAAAGTCCACTCAACCTCTTCTTTGGACAAATAATTACTCAAGTTTTCATCTGGACTGCTTACTAATTTACTCAATTTCTTTAATTCGGTGTTACTGCCAACAAAATTAGTAGCATTATCAGAAAATATGTGGGCAATTTTCCTTCTTCTGCTAAAAATCTCTAAAGTGTAGCTACAAAGGCATCATTAGAGAAGTCTGTTATCATCTCTAAATGACAAGCTTTAGTCACAAAATAAATGAAAATACACACATAAATTTTATTATACATTCCTTTTCTTAGATTGGGATATTTTATATAAAAAGGACCAAAAAAAATCTACCCCTACACAATTGAATGGAAAGTTTGGGGTTACTCTCTCTTCAGGTAAAGGTCCCATGAACTATTAACAAGGTACTGGTTTTGCTTTAAAGCAAACACAATCATGCACTAGTTTTCTACAAAGATTATGTCCACTTAAGAGCCAAAATCTTCGTCTAATAAGAAACAATAACCCTTGTGGGCCAATATGTAAATAGTTCTTATGAAACATTTCAGCAATCATCACAGTCAATTTATGATTGGTGAATAAAATTATAGGGAACCTTTTATCAAAGTTAAACTTACTGTTAGCTAGTCTTCCACCAACTCTTACAACACCCCTTTCATCTAAAAATGGGAAAAGATTTTTTAACTTACTATCTACAGGCACATTACCATCCTTCTGAAGGCCTATAATTTCCTAATTTCCCTTTTAAAACACTCTTGTTGAACTAATTTTACTAAGGAAAATTCAACATCCTTAATTTCCTTACATTGCAGGGGCAAGTTACCTTTTGCTGTGATTTGCAATTATTAAGGAACCTATAAAGAAAATCTAAAACACGTACAAGTTTAGTATAATTGTTAGTAATACTAAGTAATTCCTCAGTTAAAGAGTTAAAAATCACTATTAAAACTTGAACCTTCGTTCACTCTTAACCAGTTTTGTATTAAAATGTTCTAAGTCCTCGTTAATTAGCTCTTCAGAGTTGTTAAGCGTCTCTACTTCTTTGATGATAAGTAGTGGTCCATGTCACCACAAAGAATTATTTCTCAATTTTGCTGGATTGCAGCCACGAGAAACGATATCTGCAGGATTTCGCTCCGATGATATTTGCCTCCTTTGTGAGACATCTGTTAGAACTTGTATTTTAGCCACTCTGATAGCAACAAAGGTTTTCAGTTCTGCTGCAGACTTCTGAATCCAGGACAAAACAATTTTGCTGTCCGAAAAATACCAAATTTGATCTGTCTTAAGTTCTAGGGAAGTGCTAATCTTTTTCATCAATTTAGATAGCAATACACCTGCACACAGTTCAAGTCGTGGAATCGAAAGTGTTTTGATTGGTGCAATTCTTCCTTTGCTGCACACTAGATGGGAAGTTAATTCACACCACTCGCAGATTCGCATCTTAGATAGACTGCTGCACTGTAATAGCCCTCTGATGCATCCGAGATTCCTAAGAGTTCAATTTTTACAACATTTTCTGGTAGCATACATCGATTTATTTTAATACAGTTAATGTCACACAACCCATCAAAAAAATGTAACCATTCTTGTACGACATCTGATGGCAGTCTTTCATCCCAGTCTATTGATAACCTCCACAGACGTTGCATAAAAACCTTTGCCTTTGTAAGCACAGGTCCTATCAAACCAAGTGGGTCAAAAATGCGGGTAATAATGGACAAAATTTCTCTCTGTAACCATAGAAGCATCTTTTTTGGGCATATTGTAGGAAAGCTCATCACTCTTGGTCTTCCATAGCAACCCTAATGTTTTTGTTTGATCAAAGCTATAGTCATTTGAATTTTCGGGATTTGGTGGTGGTGTTCGGTGTGACAACAGAATCACAAGACTTTAATTCAAGGAACGTTTATTATATCTTTCTACAACATAAGGCGTTTGCGTACCAAGTGGCTGGGGTCGATCTTTTTCCCTCTCTCCACTCAACTACCACGTGGTCCGGCCCGCCTGCTTCCCCCAAGAGGAAAAGGGTGTCGGAATGCATTTCCTGTTTGAACTGTGTGTCCATCCTCGAAGCGTGGGAATTTATTCACCCCTTGCCAGATGGGCTGAGAAGGGATATGCCATTTCCGTAACTAATTAAGGGCGTGAGAAAGGGATCACTACAGACTATGCCTCCAGCGACTTAGCTCGAGTTTACAAAGAAAAATATATAAACATACAAACATGTTGCTATTTTCAATATTGTGAATTATAACAAACTGTTGACATATATTGATGATTTAATACAGATGAAACAATAAATTTATATACCTCGCAATGTTTTACACATATTTTAGTTATACATATATACAAGACATTATTTATGTATATTACGTATTCAGTATTTAAATGTTTTGGAAAATGAACTTTCCTACCACATCTAGTAATGTGAAGTGGTTGTGAAGGAGTCTGAACGTTAGAACTATCAGCAGTTTTGTTTGACGTGATTAATTCGACATTATCCATTTCATCTTAGAACTGATATGCTGTTTTTAATCGATCGATGGAAACGGTGTAAGGTTTACAGTTAATATCCAAAACAAAATTTTTATCAGTTCTATTGTTAACTAAATGTGGTCCAGTGTAAGAAGATGCTAGCTGTGCGTTAACCTTATCTGATCTTAAAAATACACGAGTGCAGGTTTTTAACGAAGAATTTACATATGTTTTGGATTTCCCGTGGATTGCGGTGGTGATTGGATTTAATTCTCTCATCATATTAATTAGGTTTGATACATAAGTTGAGTTAACACACTGATTAGTTAAATTACTTGAAACGAGGTCACATGGTAATCTAAGAGTTGTGCCATACACTAGTTGGGCCGCTAGTTGCTTTTATGTCGTTTTTAAGAGCCGTGCGAAAACCTAATAATACGATTGGCAATATTTCTGTCCAATTTGTTTGATTGTGAGCATTTAAGGAGGATTTAAGATGTCGATGCATTCGTTCGATAATGCCATTAGCTTGAGGATGATAAGGTAAGGTTTGAATTCTATTACACCCTAACCCTTTCGCATTGAGAGTATTTACATTCTCATTAGGCGCCGATAAACGTTCTTGTTTTTGCTCTGACTGAAAGTGAAGTGTGGCATGATGACGCCGCTTACAGATATTGCACGAATATTTTGATTTACAAGTCGTTAGCCTATGATTATTCCCCAAACAATTAAAACCGAAGTTATTTGATTTTAAAAACTCAATACGCTCATTTACTGACATATATTTTTTAGTAGGGCATTTATATATGGAGTGAATCTCATTACATGATAAAACACACTTATTATTTTTAACTTCCGAAAGGAAAACTCTCGACGTGTATTTTGACTCGGACACTTTATTAAACTTTGAGTTTTCCACCAAAGTCTTACCTCGGGAAGTAAAATATAAATCAGTTTCTTTCCCTAATTCAGAGGGTTTAAACCATGTGTCAGCCTGTCTCATATTAATATGACACGTAGTTTCCCTATCTAAGGTCTGACATATTTTATCCGACACAATTAAATCTTTGAGAGTTTCGAAATCTGTTACCTTCCTCAATTGTAAATAATATTCCCGGCTCGTCGTTAATCGCGATGCAAATTGTACGTATGTTTCATTTGGTTGGAGGTGGGCTTTCCTAAAATGTTCTAAACATGATTGAGGGGCAGGTTCAAATTCTCGAAGTACTATTGTTTTTACTTTAGAATACTCATTAACTCGTCATCCTTTATATAAGTTATCACATTAGTCGCCCTTTCCCCTAGCAAATTTAACACAATCTCCGCTTTGTGTTTATCAGGGACGTTTACTGAAATAAAGGCCCTTTCTAAAAATGAAAAAAAATAACTCCAACCCTCAGGTATATTAGGAGTTTTAATAGTTAAAGTACGGACACTTTTTATGAGAGAGTCTAAAGATTCAGTCTAATTATTTTCAACATTTTCACCTTTTGAATTTGACTTAGATTCCGCTTTCACGCGAGCATTTCTAATTCCATTTTCGTTCTTTCAGTTTTTCTAATTCTAATTGTTGAAGCTCTTCAGATTTTCTCTGTTCGAGCTTCATTTTCTCTAACTCTAATTGCCGCAACTCATCGGACTTTCGCTCTTCAATAATCGTATTTGCTAATTCTACAACGGAATCTTTCTCTGTCACGTACTTCTGGTTTCGTTTTATAATACTGCTTAAGTCTGAAACAGTCATTTTCTCATTGACATCTTATCCTAACTCAATAGCAATTAATATCAAATTCTCTTTTTTTACGCCTTTAAACATTTTGGATAGTTATTAATACTTCAATATATATAAAGATTTATTCTCAGAACATGTAAATTACTTAATCACATACCTCAATTATGTTGACGATATTCAGCAGAGGCGTAAATTATCACTCATAGCCATTATACAGATCCATAGGGTGCTGGATTTCTCCGGCGAGACTATGACCAATGTTAAATAGCTCAATTTTAACTCAATTAATACTCACTCAAGGACTGTATAAAAACACATACTTTATTTCTCCGACTCTCATATGACTACTGCCTGTTTGTTTTTTATGACTCAAAGGGGGCGCTGCACTCGCAGGCACCAACAATTATATTGATGCCAAAACAATACAAATTAAAAAAATATCAGCATATAAATCTAGTGTTTACGATTAAAAAAATTTTATTTTGCATGTCAACAGTTTTAAAAATTGCAAATTTATTTATTGTGTCAATAATAATAAACACAGCATAAGAATTATGTATTATATAATGTGTTTATCTATTTTACCCGTGCAAGTTTCACATACGTGCTAATTTCATTCATTTAAAAATGCTATTTAATTTTGAATTTATTTTACCAATACCTTATTGCGCTTATATTTTTACCCTTCCCTCGTGATAAGAAATGCTACCTAGTAAAAATATTTAAGGTAAACTTTTACACACAATTGAATTACATAGAACAGTAAATTATATATATATATATATATATATATATATATATAAACAGAATGTCCACTAAAGTCCCTTGCCACCCACTTAACTTCAGAACGGCTGCTGCTATATTCATAAAAGTGGTATCTAGGTATAGTAAAGTAACCATGCGCTACTGACTGAAACCATCTGCTGCGCCTCCTGGTGGAAAACTGTGGAGTTAGCATTCGTATCTCGAAAACGGAGCGAGTTAGGTAAAAAAAAGTGATTTACAAAGTTGTAGAGCATCATCGATTTAGTAGGAAAAGATACCTTATAGGCATTAATGTGAATAATACAAGGATTAAAACGCTGTTGTTTTGTGCTGTGACGTCACAAAATGATGTAAGAAAGAAAAAAAAATAAAAAGTTATAATAATATATTTTATTTAAGATGTTCAAACTTCTCACCGCCAGCTGCAATGCACATTTTGATCCTCCCTTGAAGATCACGTTGCACACGTTGGAACATGCAACCATAATTCGTCGTTTAAAATCCTGCGATTTTTGTGGAGGGGTGGCATACACCTGCTGTTTCAAGTATCCCCACAGAAAAAAGTCCAGTGGAGTCAGATCAGGAGAACGTGGAGGCTACTCTTTGAAACCGCCAAATTCCTTGACGAGATACTGCTTCA
The DNA here is from genome assembly GCA_037975125.1 of Latrodectus hesperus. Lineage (NCBI taxonomy): Eukaryota > Metazoa > Arthropoda > Arachnida > Araneae > Theridiidae > Latrodectus > Latrodectus hesperus. The sequence goes on from CM075856.1 coordinate 26,592,103, forward strand.
TAGGAGATGTCTTGTGAGCAGGTTTGTTGAAACCATAGATTCTTAAAATTAAACAACGGCAGGTTCTCCACAAAATTGGGTATTACCTTCTGTAACAATTGTAAATATCGTGCACCCATTAACGTGCCGTTGTAAAATATTGGGCCTATCAGCTTGTTATTGTAAATTGCGCACCAAACGTTAATAGCATACCGCATTTGATGTCGAACGTCGACGAAACATTTCGAATTTTCCAGCGCCCAGTAATGGGTGCTTTGCCTATTGTACATGCCATTCCGTGAAAAGTATGCCTCATCCGTCCACATTATATCTGCCAAGAATGTTGGTTGGACCTGTATCTGATTCAAGACGTTGTTGCATCATGCATAGCGTCGCTCGGCATCCATGTCCACTAAAACCTGTTCAGGCGTTGGTCGGTATGGATGAGCACCTGCTTCGCTTAGGATTTTCCGAACCTGACGTTTGGAAAGACCACAGTGTTGACTGATCTCTCTTACGCTTCATTTCAGATATGCGAGGGCATATTCTAATACCTCATCCGGTTGAACTTGCTGTCCTACCTTATATGGTCTATCAGATCGAGTTCAACTAGAAACGCAACCTGTCTCCCTTAAACGTTTTACAACAGTTAGGATGGTTAGAGGAGAAGGATGCGAGCCTGCAGGGAAACGTTAGCGGAACAACCTTGCTGCTGCTAGTGCCTTGCGTCGACATTCACCGTACAGTAAAACCATTTCACAATACTCAGCTTTGGAATACTCAGTCATGACCATGAGCATCAACATACTACAGCCCCAAGAAGATGTCTCTTTTATAGCTGTCTCATGTGAACAGGCGTGGTGTTTCTTACGTATTTGCATACTGCACACAAATTGTTGGAATAATTTTTAATACTTCCGTTCTTCCCATTTCGAAATAAAAGTGAAAAATATAATTACGAAAACGATTTTTTGTTTTTTCAAATATGCACACGTACGATGTGCCACGTCACAGCACAAAACAACAAATGCGCGTTTTAACCATTGTTTTCTTCACATTAATGCCTACAAGGCATCTTTTCCTACTAAATCGAGGATGCTCTATAACTTTGTAAATCACTTTTTTTACCTATCTCGTTCCGTTTTCGAAATATGAATGCTAACTCCACAGTTTTCCACCAGGAGGCGCAGCAGATGGTTTCAGTCAGTAGCGTTATTTTATTATTTAAACAAAATGTTTTATATTTGTGTTTATAAATATATAGTTTAATAATGCTTGACATCTATATATATTCAATTTTCTTTTAATTACATAATATATATGAAAACAAAATTTGAATAAAAGACTAGAGATTTAAAAGGAAATTTATCTAAAACAATAAATGTATCATATTATATTTAATTAATAAATATAAAATGCGTCTAAGCTATCGTTGCTATACATTCGCGACTTGAAAGTTGTGGGTTTGGTACTGATATTACCATAAAAAATAAGAGATGGTGTTCATTGGTATTAAATAATAACGATATAATATTTATAACTTGTTAGTAAAATTAGCAAATTAGGATGAAAATTATTTTTAAATATATTGCATCGCTAATTAGAACTACTTTTTCCAGGTGGATATATTTTAAGATGCTTTCGAGCATCTGTCAAATATTCAATTGTAATCCTTTGTGTAAAAGAAAAATACAATCGTTTTCCAAATGAGTTATACTTTGAAATAATTCATAGTTAAAATTATGATAAGAAATATGCAAATTTACCTTCTGAAAACTTGAATTATGTGTAATATAAAAAAATTCAATTGTGGGCATATTTTACATATTAAAGTAACAAAGAATGTAATAATAAGCAATTAAGATCATTGTGAAAAAATGTTACAACAAATTAAGCAATTTTATTTTTTAAAGACATTGCTTAAGATTTTTTAATTGTGAAAAATTAATTGCAAAAAATTTATAAACCCCTAGTTAAAAGTTGCAATTTTCAAGAAAATAAATAAATGAAATAAATGAAGAAGAATAAAATAAATAGGTAAGTCTAGAATTAAATGCAATCTCTATAGAATAAAGTTTTATATATTTAAAAATGCATAAAATTTAATCAAAAATATCAATAAAAAATTCGTTTATTTTTCTTTCATTGGATGATTTCTGATTCGCATAATCACTAAAATTCACCCGCAACTGCATTTCTTAAAAAAAAAAAAATAAATAAATAAATAAAAAAAAAATCTATCTTTCCACTTGGAATTTCTAATTACAAAGTAAAAGTGTTATAACGAGATAATTAATATATTATTTGTTTTAATATTGAATTGTGTATTTAATACCTCCCAGATTCAAATATAGATGCAGAAACTAGCTTTGTTTTCGCAATTAAAAAAATACTTTTAATTTATTGCTAAAATTACCAATCCATTTACATACATACAAAATTATTTTATATTTGTTATTTCAAACATTCTAGCATATAATATATATATATATATATATATATATATATATATATATATATATATATATATATATATATATATATATATATATATATATATATATATATATATATATATATATATATATATATATATATATATATATATATATATATATATATATATATATATATATATATATATATATATATATATATACACATACACACACACAGACTGGTGGAGGAAATTACTATCTTTAGTCCGGCCTACTTTGAGGACTTCGAAAACGTATTTAGTTCATACCATCGATGCAGTTTTCATGATTCATGTCTATATTATAAAGAATATATCATCTTTCCAGTTTGAGAGATCAAACGATTTTATTATTCATACTTTGTGATTTTTCACTTTCTAGGATTCAGTGGAACATCAGACTTGAATAATGAGCTGTTTTTCTTGCAGTATAAGATTCAGGCTTTCACCTCAGCATCTATTGTAACTGCCTCTACTATCACCCCCCGTATGTTTTCACTCTTGTCCCCTCGCTCTCTCTGGAATCGGTTTTCCCCCAAGTCCATTGCTTGGGCAATCTAATTCGCTTGAGACAAAAAAAAATTTCTATTCTTTTATTCGGGTTTTGGACTCTGTCATGACAAGACGTGCCTAGCCACGCTCCTCAGACTCCTTGATCTACTGCTGCTAACACAGTGTACATTCCCTCGGGAATAAAAAACAGCAGTTTTCACTGCTAACAATCGGTCGTTAGGACTTATAATTTAAATCTAACTCAATATGGAAAACCCCGACTATACGGTCGAGGACACCCAGAAATCCATCGACTTCATCATTGGAGCCAGGGATAATCACGTAGCTATGTTACAACATCAGCCCAACTCTGAAGTACTGAAGACTAGCATTTCCAACTGGGATAAATTACTCGAAGGAATGAAGCGTCAATTGGAAGAAGAGGAAGCCCTCATCAATGAAACTGAAAAGCCAACTATCACAGGTAGCTATGCTGTTTCTGATCTGGCATACCTCCCCTACCAGCTAAAGATAGTAATGTTAATAGTAATATTAATGATAACTCAGCTAATGTTGCTGAAAACAATAAAAATAAGAAAAAGAAAAAAAGAGCTTTAAAAAAGCCAACGGATGAGTTTGAGCATCCCAAAAAAACTGCTAAAGTTACATCGCCGGAGCAAACAACTCCAGTGACTACAGCAAACCCCTTCGCTCACCTTGTCTTCCAGGAGACCGAGTCGACACCCGTATATACACCCCCTCCAAAGGAGGAAAAAATCCCCCCAATTCTTGCAAGGTACGGAAGTGACCCAATTGAATTTATTCGTAATTTGAAAGAAAACTTTAAATTAGAATTTGAGACTAAAACGGCTGGGCGCAATCTCAAGATATTCGTTAACACCCCAGAAGCTCACAAGAGCCTGACCAAATTATTCGATGAAAAAGAAATTGAGTATATTCTCATAAAAAATAAAAACCAAAAGTCCAGAAAATACGTGATTCGGGGTCTCCCCCTGGCCACTCAAACCCAAGATATTGAAGACAATCTCAAACTTATTGGCTTCCAAGTAGCCAAAGTAGCTCAGATGATTGGCCCTAGAACGTCAAAGCCAATGCCACTATTTCTAACCACTGTATTTTCAGAGCCCGAAGAGGCAAATATGTATATGATAGATAAACTCTGTCATATTTCCGGTGTGACAGTTGAACACTACAGAGGACCCAAATCGGTGATGCAGTGTTTCAACTGTCAACAGTTCTATCATTCGGCAGAATCATGTCACCTAAAAGCTAAATGCGTAAAATGTGCAGGTGCACACAATACGAGGGAATGCCCTCACGAAAAAGTCGAAAAACCGAAGTGCTCTAATTGTCAGGGTGATCACCCTGCCAATTACAAAGGATGTCTGAATTTTCCAAAACCTCACTCAGATAAAATCAAGAGCGCTAAATTCGAAGCAAAAAAACAAAAATAGAACACACTTTATAAGACCTGGCATCTCGTACGCGAGAGCTACTTCCTCTACCCCCACACAAGCTAAAGAACAAACTCCTCCGTTGAGCTCTACAGGAGCTTCTGAAAATCTTTCAGAATTAATAACTCTCATGAATGAAATAAAAGCTATATTCAAAGGAATCCCTATTAAATTATTAATTAAAGAACTTAAAGAAATTAAGTCTCCTATGGACAAATTATTTAAATTAACTCAGTACTTTCAAGATATAGAATAAACCAACTCATTAACGCAATGTAATTTAATTAAACTCTTTAACACTAGTAAATAACCAATTAAATCAAATAAAAATATTAATATCCATAAAATATTCATAAATTCTACAATAAATTTAAAGTAAAATTATAAAATGTAAAAAATAAAAATTACATCTCTAAAGATTCTCTCTAAGCTCCTCCCACTTAAGGTTTTTAAACCAATGATATGCCAGTTCATTTACAGTTATAGCTAACCATTCCATTCCAGCTCCAGATGAGGTCCTTCGGATCTAGGTACCTCGAGAAGATGGCGCAGCCAACCGAAATTGTTCTTCTTCTATTCTTTTAACAATGCTAATAAAAATCTCTTAAAATAAACTTTTAAATTTTAAAAAAACAAGGGAAAAAATGAACTATCAGAGGTATCTTTTAAGTATTTTTTCATAAAGATAAATATTTTATGAGAATAAAAAGATCAAAGAAGTAATTCCGTAACACATAAACAATAACATATCGCTTTCCTATCTTTTATATCTGGAAAATCGCTGTGAAAACAAAAGAATACGGTCAATATTGCTCTTAGAATTTTGTTGCATAAGAATTATGTTTTGAATAAATTCTTTCAGCCAATTCAGCGCTCAACTTAACTCTTCTGTGGATAACTTGTTTATGTTGTTGTTGTGACTTGATCTGACATTTTTTTAAAACTTTTTGGCCAAGATGGAACATTTTTTGTCAAAATATATCATAAAAATTTGAATTAAAAGATTCAAATATATCTATATGAAATCTTTCGTACAATTGTATTTGCAATGAAGTCTAGATTTTGTGGAATAGGTGTCCTGATTCATATAATTAGTTACTGATGAACAAAATGTATTTTTTATGATATAGAATGAACAAAGCAATCTCTTTGTCATTTTAAAATTTAATAGTTTATGTTTGTAGTCTTTAATATTAAAGAAACTTATTTAAAACTGAATCATGGATTCCAATTCTCCTTATAAAGCTAAAGAAGATACTTCTATCCCTCCTCCACCAGGTGTTGATGATGATACTCAACGGCGAGATACAAAATATGAAAATCGTTCACGATTTTCCTCAAGGGACTATGACAGGGAACGTTCTCGCCATGAAAGAAGTAGAGAATCTAGATTTGAACGTGACGATTATAACCGATCATCATATAGTGATGATCGTCGTAATTATGACAATTATAGAGACTCCAAAGACTCAGAGGACTCATATCGTAGTAGAAGTAGGGATGGGGATTACAGAAGAAGTTACAGAGATCGTAGCCGCGATAGGGATAAAAGTCGTGATCGTGACAGAGATCGTGGAAAAGATCGGTCACGGGATAGATATTGGGACAGAGAAAAGAATTTTGACCGTGAACCTGATTATAGAGATGATATTCCGAATAGTACAATTTTAATCAGAGGAGTGCCTTCCAATGTGACTGAGGAGGACATAAAATGTGAAATTAACCGTTATACTCTATATCCATTAGATGTTGTATTGCCTAGAAAAAAACATTCTGGAGAAAGCCGTTGCTTTGCATTTGTAGAATTTAGAATGTTGTCTGATGCAGTGAGGTGGAAAGAACTTACTCAAGGTATTATATATTTTGGCCAATCAAGAGCAAGTCTTCATTATTATGCCCCTAGAGATCCAGCCCTGGATCGAAATTCTATGAATAGAGTAGATTGGACATGCATAAAATGTGGTGTAAATAATTTTCGTAAACGTGATTTGTGTTTTAAGTGCAATGCTCCTAGAGAAGAAGCTGAATTGAACAACTTAGGTGGAGAAGGTTATGAAGATGTTAGTAACAATCCATCTAACACACTGCTTTTTCGAAACCTAGATATTCTAACAACTGAAGAACGTGTTCTCTCTATGTTAGGTCAAATAACTGTTCTTCCTATAAAAAATTTAAAAGTAGCCAAAGATTCTTTAACAAATACTTCCAGGGGTTTTGCTTATGTTGAGTTGCATTCTATTTCGGAAGCAATGCAATTGTATGATCTGCTTTTATCAATGACAGGAAATTTCTTTGTTGATGGTCGGAGAGTAACTGTTTCTTATTCTCGAAGGCCACTTAGTATAATGAATACAGCAGCTAGTGCTAATGCTGCTAGTGTAGCATTAGCTGCTGCTCAATGGACAAATCAAGATATAAACAACAGTACAGATAACAAAAATATGTTTTCTGATACTGTATTACGGGAAAAGCAAATGGAATCTGTGCAAAGTCTTAATTCAGGTTCAAATGCTGGTTATCAAAATACACCTGATGTTTCAAATTATCAATATGATGAAAGCTCAGGTTACTATTATGACTCAACTACTGGTTATTATTATGATCCTAATTCTCAATATTATTATAATTCAGAAACACGTCAGTATTTGTATTGGGATATTGAAAAACAAACATATATGTCTGTGCCTACTACTGAAAATTATGTTACTTCTGCTTCTGCAGTTATTGAAGCACCAGCTGTCAAAGTTGAAAAAACAACTGAAGTTGTCATAACCAGTCCACCTGTTATAGCTCATGCTCCAGTGCTTAATATTAAAAAGGAAACTGAAGAAAAAAACAAAACAAAAGCTAACTCACAAGACAAAGTTAAAATTGCAAAAAAAGTTGCAAAAGACATGGAAAAATGGGCTAAAACTCTCAACCAAAAGAAAGAAAGCTCAAAATTGCTTAACAGTGTGTCTACTGTACAGAAACCACTAGAAGAATCTTTAGGATTCTTTGATATCAATACTGTTATGGAGAAAAAGAAATTAGAGGAAAAAGAAGTTTTTAAAGTAATTGAAAAAGAGGTCTCTAATGGAAATATATCATCTGAGAGTAAAGATAAATCTTTAACTGCTTTAGTTGCTGCATATGGTGGGGAAAGTGATTCAGAGGCTGAAGGTGATCTTATGGATGAAGGTACTAAAGCTCAGGAATTGATGAAATCTGAAGAAGCTAAGCTAATTGATTGGGATAAATTAGCTTGCCTTCTATGTAAAAGACAGTTTCCTTCCAAAGAAGTTCTTACCAAGCATGTTCAGATGTCTGACTTGCATAAGCAAAATGTTGATATGCTGAAACTTACCAAATTAACACCTAGACAGTTGCAAGAACTTGAAAAAAAAGAAACCGGATATCGTGATCGAGCCAAAGAGAGAAGACAAAAATTTGGTCAACCTGACATGCCACCACCAAGTCGTTTAAAGGCAAGGTATATAAAAGAAAGGAAAGAGGCTTTTATGCCACCAGAACCTCCAGCTGAAGCAATTGGTAGTGATAATATTGGCAATAAAATGTTAAAAGCTATGGGTTGGACAGAAGGACAAGGACTTGGTAAATCAGGACAAGGAATGTCTGGTATCATTGAAGTTCAACGGCGTGTTAAATCTGCTGGGTTAGGGATGAAAGGTGCAGCATATGGTGCTACAGCAAGTGACTCTTACAAAGATGCTGTTAGAAAATCTATGCAACAAAGGTACAATGAAATAGCATGATATTTGCATTTTGCTGAACTGCACAATATTCATTGCATTATTATAACTGTACAATTATTATATTAGAAAACATTTCAGACTGTAAAATAAATACCATCTTAAGAAACATATTTTGAATAAATTATGTCTTGTGAGTTTTATATGATATTACTTATTGTATTGGTTATGGTATTTTAATGAAAGAATCTTTATTAAAAAAAATTTCATATGAATTGTTACTATTTTGTATAAAAGTAACATATATTTTGTATTTTTATGCAATAATATGTATTATTGCAATGCAAACTTTCTCTATGATTTCACTGAAACTTAACATTTTTGAAACAAAAATAAACAATAATTAACTATTCATAAAAATTATATTTTATCATGGAATTATCAATTTATTGAATTTTTCTATTTTACTTTTTGTATAATTGTTATTTGTTATGGTCATAAACATTAATATCCAGAATAAATAAGAGCATGTAATAAAAGTAAACTGTAAATTTGCAAATATTAATTTAATTGCAAATAAATTATTCATAAAAATTAATTAATATTTTAATTGCATTTCAATAAATTAAGTATTTCCATTTTTTATTTTAAATACCTGTGATCTGGAAATTTTTAGTTGTTTATTCTAGTTTTAAATTCAATTTACTTATTCATATATTAGGTTATTTCCTAGTTTTCTATATCAGTAGCTATCAAGTTCTGTAACATTTTCAAATTTGCATTAATTTTTCCATCATGGAATGTGTTATTTTTTGTATAAGAATACAACTTGATAAACATTATCAAAATTATATATAGTGAAAATATTATCAAAATTGTATATGGTTGGTTGTATATTACTTTGAATATCAACCAAGTAAAATTACTTTATATTTATTTGTAATATTAATGTATTAAAAATCAATCTTGTATTATATGTTTTTTTATTTACAAAACTATGTGCTCTTTAAATTTATTTTTTATTTGTAGATAAATTTTCATTTAATGCATCCATTAAGCATTATATGACCATCTAAGCAAGGCAACAAAAAACTACATGTCTTTTTTTATCTATAAAAAAAAGATCACATGAAAACAAAGTTTGAATTGTGAGTTCAAATAAATTTTCAAAATTAACGTTTAATTGAAGGAAATTTTTCATTTCATCATCATTCTACCAGCATAAAAGCTATATGCATTTATTTGAATTCATTTAGTTAGCTTTAAATTTATTTTTTATTTGTAGATAAATTTTCATTTAATGCATCCATTAAGCATTATATGGCATCGTATGAACAAAAAACTACATATGTCTTTTTTATCTATAAAAAAAATCACATGAAAACAAAGTTGGAATAGTGAGTTCAAATAAATTTTCAAAATTAGCGTTTAGTTGAAGGAAATTTTTCATTTCATCATCATTCTACCAGCATAAAAGCTATATGCATTTATTTGAATTCATTTAGTGAGCTGAAAATGTTCCATTTTTAAACAGTTACTAAAACCTCTGGAATTTCCCATAAAAATATCAGCCAAAAAATTGCAAAGTAAAATCTTTAAAGAAATTATACATAGTATTTTGGTGCAGTAGTTAAGACACTTTCTAGTTTTCTTCTGATATAATATCTTCAATATACTGTAGAAATCTGATAAACTTACATTTTACACTATTTTTATTTTATTAAATTAATATGTTTGGAGCATTAAAATCTTTAACTAAGCTAAATTGAAATTATATTCTTTGTAATCTCTCTTGCTAATAGCCTGTAATATAATTTAATTAATCATTATAAATTTCTCTTTTAGTATCCATCATTTCTAATATTCAATTAGAGAAATGAAAAAAAATTTAGTATTTCTTAAAATGAAATTTAATAAATCCCCTTTTTAAAATTAATTTTTATATGCTAGAATTTGTTTTAGTGAGATACCTACAAAGTACATTGTTTTTTGTAAATTATACTTTTAGTTTTCACTGTATGTGTATTCTTGTTACGCATACTTTAGTTTGACAATCTTGTTATATTTAGGTTATTCGATGACTAGTCAAGTATTCATTTCAAACTGAGCTCAAATTTCAATTGAAAATTCAAAATAATTATCTTTAGTGTATTCAATTAATTTTTTTGTATCTCATTAGCAACAATTCTATTTATAAAATTTATTTTTAAAACTTAAAATGTATTATTTTCTCTTTCCAAGCTAGAATTTCTTAAGTTTGCTATACTTGTAGTATTGTTTTTATGCTTGCATTATTTTATATTTTTTCATTTGTTTAATTATATTTCATAAAAAATTATTTTTAAAATTTAAAAGAGTTGTGCTAAATTATAAAATTAAATAAGAAATTAGAATTCTAATTTTTAGAAGACCTTTTTAGGATCAAGAATTAATACCATTATTAAGAGAACCAGTAACATTTACCCATAGTTTGTTTTGTCTAGAAAATTGAATATGTTGATTAGTTATGCAACTTAAAATTACTTTCTCATTCCTCCATTTCATGTCACTTTTGATTTGCTGTATTCAAAATTACGAGATTTCAAAATGAAAGAAAGCAAAGACAGTTATTACTGACTTAACAAAAATTTGAATATAAAAGAAACTTTTCACTTCATAAAAACTTAAATGTTTATTGCAAAAAAATATGTACATCTAAAAAAAGTTTTCTTGTGTCTTTAATTCATTAGCAGTAAAATTATTGTTCTTACTATCTCAATTTTTTTTTCACTAACCAAAAGAACATTTTTGGTTTATGTACTAATGTATTTATAAAAGTACTTAATAAAAAATAATATCTAAAGTATTTGTAATTTCACATTGTAGAAATTTCATAATAAATATTTGCCAAATGCAACATTTTGTCATGCATCATATACATAATTTGTTTCACTCTAATGAAATATAGGACAGCTGATTTAAATATAATGGATAGTAAACTCTCTTCTGCTCTCTCTCTCTCTTATATATATATATATATATATATATATATATATATATATATATATATATATATATATATATATATATATATAACAGGTTAACTAAATACTTAACTGAGAATTTAAAACATTAAAATACTGATGAATATGGAAAAAGAATTCTGATGGAGTAAAATACAATTTCATAACCAATGCCTTTGAAAGTTAGAGAAACATTCCTAATTTAGAATAATCAAATAAGCACATTTTAAGGTGTAAAAAGCAGTTTTTATTTTTTAATTTACATACATTTAGTAATTATAGTGAAAAATATGTTATTAACTTTTTTTTATGTACTAAAGAATTTATATTAAATTTTTGAAAGTATAATATGTTTATTTCAATTTATGAATAGAAATGAACATCATTAACTTATCAAAAAATTTGAATTACTTTTTCCAATTAATTCATATGTTTATATTTTGCAGCATATTTTTTTCAGGATTTTCAATCATTAGATTTAAATACCAGCAAAAACATCAATTTTATAATCTAAGTATAAAATTGCATACTGTAAGAATATTTTGCATTTGTTTGCTACACAAAATGCTTATTAATCACTGTTCACAAGAATAAATTTGATTAATGTATCTTCTTCATAAGTACAACAGGCTTTTGTTGCCTTAACCAAGCGCTCTCTCCAGCGTCTTCTGCCATTAACGACTCTTTCCCAATTCTTAATTTTTAAAGTATTAAGGTCTCTTTCAATATCATCAAAACATGCAATAGGTGGTCTTTCTTTAGCTGAGATCCCTCAGGTTTTTTAACTGTTCAGATTTTTGTGGGATTATCATCAGGGTTTCAGTCACAGCTAAGACATCTTAATCAGTTACTACGTATGATTTGTGGAATTTGCAGTTGTCTATAGATCCCGTACAGTTCAAAATGGTATCTAGCTTTTTAATATCCTTTCTGCACTGAACCAAAGATAATTTTGAAAATTTTTCACTTGAACATGTCCAGTGATCCTTATTTAGGGTCCAAATTTCTCTAGCATAGAGTAAAACAGGTCTTATAAGTGTCTTGATTAATAAATACTTAAAGCTAAATATTTTGTTTCAAAAATATATCTAATTATTATGTTACTAAGGGAGATGAAGCATGCTTTATAGAAAATATCTACTGGTAATCAAAATTCTTAACACACATAATACTTGAAAGAAATTAAAATTGATATGTTTGGACATTTGTTTCAATAAGAATAAGTCGTTAATTAGTTTTTCTAAACATTTTGAGAATATTCTCTGGAAAATTAATTCTCACAGTAACCACACTCATGACAACGACAACAGTATTTATTTGTATGAAATTGAATCGAATAGAGCGATATAATTTTCATACTTTGCTAGTATTCATCATCTATAATGATTGGGGAGTGATGATGTGCCCTTTTCAGGACAAACATATTAGACGTTTTTATTATGATAAAAAATCGTGAGAGCATGCCTACCAAAGATCTTAATTGAATATATTCCAAATCAAGGAAGGTAACTACGGTATGGTCAACATGTACTATCGTGCATCATATTCATGAAACAACTAAATGGATGCCTCGAAGATAGGCCTTAACACATCAGAAATTTAACAACAGTTGCATTTAAAGTACTAGCAATAAGAATAAGATGCGTCAATACGAGGATCATACCATGTGCATCCAATACCATCACACACCACTGTTCTAAGTGATGACATAGTATGCATTCTCCTTATGCGACCAAATGATATGATTCTGTTTACAAATCATCTATAATAAACATGATTGATATTTACAAGATATAAGTATGCATACATTGAATTAATATTTTTCACTTTTGATTTTTAATATTAAATTTTTATTTAGATTCTTCAAAATCATCTCGTTTCATCAATTAATATTAAATCTATATTAAAAAACGACAATTCAACATATAACATCTAATTATAAATATTGACTCAATTTACTCCTGAAGCTTAAACAATGTATTTATAGAAGATATTGCTCTTGAAAAGAAGTTTGGATGTTTCCTATATCTTTATCAAAATTTTAACAGTATTCTCATCTCACTACCATAATTCATGTTTTGTGAATATTAAAAAAATCTGTTATTAGGATTTTTCCGGCATTAATTTTCGGACAAAAAAAGTTTTATTGTTTGATGTATGTAAATTTAAAAATCTTAATTCTTAAAATTTCTGATGATTTGTTTTTATTTCAATATTACAAATAAGAATTTATTCATATTAAATTTCAAAGATTATTTTTATTTTTTAATATTTAATAAATGCTCAAAAGAAACTATGTATATTTTTTTATCAAGGATACCAGCTTTATTAAGAATATTATATAAGAATTGCTTCTGATATCTTTTTAAACTGATTAAAAAATAATAGTTCCTAATAGATATAATATAATATCCTTATTTTGTTTTCATTGAAATTTGGTCCCGGAATGAAGTGAGAGCGGCTGAACGGAATGGTAGGAAACTTATGTTCAGCGCCGGCGAAAAGTTATCTGGCGCCCCCCTGTAAAGTAGTTGAAGTCCTTCTTTTTTAAATTTTTGTATAGAAGAAAGAAGTTTCTAAGAAAGCATTGGTCGAAAATATGTTTTTTTTTCTTTTAAATAATTTATGGAGAATAATTTATTTTTAGCATTTCATGTTTACAAATTTTTCTGTAATTTATACATCTACGTCTTGACAGATTTCATTTTCATTGGCAATCAAAGCCAGATTGATGTCTTTCCTGCGTTATACTTGACCGTAAATATGTTTTGATAATTTTAGTCCAGAGAATGATTTTTTGCTTCTAGCAACACTAACAGGAATGTGTTTTCCCGTTAGTGTTAAGAAATTTCCGCTATTTGTTTGGTACAGTACTTCAGATGAGCTTCGAAGGACTGAATTCTGGCTGGCAAAAAAATGTTTTTACCTCTCAACCAGTCTTCCTAACACACTTGACCTATGTTCTTTTATTCTGTTCATTGTTTTATTTTCCAAAATTTTCTCAAGATCTTTCCATTTTATATTTTTCATATGACATCTACCAGTCTCATGTTCATATTCAAGGTTTTAGATACATTTAACCAATTCTTCTCTCTTAATTCAAAATATTCCTTTTTAAACCTATAAATCATTTATCCTGAAAATAAGTTTTCTGACAACGCGATGCAAGAAAGGAATTCTATTATTTATGAGGAAGAGATTTACATAAATCAAGAATAAACAATAGTTTATATGAAAGATATACATAAATCACCTATAAACAATGGAAACGAAACATGTAATAGCATATATAATATCTCTTTTAATTAATGTAATGTTTATTTCAAAAACAATTTCCATATTTAAAACATTATCTGCTTTTAACTTAAAAAAGCATAACATTTAAGTAAAATACACTCGATAATTAAATAAATAAAAATAAAGCCGCATTAAAAGAAATTTCTTTGAAATTTCGTATGCATAAATGTTTCGACCAAATATGTAAATGATTAAAACTTGATATTCAATGAATGAATAATGTATCTCCAGCTAATGTACGTAAGAAAGTGTCCTAGAACTGTTAAAATTTTTTGCAGCATTGCGATTGAGAAACCATTTTAACGTGTGCCTTACCGCAGGATTAGAGTTTATTACGAGCAATTGTCTAAGTTCGAAAGAGGTAGGATGGACAAATCAAGAATCGCTCATCATACGAGTCGAAGCGATTAGAATATGTTAGAAAGTATAGGCGGATCATGGTGAATTTCAGCGTCATGTTATTAATGGCTGATCTAGGGCCACAGCTGATTGGGAGGAAAGAGTGACTGTCAGATCAGCGATCACAGCCCCTAATTCATCGATATCAACTAGGAGACGTGCGACCCGCGCTCGAATATTCACCATAACCATTCAGATGGCTGATAGAGCGAAATCTACACTCCTGCTCTGTTACACCACATGCTTCTCGCGCATGCACACTGTCGAGTCAGATTACAGTGGTGGTTAATTATGACAGGAATAATGGTATAAAAATTTTTAGTTTTCCATAACGATATGCCGGTTCTTCGTTCCAATTACCATAAAGATTCCGAGGGAACACCCTAACCTTATAAATTGAAAATAATATTATTTTATTGTCTTGATCCCATATAAGGTCAAAGGCAGTAAAATATCTTCCCAATTAAGTTTAATAGTATTAAAAAAAATTTTAATTATGCTTATAACAGAAATTTTCCTTCAGATATGAATTACAGCCTAGATATTTGAAAAGTTTGCTAGATTAAGAGATACATGCAAACGCTCAGGTGCTTTGTCTGAAGGACAAAACCCTTGCTCAAGAAATGATGCTGACTGGGTACGTAATGTCTATGGCGGCGAATACTACTTCCAACGGTGTCCTGACGATAATCGAAGACTTGTCTGAAGGTACACCAAAGCAGCGTGCTGATTTTGCTTTCACTATGGTATGCCACACAGATCTTCAACCAGGAGTTTATGATCTGAAGTGCCATCTCAGTTGGCAGCCGGGCCCTTTGATCGTTATTAGGGGCACACTTTCGACGACATTCTCAATTGTTTTGCTACCGTTCTTTTTGCTATATTTGGCCTTATTTTTCAGCAGGATAATGCTAGACCCCTTATGGTACGTGTCAAAATCATTAAGTTTACTCTGACGATTTAAGACATCAGCTTAAAAAATTTAACCTAAGCAAAAAAACTTCACATCTTTGTTCTAATTTTGTCCATTTTTTACAAAGACAACAAAATTCAGAATTTCTGTTAGAGAGAAAGTTGGACATTTCAATAACTAAAGCCTTTGTGAAATATATATAGAAATATTTACTCCTTAAAGAAATCAAACATTTTTTTGACAAATTTAAACCAGATCATATATTTCAAGGGCTTAGTTTGGGTTGCATAAACCTGATACGATTCCTATAAATGTTCTTAAGTTTCATTCCACAATTGGTATCAGAATTAAAAATTCTGTTTGGCATATTCGATTTGTAATCTGATTTACAAAATTTGTAAATCAGATTACATTAAATGCATTTAATGTTTCTATTTAGAATTCAACCATAGTAGCAATGATTTGTATTTATGATATATATACCAGCGGGAAAAACTTTTGGGTCGTGATAAAGAAAACTTGCACACGGCTCTTAGATAAAATGTGCAATTTGAAAAAATGATATTATAGTGTAAGTTATTTGATGTTTAACTTTTTTCAGAACGCAATTTTTAAAATAAATATCATTTATGTAGACAACACAAGTTATATAGAAACAAAGAAATTTAGAATTGAAACAGCACGTCCTCTTAGCACGAGATTTAGAGAGCAAGTGTTCTGTGTTCGGTTCAGATCTTACTGAGAGAATGTTATAAGCCGCGCCTACAAAGTATGCTGATTAGTTGGATACATTTCATGAAGTTATATAATACCATTGGCACAGAAATTTGATAGCCAAGTTTTAGTTTTACTTCGAAATTTTCAGTTTTACTTCACGAATTCAAGTGTTTTGTAAAAGGTCAAGAGTTTCTCAGAAAAGATGTGATGAGTCACCACAATTTCTAAGAGACGTCATGATGAGTCACCACAATATTACTTTAATAACTATATTTACTTTCGTGTCACGAAATGAGATTTAGTGCATAGATCAGATATAAACAAATTTAAGGTGTGAAATGCCAGAAAATTTTCTTAAATTAAGGAACTATTAAATGTTGAAGTTAAGTTTTTCATCTACATTACCAACCAACGATGTATTTGGGTACAGCTTGAACGTGTTCACTGCAAAGGAAAAATTTTCTGACTGAAATAAATAATTTTTCACATTACACTGTAGGAAAGCAGAAAGAAAAAAAAATCTAATACTGTACATATTTCTTTCTCAATACCCAGCAGTTATGCATGAGTAACAATTTCAAACGAGAAAAAATAACCCGACGCTTCAACTTGAAGTGTTTCGGAACGATATATAACGTGACATAAGCAATTTTACAATGAATTCAATTCAGCATTAATTAGAACTTAAATTATAAATGATGTAATCAAAATTTCGAAAGGAAAATTTTATTTAGGCAGCGATCAGCATTTGATGTAAGTTTCATTCCATCCCATGCCGTCATTCTCAGTTGAGGCTCAGAGCAATTTTCGAAGGACAAAGAGAATAAAAATTTTATTTGTATATTTCATGTGTTTTAAGAACTCTTTTTGAATAAAAGATCAATAGAAAAAAGGTTTTATTCTATATCGTTCAATTTTTTTGCAACGTAGTATTTTCCTTCTCATGTAATATAATTTTGAGATTCAATGTGCCAGTAAATTTGAAATTAATAATTTGTGTTAAACATAATTTCAATCAATTAAATATAATATTGAATTTTTGTAACTTATAACAAATATATTCGATTTTATTATTTTGTATGAACACTGAATTTAGCGCTTTTCATGGTTCTTAATTTTTCGTATTCAAAATTCAATTAAAAAAAATTTCGACCTTTCTCTTTAGTCTTAACCACTTTTATCTGAGATGTTGCCAGACCTGCTAAGAAATGTGCATCATACTAAAAGAAATAATTTTATTCCAGGCATATTTTATAGAAAATAACAATGTATTCTACATTTTACAGAAATTTTAGAAAAGAATGGGAAGATAATTATTAAGTTACAATATTATTTTTAGGCTATATACATTTCAACTAATATTTCTAAAGGGATATTTTCAATCAAACAGCAAATTGAGCAATTAGCTCACAAACTCCTCTTTTTTTCAAAATTTAAAATGAATTTTTTAAAGTCTTTCAAGCAAAAAATAAGTGTCAGAAAAAAAAAATGATTTCAGAATCGAAAATTTTCGCATCTGAAGGTATGCATATTTCTCCGAGACAATACATCACAATTTTCTAAACAATAGGCTCCATCATGGTTTTAGGTCATATGATGAAAATTGCATATCATCAAATGTAATAATTATCTATTTAAATTTTGATCATGTTACTATTTGCCTGTGTTCTAAAATCAATTTTGTTCATATATCTATGGCAGCAAGTTTTTCAATATTATGATTTAAATTTGCCACTGAAAGAAAATCTCACGAGCCAAAAAATTGGTGAGAATCTACTAATCATTCTTCAAAATAAAGAAAAAATGCTATAATTTATTACTGATTGCAATATTTGTATTAAAATATTGATTACATTAACTTATTGTAACAATATTTTATGTGTTATAAAACGTGTTTGAGACATCTTTCATATCATGTAATAGCTTCCCGTAAGAGTGGCAAAATGAAGCATCGTTTGTCGCAGACATTGAGTGGTGAAGGCGACTAGTCTCCCTTGATTGCTGAAGCTCTGTAGTTTGGGAATGTTAATGTGTGTTATTTCAAGTCTTTATGCTGGTTTGGAGAGGAAATGAAGAGAATGCTAGCACAAATGTGATATCATCTTACTGTAATTCAGAATTACAATGTGTTTAGTGATTGGTGAGTATTCCAAACCTGTTAACTTTATAGCTACAGTTTGGAACTCTAACCTATACTACTAAATCTTATGGAGCTAAGACAAATTACAGAATAAGCCCAATAAAATGGTTGCTGGCATACTAACATGTTTTTACTCTTCTCATAGTATAAAATAAGGTATTTGATATTAACAAGGAGCTTGCGCTAAAGCAATATTTATTAAAATCAACTTCTAGTCAAATTTTTAGTAAAATCTAAAGATTTAATTAATTTCTGTATGATCAAAGCAGATTGCAAAAATAAGAGCATTTATATAAAAAATTGAAGAATTTATTTCCTAAGTTTTATACAGCAGCTTTATAAATATAATTTTATACTGAAAAATATTTTAATATGAAAAGAAAAAATTATCTATAACACTTTGGATGCCTATAAACAATAGCATGATAATGCTTATATAAAATTATAAAATCACTTATTTTATTTTTGAAAAATTATTTTCAACCATTAACTTGAGAATTATTAAGAATTTCGAAGTATTTTTACCTCGAACAGTTTTTAACATACATAGTACATATTTTCCTAGTGCATGGTAAAATAAAATATTAATATAAATTACATTAAAAATTACATTTTTAGCAGAAAAAATAGCTGGAAGTATTTAATTTATTCCAGCAGAGAATTTTAAGGTTAAATAATGAAGTTATGTAAGTCTGATAAGTATAGGATTATAGCATAATATTGGATCCAAAATAACAATTGTTATTTATTAAGGAGCTATTATTTACATATCATGTAAAAATTTCACTTAACTCATCATTGAATTAAATTTCATTCCAGTAATATTAAATTCAGCTATATTATTGTAATATATTCTCAATCATAAAAGTATAAATATTTTAACAGTTGTGTTTCACTATCATAAAATATAAAATAAGATGTGGTTAAGTAATTCTACAAAAAATTCACTTCTTTTATATACTTATATCATAATTCTAAACACACACACACACATATATATATATAATACATATAACAAAACATCCTCAAAACTAATAATTTTAATGCGTTTGAATAATCCAAAACACAATACTATTTAAGAATTATTTAATTAATCAATACATTTTATATGATAAAAGTGCACTGTAATTAGTTAAATAATGAAATACTTTAATAAGTATATGTATTTAAGATAAAAAATAACTCAAAATTAATTGAAGCTTTAAATTATATAGGAAATTTAATAATAAAATGACGCTTCAAAACATTTGATGGTAGTGTAAATTCATCTAGGAATATTCATTTTTCAAATACTTAAAAAAATGTAATCATAAACAAAAAACAATCTATTATTATATATTTGAAAAATAGTTATGTTTTTAAATAGATATATGTATATAAATTCAAAATAATCTTTAAAATAATTTATGCTTTTTATTTATTGAGGAATAATCTAATAAATGTTTATTTAACGGAAGAAGTGGGTTTTACTCTTTTGTCCTAAATGGAATTCTTTAACAATAAATAATAATTTTAAAGTGCAAAAAAGGGTTATTAAAAAAAGTAACTTTTGTATAATAAATTTCAATGTAAATGAAATAGTTTAAATAACATTTTAATGAAAAGCACAAATAATTTTATTTATTTTCCTTAGACGTTTCTACCAAAGAGGAGTACCACAATGAAAGATTTTGAAATATTTATTTTAATATGTACAAAAGTATACTTCAAAAATATTTCAAACTGAGTAAATGGTTCCTTAACATAATATGTATTAGAAAAAATAGGAAGACTTATCAGAAAATATCTACAAAATATTATTATAAAAATATATTGGGTACATGTGAACAATTTACACATTTTTGGATATGTAACTTTGCAATGGAATGGAGGCCACACATGACATTTTAATGACTAAAATTGTCAGCTAATCAAATATGTGGATGCTTAACATATAAATGCATTGAGTTTTACACAGTTAATCCTTAAAAAAAAAGAGTGTAACATGGAAAGCAAGAAAAAACATGTGAGACATTGTTATATGATTTAGATGGAAAGAATATGGTGGAAGCAGAATTTCACTTTCTTAGTCAAGTTAATTGGAAGCATGCAACACAGATGACAACAGATAGCATTGATGGTTTCCTAAATTTAAGGAAGGAGACAGAAGCCGCCAAGATAGGCTAGGAGTGAATGGCCATCACACATTGGCGAAGATATTGGACAAGACACAAGAAACAATCCAAATTCAACTGTACCAAAATTAGGACATACATTTAATTTACACCAGACAATGGTTAAAAGATGGTTGATTAACTTCAGTTTTAAAACTGGTTGGTTAGGTTCAACATAACCTGACAGCAAATCAAATGGAGGTTCAAATCGCCACCTGTGTTTCCTTGTTTTCCCTGAAAAAACTATTCATTCTTGACACAAATTGTAATAGGAAAGAAGAAGACTACATAGTATAATGTAGAGTCATAAGACCATCGTTCTTCAGATCTGCCTACATTGACATCAAAAACTGAATTTTATCTCAAGGTGTCATAGAGAATGTGACGGGATATACAGGGAATTCACAGGATAGACAGAGGATGTATTTGAATTTGGTAGAAAAGAGTCCACAGGTGTTATCAACCATCCCAGTGTTACCCTTCATGATGATCATCCTAGGAAACATGCTGATATCATCACTCTACAAAAGTTAATGGGACTTTGTTGGGAAGTTTTATACCACACCCTTCTTATTCTCCTGACTTGGCACCAACTCACTATCAGCTATTTTATGCACCAAACAATTCCTTCAATCAGAAAATCTTTAATAATCTTGATACTGAAAAAAATGCCACCCAAGACCTTTTTTACTAGAAACAACTAGAATTTTACTGCAGTGAGATACATCGCTTATCAAAAAGATGAGAAAAGAGCACCGAGAGCAATGAAGATTGTGCACAATCATACATAATGTTTAT
Source organism: Latrodectus hesperus (assembly GCA_037975125.1). Classification (NCBI taxonomy): domain Eukaryota; kingdom Metazoa; phylum Arthropoda; class Arachnida; order Araneae; family Theridiidae; genus Latrodectus; species Latrodectus hesperus. The sequence goes on from CM075856.1 coordinate 26,613,636, forward strand.
TTTGTGTTAATTTGCTCATTTTTATGGGTAACATAACTTCTTTTGTTTTTATGAAAATTTATTTATCTAATCAATTCCAACTTTTAAAAAAAATAAGGACAATTTTTTGGAAATAAATTAAAGGAAAATAAATGACCATAGAGTTTTGAGAATGTATTTATTTACAAATATACTGGTTCCATGTATACACATAATGCACTGCAAATATATACACATATTTAATGACCTGGAAATAAAAAAAAGTAAAATATACTACAACAAATAATTATTTTCCATTATCAAGACAATAACATTTTAGGTAAGTACACATTTTTTTAAAAAGTCTTTTAAAGAAATAAATCATGTTTTAAAAATATTTTATTAACAGTATGAGTAATGAAAAATTAATTTTTGTAAAAAAAATTACAGATATTTTTGAGGAAAAGACTCGTAAAAATCAATATATCAAAAACATACAAAAGCATTAATTGTTACTCAAATATTCTCAAATTCCAATATTTGCATTTATATAGTGTTTATATAATTCATAATACTCATGTGAAACAAAATTATTCTAAAATGTCTTTATTATTATTACATTTCAAAGTTTTGTTGTTTTAGTTCAAATTTTCTTCTGGCTTATTTTTATTTTAACTTTATTATATTGGAAAGAATGTAAACAGTTTGTACATTATATGCAAACAGTAACTATAAAAGCTTTATTCCATATTATTAATATAAAAAAAATTATTTAAATTTCAATTATTCCTACAGAAATAAAATTATTTTTCATGCAAATCATAAATATAAACTTAAAAACATCAATTGTTGTTATATAATGCCTTGCTACTATGACTTTTACCACTTTAATAATACAAGGAGCAGAAGTGATGGCACTCTATGCAATGGAGCACCCGGACATTGTGCCATCATGGCAGTGAAAGTGGGTCTTAGTAATTTAGAAGCAGAGACCAAGCAGAAAACCCCCAGATTTGGCCAGCCACGTTCATAGGTATTATTTAATGAGAGACAATAAGGATAATAACAATGAGCACACAGTGACCTTAATATATTTAATATGCCCCAATTGGCATTAGTGAACATGACAGATTTCAATTGGGTTGGGATTCAAACCCACAACTTTCCAAAAATAAGAACAAATACCCAAACCAATCAGGCTACTGTAGCTTATAAAAACATAATTGATTAACAGATTGTTGTTTGTTGATTGAATGATTAAAATTCAGATATATATTTTGAAATACGACTCATTTATTTAATATATACATAAAAAATGCCCAAGATGTAGAGATGGTTTTGCATGCATTTAAATTGTGATAATATTGTATTCATTACTGACATAATTTTTTTTAACAAATTTAAATAATTAGGCATTAGTCAATTTAATCAGACTTTATAAATTATTTTAATAATCTAGTATAGCTAAATACTTACTACATCACATTTCAGTTTATTTTACAATCACAGTCATACATGTTAACCTATTCCCAGTATTAACTTTTGCTATTTTTCTCAGCTTTAAATTATCCTAAAAAATAAAGAGCATAATGATAGTATAACAAATTACACCTTATTTATAAGATAAAATAAAATAAAGAAAAGCTAATTAACTGCAGAGATTTTTTTTTATCGTTTGGAACATTAGGGCTATGCTGTATTACTTCACTAAATGGTAAAACTATATATAATATAGGTTTTATATATCCATTTGAATGAAGAAAAGTGAAATCACATAACATTTATATCAGATAATATTAAAATAGTTGCTTAAATTAAAAATAAATTATCAGTCTTTGAAAGTCATTTTTTCTTAAAACAGCACATTCAAACATTATACACAAGAACACAGACAGAAACACATAATATTCCTATTCATATACATTATCATAGAATGATATCATTTCTAAGATGTACTTCAAAATCAATAGTTCAGGATGAGATCCCTAATATTAAACAGTTTGATATAACTATGCTAACAGAAGGATATTATTTAAAGTATTTCATTATGGTGCCTAAAAGGATTTAAAAAAATAAAAATAAAAAGAGGATATTGATACATAACATGTTTGAAAGTTTGTCGAAGATCAGCATTTCTCCAGGATAATATCTGAAATGGTACAAAATGCTTAAATATTTCAAGATCATTGTCAAAGATCTTAAAGGACTCAAAAATAAAACAAAAAATTACCAGAAGGGTCTGAATTGTGCATGGCTATTTTTGATTTATTTTCAGAAACTTTTGGTGCTATCAATAATGAATATGATGTAGATCATAGAAAGATAATATTAGGACATATGATATATTTAATGCCCAATGAATGCAATAACGAATTCAACTGCCTAATGTTAGATTATATAGCATATAAGTTTTCACAGGTTTAACAACTCAACATAAATCACATGGCCAAAATTTTATATTAATTGTAATTACAGTGTCAGCAATATTGAAAGAGGATAGCAATGTACTAATTGTGCAAGTAAAATAATTACAATTAAAATTCTTTGCTGAAAATTTCTTCCTGATTTCCAATTAATGTATAAAATACACTGTTTTTTTTTAAATAAATATGATCAATATTCTTTACTATAAAAATCTGAGATCATATTTGGATTCAAAACAGCAATCTAATAAAACTTTCTTGAGTAAGATGTTAAATTATTTATTGAATAATGTGTAATAAAAAGATGGATTTAGCATTTAAATTTATAAATATTTTTAGAATTACATCTTTCAATAGTAAGATACTTTAAAAAGATATACATTACAAAATTTTAGTGTCTTTCCCATACTATAGAATGTAATTAAATACCTCTCATAATATAATTATCATCAATGATAATTACTATTGTCCCAATTAATTTCAAATATATAGTTATTGAATCAAAAAATCAAACTATTTATTGTTAAATATAAATTTTTTTTTAACTTTACTTAACTTTAAATAGTTAGAAATATTTGGAATTTTATGAGAAAGTTAAATAATATAATGAAAAAATATTTTACCTTCATTAATTGTGAATAAGAATTTTTTTGGGATTAATTTTTGAGAATAAATAAGCAGAAGTTTAAAATTTTAAAAATGAAATAGAAGTCCTAAATATATTTCTAAACATCATTTATTGATGACATTTAAAATTTAACAGAACTATTCTGAATAAGCAAAGTAGTGATAAAATATATGTAGAATAAATAACTATCTCATAAATTTGCATTATTTAAGTTGTTCTTGATAAAGAAAAGGAAACAACAGTAAATTATGCACAAATACAGTAAATAAATATTATAATGTACTTAAACAGAAAAGAAAGATGATTGTTAGTGCTTTCTTTATTGTACTAATTTCAAATATGATTATAAGAAAAAACATAGGAGTGAATGCATAAAACTGAATAGACTAGATGAAAAGAAAAAAAAATGAGCTTCACAAAATCTATATGATAAGGTTACAAATACGACTGATTTGTAAGTACGAGAAATTGAAAATGTATGAATATAAACAAATGTATGCAAGAAAATGTTTTAGTATTACCATATTAGAATAATAATAAATTATGAATTTTGTTTATAGCCACGTTTAATTACAGCAATTTCATTCTTTTTTAAGATTCAATATTGAATATCTATTTAAAAATTATCTTTAATGAGAGTAAAAAAATTCAGAGAAATTTTGAAACAAATCTGTATACCAATCTAAATAAACACAATTAAACATTCCTTAAAGAAGGAATGCTTAATTGTGTTAAAAACTAAAATATATAAATGAAAAATAGTAATAGTATTACTGTAAACATTGAAAAATTGATATTAAGATGTTTAGAATATGTCTTGCGCACAATCCTCACTACATTAGATAAATTAATTTTTCTCAAAATTAAACTCAATTCATAGAATTCTTTTGATGGCCAGAGATTCATTAATCTCAATAAATATTTAGCATCCTTCATTCTTGTTATATTGACAATTACAGACCTGAATATGTATTTAAATTTATGTGTTCATATTTTTATATTATATCATAATAAGTAATTTTATTCAAAATTAAAATTTACACATTATTCTTTCTTAGGATATTATATTATTCATAAGGATATTTTAGGCTGTTACAAGAATAATTTTTATCGAACTTTTGTGGAAAGTCCCTATAAAATTCCTCAAAATAAAATATTTCCAGATTGAATTAATCTAGAATAAAAAATTCTATCTTTAAAACACAATGAAATGAAAATATTTCATGGCATATTTTTTACAGAATTAAATTTAAATATTTATGTTGAGAAGAAAAATTAATGTAAACACTGAAATTTTCATAAAATAATTATTAAAATTCCATAAATATTATGAAATTACTATATTTAGAAACTACTTCAAAAGATTTTTTTCTGATAAAATGTTTTAAAAAATTAACTAAAATTTAAAACATGGAATTTTACATGGATAATTAATAATAATTAAAAAAAATCTGTTTGTTTAGTTGCAACAGAAATTAAAAACCTAAATAAATAAATTTTTAAAATAAACTAAAATAGAAATTGATTAGAAAAGTAATTGAAGTTTAAAAAGTAATTAAAAACAAACCTCACTGTCATTTACATGCCATACTCGTATAAAACCATCACTAGAACCAGAAATCAAGAATTTTTCATCAATTGCTGAGACACATTTTAATGCCTTGACTCTAGAAATGTTTAGCACGAAATTCTGAGTTAAATATCAAACATTACATTAAACAGAATGATTACAATCTAAAAAAACTTTCTTCAAAAATGAAGAAAAAACAAGTTTTACATTTAAAAAAATCATATATAAATATTAATTTGCATAGTGGTCATATCACATTTTATACAACACAATCAATATATTTGTTATTATTTTTACCTAACTACAAAATTAAAAGAGAGAGTATTTGTTTTAAAATTTTCTCCCAGAAAAAGTTGGTACAAAACTTTAAATTTATCTAGATTTTTTTAATGAAGATATATGAATGATTGATAATATACAAGAGACTGTTTTGGGAACATGCATTTTGTCTACCATGTAAATATTTTGAGAATCATTTAAATCTTCATTTTTATTTTATTATAATCTTGAACATTTGTTCTCAAATAATACCAAAAAGAAAGAAATTGTACAGCAAAATAAATGAGCAAAACTTGTATAAAATAAATATTTCAATAATAGAAATATTTATAATTTCAAAAAACATAAATTATTTTATTAAGAAAAACATTTTATTTTATGTATTTTAAGTTAGTAGTTTTCAAAATGTCTTCACTGATAAAATTTTATATTTTTTGAAATGTCTCAATTCTTCACAATTAAATAATGTTTTAAGGCTATTTAAATAATCAAATAGCTCAAAGTAACAGCTATGAGATAACTTTTAAAAACAGAAAAGAACTAAAGTTGAATAAATAAATTCATATAAAAATATGTGATTTAGATTTGAGAAATTTTATAAAAAGGTATATAACACAATTTTTTAAAGGTTATGCATTTCATAAATTGCAATCCATAATATTGTATTAAATAATCATAATGAAAAGATTAAGAAAAGCAGAGCATTTAAAAATGTAAGCAATACATATGTAAATATATACTTAGACTGGATTCATATTTCTTTACATGTTTAAAAATCAACAAAAAGTCATTCAATAATTTTTCAAAGTACATGCTTTATTATACTAATTGATGTCTACTGCTGCTGCTAATTTTAAAATAGTTAATAGAAATAAAAATAATATTACTAATTACTACACAATATTTACTTTATTTTTCAAAGGTACATTTTAAGGAATATTTTAAATTAATTATTTATTTTTAAATTTGTGTGTGTGTGTCCTAAGTAATTTAATTTTAGATACATTTTTAAATCAAAGTAAAAACTTTATTTTAATAACACAAACAGTAATTTAAAAAAATTCTATTTTTGAAATATATTTCAATTTATTAGTTTTTAAAGGAGTTAGTCTTATAGGTGATGATTACAATTTTTAATAAAACTTGAATTTAACATTGCAAGTAATACATGGAAACATGAATAAAATATTTTAATACAATTTAAATGTTAAAATTTAATAATACTATTTAGAAGTTAAATACATGCTTCATTGTATAAAATATGGAGGGGAAAAAAAGAAAGAAAAAGGAAGAAATTTAAGTATAGAAGTCGTTTATTTTTGATATATTAATACTTTACCTAGTTGCATGGGCTTTTATGGTATAATATAAATTTCCAGATTTTATATCATAAAAATTTATGGATTCATTTTCTCCTCCAACAGCAAGGATATCATTCTAAGAAATAATAATATAAATAAATGGGAAAACATGATTTGAGAATGAAAATTGAATAACTGGCTCTGTAATAAGCATCAGCTAGCAGTATGATTAAACACTATTTCTTTTGTTTTATATATTCTATAATATAAAACAAAAGATAAAACTGTTTTGGATATTTTAGGATTATCAAATAAACAGAAACATTTATATTTCAATTATTTTAGACAACACATTCATTTTAAGACAAGAATATAATTTTAAAAAATTAGCTTATTTGAAATCAACTTTTGTTTAAAAGCACTGTTAATAAAATCTATATAAAATAAAATTTTCCTGAAAATAAATCTTCTAAAATTAAAAGAAATAAGTTATCAAAGTTACAAGTTGTTTCAGTTATATGTAAGATATATAATATTTTCATAATTAGAATAAAATTGCCAATTATTTATAATACCCTTTTCATATAATTTAAAATTTAAGTTACTCAAAAATAATTCCAGCAAAATAAACATAAGTAAAGGATTTTGTATTATTCAAAATTATTTTTAAAATTATAAGAATAGCACTCAAATTCTGCAAATTATTTATTCATAAAATATACATTGATAATCCATATTTTAAAGCCTAGAAATCTTACATACTTAAAAATTTCATTTAAATGAAAAGAATGAAAAGTAAATTTAAATGAAATAACAATTACTTAGTACATTTATTGATACACATATTATTTCTTATGTTTATAAATATTTTAAAAATAATTTTACAACTTTTTATCTTTGTTTTTAAAACAATTGATATAAGTTTTTTTGTATTAATTCCTTCATACAATATAAGTAATAAAAATGAATAAAATAGAACTTAAAGTACCATGGGTAAATATGGAAATTAGATTAGGAAAATTACAAAAACAAGGAAAACTATTAATCTAATAAAGAATCTTATTTAGAAATTTGTAGAAAATGAAACAGAAATTATTTAAGAACAATGGAAGAATAGGAATTCTTAATTATTTTTCTATAAGAATTTTTTTTTATTTAAAAATATACAAAAAATATTTTTTTCTTCTAAAATCCTAAATGAAAACAAAAACCTTTTTTTTAGGCAATGGTAAATATGTTGCAGATTTATAAGGCCTAGTATTTTTGTTCATAATGCACAGATTTATCACATAATATTTATTTAATGAATCTAAATTTTTTTCTCACAAAAGAAACATTGACTAATCTTTATATTGAAAAAATATAATATAAGAAGCATTTATAATTTCATTAGTTTCTTATGTAATTGAAATTTTAAGATAAAAAGTTAATCACATTGCAAAATCTGTTTAGATAAACACTGTAATAACAATTTCTTGCATAAATATTAAGATTTCTGTAAGTTCTTAGAATAAAATAAAAATTAAATATTTAAATTAATTTGAGCTTTAAATTACTTTCTCATGCAACTTTTCATAAATTAAATTTATATGAAAAAATGTTTGGTTCGAGTACATACATTTTTGTTAACAATATTGATACAAAATAACTAATTTGAAAGCCACTTAAAATATTATTTTGCAGAATATTTATTGTAATACATATATATATATACATATAAATAGCTAAACTCACATGAATAAAAGTAAAATCACAAATCTTTGTTTCAAAATCAATAGTCATTTTTACAGTGGCTTCCTATAAAAGAAAAACAGTTTGATATAAAGATGCACATTTACAATTATTATACAGCATACAATTAGTGCTTGTAAAAAAATAGTGAAAAGTCTCTCTCTCTTATATATATATATATATATACGAGGGTCACTCTGAAATTTTTGAGATACAAATAAGTTTTTAAAGTTATACTTACAAAATTTTAGGTGTGTTCAAAGTAGTCTCCTCCAGCATCAATGCCCTTTTGTAGACGAATTTTCCACAGAATAAATGCCTCAAGCCATTCATTTCTTCGAATAGATGAAAAAAATGCATTTATAGCCACATCAATCTCTTCTTCTGAATAAAAACGACGTCCATGTAAGTTCTTTTTTAGATGAAAGAATAACCAAAAGTCGCACATAGCTGGATCAGGTGAATACGGCGGATGTTGGATCACTTTAATTTGTTTTTGTTTAAGAAACTCCACAGTTAATCCGGCTGTATGCGAAGACGCATTGTCATGGTGAAGCATTAGTCCCCTAACATTCAGTTCTTGTAGAATTTCTGGAAGACATTTAGTGGTATACCAGTTTGCTGTTACTGTCTTCTGTCCTTCCAGCTTGATGGCTTTGTCCAATCCTGTACTTCTGAACAAAACGGCATACATCACTTTTCTCAGTGTGCATTGTTTTTTCACCATTGTCAGCGTGGGATCATCTTCAAAGACCCAGACTTTGCTTTCTTGACGTGTTGGAACGTCAAAAAGCGGTATGTACGTTTCATCACCTGTAACAATTTTAGAAATGATGCGGTGGCCACCATCATTCAGCATATTAAGAGTTTCTTTACTGATTCTGACTCGCTCCTCTTTTTGATGCTCAATTAGATTATGGAGAACCCAATGGCAAACTACTTTTTTCATATGTAATTCTTCATGAATGATTTTGTGTATGGCTGCAGATCCAATGTTAAATTCCTTCTGTATCATTTAATAGGTACAGCGATTATCATCCATTAACATTTTTCGTATGGCAGACACATTATCTGGGATTACTGACGACGGCGGCCTTCCTGTGTGCTCTTCATCCTGAAGAAAATTGCGACCTCTTCTAAATTCTCTAAACCATCTGAATACAGTAGCACGAGCAGGAGATTCATCACCAAATGCTAATTGCAACCGTTGAACATATTCTTCTTGATTTAATCCTGCTTTGTAATCGTAGAATATCATAGTGCGAAAATGTTCTCGTGTCAATGCCATTTTCTCTTCTGTTTAAAATTTATTCCATGCTAAACAAGTTGAAGTAAGTCAGTAAAAAATCGTCTTCTGAGATAAAATACTTTGTACTTTAAAATTAAACCGTTATTTTTATTTTGTAAATTCTCGTCTGTGCGTAGCTCAAAAATTTCAGAGTAACCCTCGTATATATATATATATATATATATATATATATATATATATATATATATATATATATATACATACATACAATAAAAATATAGTCAATATAAATTTTGTATAAAATGCAGATTAATAATATAGAAATACTTATTATCAAAGTAAATTTAAATTAAAAAATTATTTCATAAAATGTTTAATCAAAAGTGTGTCTTTGACAAAAATGTTTGATTCGTTAAAAAATTATTATGGTATAATTTTATTTTTTTGAAGAATAAATAAAAATAATACATTTAAAAATATTATGTAGTGAAATTTTATAGCACACCTTAATTTTTAAAGTTGAATTTCAAAAATTAAGAAATAGTAATTACTTGATGACAATAACAGAGATTTTATCGTATTAAAGAAAGGAATCTGATTGATATAAAAATATCCTATGATTTATGTACATAGAAAATATAACATGTAAAATAAAAAATATAAAATGTAATAACTAAATATTTTTTGATAAAAGTGATATTTATAAAGAATATTAAACATACAATTCTAGTAACATGTTTTACATCAATTAGATTTTTAAAAGTTGTCATTACAAAATTTTTAGAGTATATTTTTACTGAATTTTAATCCTTGGTTCATAAGAACAAAACTGAAATGAAATATTTTCAGGTTTTTTATAGTCAATATATTAATCTAATAGCTTCAGGCTTGTAGAATTTAATTAGAGACCTTTTAGTTGATAATTTTTTTTAAATATATTTTGGTGGTATAAAGAGTTATACATTTTAATGGTGCTTTCTGTATAAGAATGCTAAGTAATTTGCAAATGTAAAATATTTTGCCTTGATACATGCATATAACTTTTGCTCTCTTTTGAAGCACATTTCAAATTTATATATAACATGATATTTTAAATTTTATTATAACATGATTGTTATTAATTTAACTTTATGTAAAATAAGAGAATCAATTTGTTTGAACTGAAAAAGGGAAAAAAAGATTTTTTTCATTAAAAAATATTAACAAGGTTTACAAGGACATAATGGAGAGGAAAATGTAATAGAAAAAGTCTCAAAATATATGTACAAGTATTTAATTTAAAGAAATTGGTATAGCAGAATTTCATATTGCATTCACTTGTTATTGGATTTTTTAAACCCACTAGAAAGAAGAAAATTTTAAAAATAGTAAGAATTAACTGGTTGGATTAGTTTTCATTAAAAGATACTAATAATGGAGTACTTAAGTAATTTTTTAAAAATTTTACTCTAGAATGAACTTAAAACTTTAACATTTGAAACTGAACTCAAAAAGTATGTTTAGCATCAAAAGAAATGAGTAATTACTCTATGTACATTATGTCTATTGTTGAGTATATAACGATGATTATTCTTTTTCAGGCCAGTTGTAGAAGATTTTGCTCATCCGGTAGATGTAGCATTATTTTATCTTCTAACTAGACATGAATGCCTGAATACATATTTTTCTTAAATGACTTACACTATCTCATGTCTAAACAACATATAATTATGAATAGTCCATAGATAAAAATCAGTGATGAAGTACTGCATTGTTATCTTATAGTTCTATTTGTTTCTAAACATTGGAGAGCAAGATCAAGGCTAATGATTTGAAGATAAATGTCTAGCATTTTTTTAAATAAATGTTTACATAATGAAAGAAAATTTTAATATTTTAAAACCTTAATATGTTATATTAAAACTATAACTTATAATATATTAAAGTTCATATTAAAATAAATAAATATTTCTTTCTTAATATTCTCATTAATATTTTCAAAACAATCTCCAACTAATAATAATAATAATAAAACATTTGAATTCTTAAATTGAAAATTTAGATTTTTCTGCTTAAATATTTCGACACTAATTGATACTATTTAGACACATAAAAAATATAAATAATTTAACTTTAATACCATTAACATCAATAGTAACAATTACAAAAGAATACAATAAAGATATACCTCAACTGAATAAATATCAATAGTATTATTACAAGCGACCAAGAAGTAAGATCCATCTGGTGACCAAGATACAATATCAGCAACTATTGTGAAACAAGAAAGAAAATTATTCAGAAAATTTATTTTCTTGATTATATACAAATATCATAACTTAGTCTATACACATAATTATCACTAACCTTTCTGTAACTTAATAGCATATGCTGAACGGCCATTTATTAAATTCCAGGTTCTCAAATTTTTATCTTTAGATACTGATAAAGCCATTTTCCCACTTGGATGGAGGGACACAGAAGTAATAGCTTTCCTAAAATTAGAAATATTAAAAGTATATCAAAAATGTCATAAGCAAATATAAACTATAGCAAAATTATTTTAAAATATTAAAATCTTAAATTTTTTTTAAAAAGATTATTCTTTTGTTCAATAGTAAGATGCATTATAACTTACACTATTTCTTAGTACCAATATTTGTTCGTTCTGAGTTAAATATAAAATCTGATGAATGCAAATACAATTATAATTCATATTAAACAGAATTCTGAAACTAACTCATTGTCAAAACCTTTTTAGAATTATAAAATAATAGTTTTCCTAAAACACTGTACTAACCAGAACTAGTACATAAATTAAAGTAATTATAATAAAGCATTGAATAATCAAAAGAATATGATCATGTAATTTAATGAAATTACAAATTAATTACAATTAATAAAATTCCATAATCCTACATTTTATATTTTTGACTATCATTTATGCATAAGGCATTTTTTATTGCAAATGTTGTATTCGCTGGCCAGATATTTTTTTAAAATTAACTAAATAATCTTTTTCACCTGTCTGGAAGTTCTTTTTTACATTTCATTCATTGTAAGATTGCATCATGTATTATTCTGTTTCATATGCTGTGCTGTATTAGTAAAAGCTTTCATCAGAGAAATTTGGGATTCTTTTGCTATTGGATGATTTTTTGATAATTTTTTCAGGAGAGTGGAAGCTTCTGCATCAGTAAATATTACTTTGCTAGGTAGATGGAATTCTGGATTTGTGACATCAACCTTTAATAAATCATTATAAAATGTGCACTCTATATTTTCTGGCTTCATAAAAAAAAGAGAAAAATTTTGCCATCAATTTATAAATACTGGAATGTATTAAATGGAGCATTGGTTTTTTTTGTTTCAAATAATTTAATATATGTGTTGAACTCTGGTAATACTGCTAAATATAATGCCATATGCAATAAAGTTTTGTTTTGCATAGCAAATAACCCATTTAGTATTCTTTTTTTTCGAGCTAAAACATCCTTTGTGAGTTGTTGGGAATGCAACCAAGAATACACCCCTTCAACAATTTTTTTCTGAGCTGCAGAAATATTTCTTTTATTGTATACAGTTTCAACAAAAGAAAAATAATCCCCTTTATCAGTTTTATCCAAGTAGTGAAAATAAAATGCAATAAGAGCATCCCACAGATCTTTGATTCTTCCTAAAACACATAAAATGTACACCCACCTATGATCTGGTCTCTTCAAGGGCTTAAGTTTTTTAATGGCAAGGGATTCACAGATTTTGAAAAAATTTTCTCTTTTACTGCAGCTTTTCATATCAAAATAGATGTCATAAAACAAATCTTCTAAGTATCTATCAAAACATGAAGCAAATTTTTTGCACAGTTATTAGCTATGTGACATGTGTCACCATCAATATCTAATAAGTGGGGTGCTTTGTTTGATCGTAGTCTGGTTTCAATACCCTTTTTTTTCCACGCATGGTGTTACATAAGTCCATTAATACACTAATTAAGTTTGCCCATGGAATATTATTATCTTGTATGACTATTATCTTCCATGGAGTAGTATTAACAACTGCTTTAAAAACAGCTTCTGAATTGCAAGATTCCATCTTTAGATATGCAAAATGATGAACTACAATTTCATTTTGATTGTTGTCATAAAACTGCACCAATATTGCCAGTATACTTTCTTGAGCATTGCTGGTACTTTTACCCAAATTTAGATAAAATGGAGTCTTCTTTAAAGTTTTAATGATATTTTCCTTAATAGTTTTTGCGAGCCCATATTTCATCTTATAACATGCAGTAGTCCTGGACATTTCCAACGAGTTTAGTGCCGCCTGATCGCGGCTCAACTGTTTGCAGAGTTAAATTAAATTGGGAGCTACATTGAAAGAAAGAGAATTCTCAGCGATAAACAAAATACCTCTTGGCGTGCTTTTCTTGTCACTATATCCAATGGCCGAGCACCAGTCTCCAGTAAGTCATCAGCATTTTTTGAATTAGCATAATTACTTAAAGTCATTGAATGTCAAATGCACTTTGAATATTTTATGTGCGTCACAGTTTTAGAATGATTTGTGAAAGCCTTGAACCCTTCTCCACCATACTTCAGCAGTGAGTTACAAAAAACACAATATGCTTGTCCAGCAACATTTATTTTCTTGCACCATATACCGATGGTATCCCCATTACAATCTCTCCGTTCAATCCAATTCTACCTAAAGGCATTCTGGACACCTTCTTCTAATTGTATAATATCACTATTTATATCGAGAAATTTCACAGTGAAATTCTCTTGCATACATAAAAAAAATATTTCAATAAACAAAACGAAAAATTTACACGTGCATCAATAAATGAAAGGAAAATTTTACACAGCGGAGAAAAAAAAGTTGCGAAGCAATCTATGACAAATAGCTAATACAGCGAAAAATCACCCTTCTCTACTTATTGGCGCCACGCCAGGAGAGATAAGACCTTTGAACCTAGAGTCACATGATCGCACATCTGGTCGAACAAAGTCTCTCCCTTTTTTTTCTGCTGCGCCTACTTGCCGAAAAGAATCCAGAAGAGAATGTCCGAGAACCGGGGGAATGAGTCATAACTCGCAATAAGGAAAGAACAAAAAAGAAGTTTTTTCCCCCTTTTCATGCATTATCGCTGCCTTTGGAGAAAGAAAGGAAAAGTTTTCACCACACACACTGACCTTGAGTTTTCTGCTCTCAAAGCAAACAAAATTACCCAGATCAAAATAAATAATTCATTATTATTCCTACTTCCTTTTGAACGCCGATCCCCGGATTTTCCGGGTATCGAAGTTCAAAATCCCAAGAATTCCGGGTTTTCCCTGGAGCACAAACACCCCTGAGTAAGGCATAAATATTTGAAATAATATAAGTAATTAAATTTTGTTTATATTTAATTGAATTTGTAATTTTATTAAACACATTTTTTAATTACAAAAAAGCCAGTTTCTGCCTTTATTTTTAAGCTTGAATCTGGAAAGAAAAAATAATAAATACACCACTCAATGTTAAAAAACATACATTATTTAAATTCAAAAGATTATTTTTAAGCACTATATGATAATGGTAAATTATTTACATAACACAATTATCCAAGAAATTCATATGATGTGAAAAATGCTTACTGTTTCATAAGTTAGTTGAAAAAATTAAATGAGCAAAGCTTTGTACTTTTTCCAAAAATTGACATTTGTACTTGTTGGAAATTTTGATCATCAAAAAATAAAGTAGTCCTCTTTGCCAATTGAGTAGTAATGATGTTAAGTTGAGATTCCATGCGAAAAAAAAGTAAATAGCAAGCTATAATGTTTTGATACAAAAACAATAGATATGTGGGCACCAAAATTAAATTTTGTAAATATATCTGCTCGCCTATAATATTCATTGACAAATAGATAAATTTGGTATTAGAGAATTTTTCTTTGTGATTAATGGATCACTTATTAGAATGTAGATGGAATACTTCTGAATTTGAATTCCGGAACAAATAAAGTAAGGGTAAAATTTTTCTTACAAATTGATTATGTTTTGTAAATAAATATAAAAAAAAATAAATTATTAAAAGTATTAATAGGATATTTTCAAATTAATCACAGACAAAAATAATTCAAACATAATTCTTATAATTGGAATGAAATAGTATTACAAACAATATCATGATAAAAGTGAATTTTTTGTAAATTAAAATAATTCTTCGATAATAATCTTTAAAGACTAAACTGCTTTGTTATAATTAATCGGAAATAAATTTTAAAAAATAGGTTTTATAATTCTTCATAACATAAGTGCATTTTCGATACAGAGAAATATATTTCTATGTGAGGAACAATTCCTTTACTGATATTAATAAAAAATAAAGCACAAAATGGGAATTCCTACAATTTAAAAAGAAAAACTAATTACATACTCAGCTTAAGCTATTTTATAAATATTTTACACTCAGTAATCAGCAGAATATCTTTCAGATGATATAAAATATCAGTAATTTAGATTTATAAATTTTAAAGTACATCACTGAAATTTTAAAGTCTCTCTCTCTCACACACAATGTGCATGTAAATATATTTAAGACATTTTTTTTTTGTTTTAAGATATTATATAAATCTTATTGAAGTATCTCAGAAAAATTTCAACTAAAATATTTTTAGATAATATTTTATAAATATAAATCAATGTAAGATATGATTTGCATTAATTTATATTTATGAAATACTATCTGAAAAATATTTTAATATCAAAAAATATATTATGTTTTTCTGAGACACCAATAAAATTTATATAATATTTAAAAATGTTTTTAATAAAAACAAATATAATTTTTTATTCAAATTATAGTATCTTCAAACCTTTGCTTTATTTATTAATTAAAAAATCCATAATATTGTTAATCAATTTAAATATTTTAATTGTAAAAGTTCAAAATGTTATTTCAGAACTTTATAATCAATTATTGTATTTTAATCAGTTTTTTTATTAATTAAATAATAATAAATTATTAAAACAAAATTTTAAATATTAAAACATAATTTAAAAATATTAAAACAAAATTTTTAACAAATAAACAAAAATACAAAGTTATGTTTTTATGGTTAAATTATTTGTCTTACTTATGTCCTTTAAGAGTCTTTAGACACTGCCAATTATTTGTTGACCATATGCATATTGTAGAATCTTCACTAGAGCTTATTAAAAAAGAATCATAAAAATTTAAGCTTGTAATAGTACCTATAAGGGAAAATGTGTTTAATGATACAGTTGTGATAAGAAATTAAAGAGCACTAAAATCAAATTGCAACTTTTTTAATACATTAATTCATAATAATTTAATAAAGTTAAGTATTTTATAAATTTTATAAGAGATAATTAAAAAAATAAAAATATAATGAAAAGAAATCAGTCTATTAATTTACTTAAAAACATGTATTATTTAGATAAAAAAATTTTCTTTAATGAATGATTTTAGGATTATATACAAAGTATGGAATACAAAAAAGTTTAAGTTTTGAAAGTAAACTGTTAACAAAAATATAGAAAACTTGCTATTCACCAGAACTTCAGTTCACACAATATAAATACATCAAATAAATAATTTTCACTATGTGAGTTCAATGCAACATATAAATAAATTATATAAAATATAAAAAATAAATAAATTACTAATACAACACCGTCTCTTCATATTGACTAAATATTCATCAATTTGGTCTACTTTTTTCCTGATATGTAATAGCTTATAGGTAAGGTGAGTATAAACAGTTTGTTAACACTGTCAAATTTGTAAGTTTCATTGATATTCCTCAGCAAATCTATTCAATATAATTAAGATAATAAATATCTTTAATTTTCATAATCATTTCTTAACATAATTTGTAGAGTTAATTGCATTATTATATTTACAAAGTGTGATTACAATCCATTTAAATGGAATATTTTATAATTCAGAAAAAAAATCAAATATTACAAGATCCAATATTTTTTTTAACCTTTAATCATATTCAATTATCATTAAAATTTTATTTATTATTTTTATTTTACTAAGCATGGTACTTAATTCCACTAAATTCCACTATATGCTATGAAGACATATATGCTGAATTATTCAAATATAGTTTTTTAAATATCAGTTAGAACTATTTTAGATAGATATTTATCGATGATTTTTCAATTATTTTTAAATATCATGATTGATAAATTTAATGATTTAAAAGTGAAAATTATTCATTATATGATAAAGTGTAACAAATATATACAGTTTATAAATTAATTTTGTTTTCAAATAATTAAAACGCATATATTTAAGACATATACATAAGATGCTAGTAAATTAGAAAGAAAATATATATTTTGATTTGAATAAACATATTATTTACCATTATGATGCACTAAAGATCCTATCTCTCGTCTTGTTTTCATATTGAACAATTGAATTGTTTCATCAATACTACCAGAAGCCAGATATTTATTTGAAGATGAAATGCACTTCAAAGATTGTAAATGAGCTTCAGTAGCAAATGTGGTTTTCAATACAAATTTCTGAAAAATTATATTTATATTATAATAGCTTATAATATAATGAAATACAACAGCAAACTTGCCAATAAATGTATCACAAATATGGTTAATAGATGAATTAAAAAATATATACTCATGAAACAGCTTGAAAACATGACTATTTAATTTTATTTAAACTTAGATGTAGAAAATTAATTATTTCATAAAAAAATCAATAATCAATTTAAAAATTTACTTATTTTTTTTCAATTCAGAGACTGAAATTCCATAAAAATTAAACTTTAATATACATAATGAATAAAAGCTATCAATATTTAAACAAAGAAATAATTATATAAGGCACATTAATAAATGATATGTAATATATCAAAATGAAATCATTTTGGATTTAATTGCATCCCAGGTTATAGTGAAAACAGAATTTTCAATAGAAAAAATAATTTAATTTTAATTCTTTCAATAAAATAGCATTTTGTGCCAACATGTTAGTTAACAGTTTTTTTTTAAAAAAAAATTGATTATTTTAATAAATTAATATTTAATTAAAGTTCATAATTAATAAAAAATACCAAATTTTTTTTTAACAGATTTCATTTTGTAAAATTTGAGCCTTAATTTAAGAAATAAAAATTCTCATTTTTGACTCACATTGCTGATGGTTGCAAGACATAAATATTCATTATTTCATCAGAAATTTCCTTAAAAGGCAAATTTATTCATCAAGTAAAAAATTAAACATTACTTTTATAGTTAATGCCACACAAAATTTTGCCAAGAGATTATTAATTACAAAAATTTGGATATTAAAATCAAAATTTCTAAAGAGTTCAATTTACTTATGATTGATTTGATTTTATACATAAAAAATACCGTATTTTCCTGTATCTAATCCGCAGCAGCGTATTATATGCGGCAATTTTTAAAACGATTAGTCGAAAATTTATGCTGATAATTTGGTGGTAAATAAAATAAAAAATACATTTATTATAATTAAAAATATAATAAATCCTACAGGAAAAAAACATTTATAAAGATCTGTTTGAATCCACCTCAACGCAAATTGTGATTAACTGAGATGAAAGCTCGATTTTGATCTATGTCCGAGAAGATTCTAGTAAAACTTAATCGATTTTTAGATTTTAATAACTTTCAAAACAGATTTGGTTTAGAAATATTTTTAAAATAAAATATATTTGTTTTGTTAATAGTTAAATAAAAGAAATGGATTACTGCAGATGGAATAAATTTTTTTCTTTTGTACAGTGCAGATTTTGTTCTTTACCTTACATTACACGCTTATTGACAATTTTTCATTCGCCTTCCCTATAACTATCAATTTAAAATTTACTCTGTGAATTAATAATTTGCCCTTCCCTTTGACAATATATTAATTTGAATGTTTTCAGAGCGAAACAGATCATGTCAAAACACATTGCGAAATGACCTTAACAAATTGCAACTTTAATAACCGTTATTTTATGAAACATAAATGGTGTTTTTTTTCAAAACTTTATTGCAAACTTTTCTGATGAAAAAATTTTTTTTGTCAGATTATCTGCGGCGGCGTATAATACGCACAGCGAAATTCTGAACTTTTTTAACACATAATCTGTGAATTATATACAGGAAAATATGGTAAATACATTTTACAATCTTATTTATTAAAATCAAGAAATAATGATTTTCAAACAAATTAAATATTCCATAATATATATGGTCAAACTGAATATTAAACTTAAAAAGTCTTCAGTTTTCTGGCGCAAGATCCTAAAAAGGACAAGCTGCCCAAAGTCTTCAGAGGAGAAAAGGTAGCAAATTAAGTATTTTTGACAATTTTTACTTTTTATAACAAAAAATTAAAGTGTAGAAATATGTAGACAAGAAAGTTAGAAAATACCATTTTTAGAATTGATATTAGACAAATAAATCTATTTTTCTCATTAGTACTAGAATAATTTTAATTAATATTTAAATTAAGTTTCTGGATTTCCCAGTACTTGATGATTTCAGTAGAAACAAATATAGAAGTTTGATAATATAATACTTTGTGTATTAACACATATAATAGCAAATTTAAATAAAATAATTTACATTCAATTTCTCTACTTTTAACCATGATCAGGTGACGAGGTCACACCTGAGCTGGTACCCTCTTTTTAATATTCTTACCACAGCAGCAGGACTTCATATGTCGCATATTAACAAGGACATGTCCCTAACCCAAGGAGCTCCAGCAATCCAGCATGTTAGACAGTAACTCTTTTATGAAATTTAAAAAATACCACATTTAACTTTTAAAAGTCTGTAATTCATTCATTCTAGCGCAATGGCTCTTAGATTGCTTGAATGAACTGAAGTATCAGAGCTTGCCAACATTGAGAATATTTATGTTAAACTTAAAAAAAAATGAGTTTATAATTCTGTACAAATAAACTGTTTTAATATAAAAGTGTCTCCTTTATATATTCAGTTTTTATGATTCAATATTCCTCTTATCTATTTTTATTCATAATGATTAGGTGAGTAATTTTATGTATTTAATTAATATTGCTGATATATAATTATGTAATATTTTAGGAATATACTAAGAATTGTTTATGAATATTCATGTTACTAGCGAAAACGTTCATGAACTAGAAATTCTACTTTCTATTAAAATATATGTTTATGTTACAGATTTAGCTTTATTGGCCTATTCAATCTGGGGATAGACTATGCAACAACGAAAAGGAAAAAATTTCAGTTATCACTAAAAATATGTGTGCGAGCATTTTTGAATTATAGATACTGAAGATACTGCAGTTAATAAGCAGTTTTAAAAATCAAGTATTAAAATGAAAGCTAGAAATTCATATCTTACAAACAAGGGAATCTTATAACAAGGGACTCATTTGAGAGCGATATTAAACGTAAAGATAAAAACAAGCACTAAAGTGAAGAGATCCGTACAGAGGGTAAAATGCGCCAAGCAGGCGATAAGTTCGTCAAACTGGTTTAACGGTTCGGATTATGTATGTATGACGTGTTTTCATTTATTGGGTAACATGATCGCGTGACAAGCGCGTTTTGTAAGTTACCCTTGAAACTATTATAGAATAATATTTAATAATTGAGTTTCGATATTCGAATTTTGGAGTTTGTGTGTTGCTAGCGAAAATTAACTATGGATGAGAATGTATTGAACTTACGTTTTTTTTATTTAGAGCGTGATGGTAGTAAGAAAGTAAGTATATGAATTTTTAAGTTGTGTGTATTGCATGTTAGTGTTAGAATGTGCCGCGTACTGAAATTTCTTTAATGTGGGTGCCATTGCTCGGTATATTAAAATTCGAGTTTAAACAAAAAGTGAAATTTGTTAACGTTCGAAATTTAGTTTTATTGCCCGGTTGGCACTGTAGTAGGTAGCGCTACACTGATGTTTTTTTAAGGTGGGTGCCATTGCTCGGTATATTAAAATTCGAGTTTAAACAAATAGTGAAATTTGTTAACGTTCGAAATTTAGTTTTATTGCCCGGTTGGCACTGTAGTAGGTAGCGCTACACTGATGTTTCTTTAAGGTGGGTGCCATTGCTCAGTATATCTAAAATCAACTTTTAAAAATTTCGTACCTATTTATTATAATTTTAAAACTTCTACAGTATTTAATTATAATGAAATATTCAACTTTTTAATATTTAGAATTCTAAAAAACGCGTGATTTCAAAGCTGAAGTTCGAACGCGATCGTTATTGGTTGACATCTATCGCGCGTAGAGACGTAATTTAGGTTGGCGACAGAGCTGTAGAGCGCTTGGTTCCAAAAGTCGAAATCGCGCCAATCGCGTACGGGTCTGGTAACTTTTACCAAAACAAGAATTTATTTTGGGAACATCTGGCAAAATGAATAAGAAAATATTTTGTTCATTCAATACAAAACAAATATTAAAACCGAAAAATGAAAATACGGTTTATTAGCTAGATAGTTGTAACATAAGTCTAAAAACATTATAAAAGCTAATATTACATACTTCATCGTGCATTTCAAGGGCATATCCAATAATATATTTTTCATATGTCCCAACGATAATTTCCATTAACACATCTTCTGAAACCATTTTGACTGTTATGGTTATACGAAATGGTATTATTATTTCGTAGTTACAAATAAAGCAAATTATGTATAATAATTTATTACTTTACTATTATTAAATGACAAAAAAACTATAATATTACTAAAGAGGAAAATCACGTTGCTTATAGAAAAACAATGCTGCAATGCTCGTTTTTGTTTGTATATATGTATTGAAAACAAACATGATGCTTTGCTTATGCCCACTTTACAATCGTCACTTTTTCTTCATATTGAACAATATTCTGGTTTGTATTTCTGAATCATGTAATTTTTCCATTTTTTGTGAATTATACATCATTTTTTGCTAAAAATAAAAATTTCCATTTTAGACATCCTAAAACGATAGTGTAAATACT
Organism: Latrodectus hesperus; assembly: GCA_037975125.1. Lineage (NCBI taxonomy): Eukaryota > Metazoa > Arthropoda > Arachnida > Araneae > Theridiidae > Latrodectus > Latrodectus hesperus. The sequence continues at coordinate 26,635,743 of CM075856.1, forward strand.
AATAGACCAAAATGTAGATAAAAACTATTTGCATCGCATTTTCGAATGTGTTTGAGTCAACTTTAGCTTTTATAGGGGGAGTTTCAGAGTTAATTCAAATTTATCTATAAATTACTTTAAAAAAATACTGTAGAGTGAAGATAGTAAAGTTAACAACCTTTGCATTCCTGGTTGATGAATTAGAAGTAATATGGATTAGAAAAGCTAACTTACATTTGATCTTCAACACAAAAAAGTTTTTAAGAAAGGTATAAGCCATAAGTACTTGCTATACAAATGCTTAGTTGTTCCCAAGAATCAATCTATCAATTAAAGCAGACTTGAAAATCGATTGCTTTGCTGGAAAGTCAAGTTTGTCAAGTACTTTACAAACCATAATTTAGGTTGGTTGTTTTTTACGAAAAGAAAAAACATTTAAATTTTATTATGATTAGTTTGCATAAAATATGTGTGTGCTAATGCTTACGTGATAAATTTAATTTGAAATTACTGTTTTTTAATATTTTTTTATTAATATTAACCTTAATTCTAGAATTTTGTGATTTTGATTTTTGAATCAGAATTTTGTGATTTATGAATAAAGATTAAATTAATTTTTACCTATAAATTAACCTTTATCCATAAAAGTTAAATTATTAAAAAGTAACATATGTGTAAAAAATTAATATCACTTAAAATTAGTATTAATTGCCAATCTAAAATATATTTATATCTAAAATATTAGATTGTCTGAAGAAAAAAGCAATATTATGCAAACTTTTAAAAATTAAGTTGACATGAGTTTTGAAATAGCTTTAGGGAGTGCCAAGATATGAATAGATAACTACATTCATTCTAAATAAGTCTAATCTCTTCACATTTGTAATGATACGACAGGGTTAGGGAATATTCAATGGAACTTACAGCATAAAATGTTTAACAATACAGTCTGAAAACTTACTTCTGTAGACTATAAAACTTTACAAAAAGTATTTTAAAAAAATCTACAGCATTTTTTATTTTTGGAGAACATTTTATGGAAGAGAAATTTTATTTAGATTTTGAAAATAGGAAGAAACCTGAAAATTAACGAATTGCTGGAATCAAAAATAAGGCTTTAATCTCTAATTATTCAATATTGATTGAATTTGTACCAGGATAGGTATTTTTCATTATACCCCCTTTTATGATCCTAAAGAAATACCAGTTTTCTTATTGAGTATTGAAAATAATATAATGTAGATATGTTGGATATGATATAGATTTAGTGGCTGAAAATTTTATTTTAAATTAAATATATTCCAATTAATTCTTTTTTTTGCATAAAAATTGATTGAAGTATAACGTTCAAATCTAAACAAGCTTACAGCTGAACAAAGCTAATGCAAAAGAGGGCTTAGTGATAATTTTATTCATTAAAAGGAGCATTAAGATCACAAGTTATCAAGGGTAAGAAGCAGCAAAATTTAATTTTGTTTCATTGAAAAAGGTATTTCATTATTTGTATGCAGTTGATCATTGATGGGATTGTTAAGCAGTTTTCACCAGAAATAAACATTGGTGTTTAAATAAGTTTTGTCAATAAGTGGTAATTATTTAATTTATTAAATATTTGTATTTTTTTAGTTGTTTCTTAAAATGTTAACTTTTTTAAACAAAACATCATGAAAATGGAATATTTACAGCAGTATTTAATGATTTTTTCTTACTCGTTTTGGCTATTATCTTATGAGGTTATAAGGGAAAGTACTCCAGTACATTCTGTTTTTATAATGTTTTAATAATAAATTGGAGTAAATTTGATCAAACATGTTGTATTTTTAAATTACAATTAATTGATGAAACTGTCACTTATGTTTGCTTTCTTCATTTCTCATCAAATCATACCAGTCAAAGTACAATAGTCTGGTTGAATTTGAATCCTATTTGGATCCATTACATTGCCAGAGGAATATGCCTACCAAATCAGCAAAATGATGTTCAAACAAGATTTCTTTATATGATAAATTTCACATTGTGTGTTAACTGTTTCTAACACTCCTGTGTAGAGTCATTTTTAAAAGCTAAAATTTTAATTTTTTATCTTAAAATTTTAAGTTAGAAGTTCAGATTATTAGTTTTAAACTTGAAATTAAGATTGAAAATTTAAATTACTTTATATATTTATATTGCTAGTAAGTTTGAAATAAAAATTATTTCAGAAGCAATGTTATTCATATCATTAGTTTTACATGTTGGTAGTTCACACATGTCCAGAAGTGTTTCTTAAAATATTTTTTAAAGGATAGTATCATTGCTCAATTAATTAAATCATGTGTTGTAGAAGCTAATATTATTTATGTTACCAATTCAGCTTTATTTCCTAGTACTTAACCTAACCTGGGAACATTACAGGGTGTATATCTTTACTTGGTTAATTGTAAAGCCAATGTGTTTCATATTATTGATTTAGTCTTTTACTAATCAAAATGAAACATGAAGTACAGTTTCATATATCCTTATTGATCAAACAAAAATAAGCAGTATTGTTATTTTAAGTTTACTATATTTTCTAACATATATTCTTATGAATTGTGTAAAATAAATCTTTTAGCATTTTGTATTGGAACCTTACTGCAATAGGTAAATAAAAGATGTTTGAAGCTACAGTATTTAAAATCCAAAATTTAGGTGAAATCCTTTAATATTAGTTAGTGTCAAATGTTTTGCATCATTTTTTCCTGCTGTTGCTTAATGGTCATGCCAAAATAAGATTTTATCCTATAGCCCTTCTGAATACTTGATGTGCATGAAATTCTTTATCAAAACAATATTTGGTTGTGTGATGGAAGATTAAACAATTTGGTTATTCTATTTATCAAGTTTCTATTAACTCAATTCTCGAAGAGAGTATAAGGATCATCTATTTATATGCTATCTAGAGGCAGTGGTATCTGACTTAGGTAACCTAACTGGATCTAATGTCAAGCCATCATGTCACATGTGACTAAAACAATAGGGGCAAAAGAATTTAAGATAAGGATATTTTTATTGCTTTTAAATCTATGAAAATTAATGTAACCAAGTATATAATTATGTAGATTTTATATAATTTTTCTGAAATCTATTTTCTTTTATATTATTTTTCTAGATTTCTAATCCGTAGAATAGAAATTGTTGATAATATTTTGATATTAGTTGCATGCCAAGAGTTATTTGGCAAAAAATTCTAGTTGTATAGAAATTTTTATTCCTATTAAAATTTTTGATAAAAGTTTACAATCAGATATCCTTTGATTCTTGGGCGATTTTTTTATGCCAAGATGTGACTATCAAGGTGGCCACTATACTACTACTATAAATATAGGGTTATCAGAAATTAAATTTTACTGCCAAACTAAGAAGTACTCAATACTACACCAAACCCAAAATTTTAAATATTTTTATAAAATTATTTTAAAATAATAATTTGTTTAAAATTATTAAAAAGAAAGACAAATTACGTAATTAATCTACATATCTTTTCACTCAATATTGTTTGATTAAATTATTAGCTATTATTGAATATTGAAATATATTTCTAAAAAATTTGTTTATAATATGAACATTAAATTTTTAATATAATGTTCATATTATAAATAAATCTAATATGTTTAATGACAGTATGATTACTATCAAAAATCCTTATTTGTTATTAGAGATTTTAGCTGAATATGAAATTTTTAAGAGTAGAAAAATATATTTTTTATTTGAAAAGTTGATACTCTACTTTTAATTAACCATGAGTCATGAGAAACAAACAATTATATTAGTAAAGATGATAAAAAAAAATTGGAGCCAATTACAGAATTAAGAAAGGAATTTTTAAAAAGTTTGGCAAAGCAGTTTCAATGGATTTTCAACAATTAATTTGTAGTGTAGGCATCTTTATCAGACCCCATATTAAAAAAAAAAACTGCTTTTAAGATGATGGAGAGTATAAAAAGTGCTGTAATGTTATAGTAAAATAACTAAAAGTATTAAATTCGCACAAAAAGGTAGTGGTTTTTACTGATATTCTTTTATCCATGTCTGCATCTTTTACTACTACAACTTGGGAGAAATTTGAAACTTTTATCAAATATAAGAAAACCTAATTACCAATTGGTTTCAATTGTTGAATTAGATAAATATTTACAAGATCCTTATTTGAAATCTTCTAATATGTTGGGAATCAAGTAAAAATATTTATTGTATGCTGTATCAGTTGGTTTAAAAAAATTGAGCATTCCTGCCTATGAGACCTTATCTGTCCTATGAGAACCCTTTTTTTCGAAACCATACAAATATGCAAGGAAAAAGAAATAGACTTTCTAAGAAATTAAGCCATATATTATTCATAATTTTTAAATCTAAATTTAGAATAATAATATATGGTTTTAAAATAATAAAAAATAATACTTTTTTATTTTTTTATGTTAAGTAATTTTGTGCACATTCTATGTAAGTTTTTGAAATGAAATGTAATTTGTACAGTAATTTTTAATTGTAATATATTTCAAATATATCATAATTGTATGTAATAATTTTGTCTCAATCTAACCCAACGAACCAACCAACCAATCAATCTATATTTTTTGTGGACTTAATAAAGATGTCTCTCTGATGTTATTTTTTAATTGTACTTATCTATTAGCAATTTAGTTCTTAGTTAAAAATAAAATTTAGTTTTTAAAGAATAATTTTTCACTAAGGAATGAAATAGAGAGTGTGTCACAAAAAACTGGTTCAGTGAGTGAGCAATTTCAATCTCTGATCCCCAAAATTATTATTATTATTATTATTTTTTTTTTGCCTATCTCTAATACACCCATGCATATAGAGTTATTTGTATTTAATAATAGATTCACTATTTTTTTTAAAATTGGTTTTATTATTAATTTATGACAAATTTTAATTCAATGCTTAAAATTAACTGTAAAATTATCTTTTCCTTGTTTTTCATAAAACTTGTACAAAGAAAAATTTTAATAAAATCCTATAACATAATTTTATCATTACTATTTTACTTTAAACTCAATTTAACTTTAATTTAATTAAAGTACTGTAATGGTAATTTTATTTTTACATATATACTACTTACTTTTAATAATTCAATAAAATGTTTTTATTTTTCTAAATGAAAGCTATGTTTTTTATTATTTTTGTTTGTTTATAATATGTTGAAAATGTCCATAGGATTATACCTAGAAATAAGTACATCTTTAAATTTTGTATTTTAGAATCTAAAATAGATTTATTCTAAAAAAGTAGGAAATAATTTAAGTTTTTTTTTTGTAAAAATATTTTTAATGAACTGCGAATAGTAAAAGTCTAATCTTTTACGCAAATAATATATTTTAATTATTTTATATATATATATATATATATATATATATATATATATATATATATATTATCTTTAAAAATAATTTTATTATGTTTTATTTAAAGTTTAAGTATTAGAATTATTGTAGTATTTTAAGAATGAAACTCTAACTTCATGATTATTCCTTCCATTTTTAGGTGACATCTATTTATGTGAAGATTGTTATTGCGTATTGAGGAAAACTAACATTGAAAATAAAGTAATTTAAGCCAATTAAAGGAATGGTCAAGACTTATCTGGGTTTCTTATAATGTAATTTATATAGATTTATTTGTAAGTAATCAAAAAATCTTTTATTTTGAAAGTAATTGCATTCATTACTCTTTGATGTATTATTTAAATTTTTAATTTTGGAAACTTTTTCACCAATCTGAATCATCTAAATGTTTTTTAAAAAATATTAGTAATGGTTAGTGCAAAAGTGTGTGTTAATGTAGCTTATGATTCTGATTAAATGTCTGTCCATAGTTGATTAGACTTGGTTCACTATGCAGCACTTCATATTTACAGTTTAGTATTTTGCCCCTCAACTGTCAGCAGCCTTTAAGTAGAATGCAAGCAACTCTCTATGAATCTAAGGCACATTGGAATTTCCCTTAATTAAAATTTTAGTAGTATTATATACTGAACTAGTTTTTATTAAGAACTTCTAACCGAAAAAGTGCAAAAGGGAAATTTTAAAGTGTAAATTGAGTTTACTATGTCTTGAACATTTTGTCTATGCTTAGAGTGTTCCTTAGTGTAGCATCCATAGTAGAGCATTTTTTATCATTTATATTACCAAGATTTTAATTGTTTTACCACTGCATGTTAAAAGCATGTTTTATGTTGTTGAGGTCCTGCAAATTTTCTTATATACAAGGTTCAGATATGCGGCTGCATGAACATCTACTACAAATGGCTAAACCATGCTGTTGATTTGTGTGGCCAAAATAGTTACACCATCTAACTCGGTAAGAGCTGTTGCATCAACTTTCGTAGAACATGTTGCTAACATGATAATCTAAAGTATATCAAACTTTCTCTCAATTGCTCTTTCATGAGTTATTTTTATGAATTTCTTCTTCTATATAAGCGTAACAACCTATTACACATCTTAGCTCCCTCTACAGCATGCCTTTTCTAGCTCAGTTTTTTTATGATCACACCCCATTAAAATATATATCAATCTTTTATTAAGTGGACTTTTTGTTGGTCACCTTTGCTCTTCTTCCATTTATGTAGAATTCTATCTCTTTTAGAGAAAGCCATTTTCATGCGACTCCAATTGAAATGCTAACTATTTAGTATTCCTTCTTGGGATTTTTTTAATGCATTGATAATTTAGCTTTGTCTAGTTGGGAAAATACTGATTCCTGCTTTTAATCAAGTCTATGACTTTGAAAACAACCAGTTCCATGACTATTACTCTATTTTTATTAATAAATTGAAAGCAAGACATTTCAGCTTTGGTATTGTTTATGGCAACACTATCTACAGTTGTAACCTTCCTTCTGTCTGCTCTATTCACACTTCTGAAGTTGTCATCATTTTCTTTATGGTAAATTTCATATTTCAATCATCGTATTTTCCTGTATATAATCAGCGATTTATGTATTAAAAAAAATCTGAATTTTATCGTGCGTAATATACTATGCCACAGGTAATCTGATAAAAAATATTTTTCAACAGAAAAGCTTACAATAAAAATTTGAAAGAATTTCCATTTGTTTCATAAAATAAGTAACAGATGGCACCACAACTCAACTGACTTATTTTAACTACAGTCAGCATTGTCCATATTCATCAAGAACGAATTCAGTTCCTCTGAATGATATGACAGTTTCAATTCACTAACATCATTTTGCACTGTCTTAACCTGACTGTTATGCTTTGAAAACATTTAAATTCATATATCATCATGTGTATGCGAAAACTATTTAAGTTAAAATCTATAGTGAAGGCAAATGAAAAAAATGTTAACAAGTGTGTTAATGTAAGGTGAAAAACAATGCATGTGCTGTACAAAAAAACTATGTATCTGATGTGCAGTTAAAAAATTATCCACTTCTTTCATTTAACTATTAATGAAATAAATATATTTTATTTTTAAAGTATGTCTAATCTTGTTTTAAAAGTTATTAAATTCTAAAAATCACTGAGTTTTACTAGAGTCTATTCAATATTGATTGATGTCATGCTTTTATCTCAGTTTATTCCACTTTGCGTTGAGATGGATTCAAATAGATCTTTATCATTATAAATGTTTTTTCTGTACAATTTATTATATTTTTAATCATACTGTGTATTATTTTATTTGACACCATATTATCAGCACTATATATTTTTACTATATGTCAGAAAAATTTCTGCAGATTATGCAATGCTTTTTTTCTTTTACCCTAAAAAAGACTTTGTGGATAATATACAGGAAAATACGATAACATTGTAAGCAAACCAAATTAATTTTTTCCCAAACTTATATTTCCTGGTCAACAAAATTATTGCTAAAAGAAATATGTCAAAATAGTTTTTGATGATCTCTTTTGCAGACTAATCAGACATATCACTATTACCAGCTATGACTTAGCTGACTGTTACTAAAGAAGGTTAAAATTCCATTGATTAACTTGTTTATAATGCTGGTATTGAGCACTCACTTTCTGGTTGTATTCATTCTGTTTAGCAGAATCCTTGGAATCAGCTAGCAGCAAACAAAATTTATTGTATTAAACCTTTTATTTAAATTTGGAACATTATTTTATTCGTATATATAAATGTCATACTTTCTCAACAATGCATTGGTCACACTCATTTGGTACATAGCTGTATTTTATCAAAAGAAACAGTATTCCCTTGTTTGCATTGTAAAAATGTCTTAACTATATATCAAATCTTAATTGACTGTCTTAATTTTAATCACCATCATCTTACTTTCTTTCATAAAACTGTTTTAAATTTACATGACTTGACTAGAGAAACACCCCTCCAAATTATTTCTTTTGTAACATCAATTAGAATTTTACACTGCTTTTAAAACTACCTTTTTTGCTCTTATCCTTTGTTGCATTTTCAGTCCTATACAAATTGCTATTGTTTTTACCTTTTTATATATACTTCTATAAGCCTATGTTTCCCATTTTTTTCTTATTATTGACATTTTATTTTATTTGTCTTTTCTCGTTTGTCATTTTTAACCATTTGTTTAGCACTATATGTCTATTTTTGTATTTTATGCTGAAAAAAGACACTCACTTCAACATATAGATTAGCTTGTTTAGTTTGTTGCAAATATACAAATGGTTTAAGTAAAAAATAATATTTTAATAGAACTTGCTCTTGGTTCAGTGATAAGCCACTTTTATTCACTGTTGAAATATTAAATTTAAATTAATAGTGTATAGGAAAATATAACATTTTTTCTTTCTAATGCCTGAACAATTGATAAATGCAATAAACTGTATATGTAGTTAATGATATCTTTCTTATAAATAGTAAAAACCATCCTATTTTAAAACTTTTAATATATAAGATTGATTTTAACAGAATTAAAAATTTGGTTGCAACTCTTCAATTTCACATTTTTTATTCCGTTTATTGTTATTTTTTTATATGTATGATTTAATAATTGATAAATTGTAACTGAAAAAATATTTTATAGGAATTTATTTTATGTTTTCGTGAAGTATTTTGTTTGTAGTCCTAGAACTTTCATTTTAAGATATTTTAATATTTTTATTGCCCTTACATTTTGATTCACTGGAAGTAAACCATATTGCCAACATTTTTTTTATGAAATTTTTATTTGCAATTTGATTTTAATATTTGATATAGAAGTTCTTAATATATATGCTTAGTTATTTTTATTGCAGTTAACATGTATTTGAGAAAGTAAGTTTTTCTCATGCTCTTTTTTAATAAATATATTTCTTCTTTTAAAACTGTTCATTTCTTAAAATCCTTTTTCATGAATTTGTTTAATTCTTAATTTATCAGTATTTAATGATATTTAAATGTTTTAAATATATTCTTAAGATATTTAGCTTATATATTATCTATACTGTACTTATTCTTTAAATATTAAATAATGGAGGCATGCATATTTATATAATTAAATATATTTAATATAAAGTAATAAATACAATATACATTGCAAAATTATAATAAATGAATGTTTGTAAAATACAATGCCAACAAATATATATTTGGCGACCTAACCAGTGCAAAAGCACCTAAAGATAGAACAATATAAATAATATAAGCAATATAAATAATTATAATTTCAAAATCCATGATATGGATAAGACAAAAATTTCAAAAAATCAATAACAAATAAAACAAAACTTTTCAGATTAAATAATTTAAAAAGAATTGGGACTCATCTTCATCAGGAGGGAAATGATCAGCTATGCAAATTAAACAAATACTCTATTTTGACATACATGAATGCCAAAGGCCTAAAAATCTTTGTGCAATTCTCCTGAAAAATGTCTGTAAGTAAAAGAAAACATCAAAGTGAAGAATATATCAAAGAATATACCCAAATCACAAAGTAAAAATAAATAAAAATTATATATATATATATATATATATATATATATATATATATATATATATATATATATATATATATATATATATATATATATATATATATATATATATATATATATATATATATATATATATATATATATATATATATATATATATATATATATATATATAAATCACATATCAAAACTTATTTATTTAAAATGGGATAAAGACATAATTGCTGATATTAATTTGAAAAATTATGAAATAAATTTAAGAATTTAAAATAATTAAAAAATTTAAGGGAAATTTAGAGTTAAAATATTTTAAAAATTATAATATAAAAATAAGGTTAAAGCAAATTTGAAGTATAACTCTAAGGAAGTGTTTTCACTTCCTTATAGTCATACCTTAAGTTTTTAATAATAATTATTAAAATTAAGGATTTTTTAAGAACATCTATGCTTGAATGACCCTTCTTTTGTTGTAAAAACTGCGCATTACTTTAATATTGCTAGTGATTTCCTACATAATTTAAAATAAATTGACAGGAATTTTATTATTTTGAAGTAAATCAAGCATTTGATTTCTAAAGTATTTATAATTATTGCAAACATTTTAAATGTGATTCAATTCACTAAACTTAACATTCTTTTAAACCTTTAAATATATATTTGAAGTAAAGATATATGCACAGTTGTTAGACTTGCTTTTTAATTTCTTAAACTTTTAACTTCCAAAGTTTTGTCTTATTTGTTATTGTTTTTAGGTTTTTGTTATATTTGTATTATTGATTTTGAAACGATACTTTATTTTATTTATATTTAAATAAATAAATATTTAAATATAAGTATTATTATCTGTTGTAAATAAAAATATTAGCTTGTGTATTTTGTATGCTATTTAAAAATAATAATGAACCATTTTATCATAATTTTTAGGTACTTGATATTAGTAAGCAATATTTTTTTGTATTCTCATTTCATACAATTATTTAAGTTAAATTTTATATATAATAAATGTAATGATAATTCTTCAGATAGGTTTAGAGTTATTATGAAAACATCGTTAAAAACAAGGAGCTTAGATCTCTGCTTTACTCTTAAGAATGAGTTTTTCTAAGAGAACCTAGCTCTGATCAGATAATCTGTTATAAACTGTAAATCTTATGCCTTGTACTCATGGGTATAAAAGGTGAAAATAATAATATAGTGTTAAATTATAATGGATTATTTTGTTTACAAAACTTCTTTCTCTTCAGGATGCTGACAAACAACAAGCTAGACAGTTATAACAAGATGAGAAACTAAGCTCATGTTTACTTATATCCTGATTAATTGTATCGAAATGAGCTTAAATAGCGTGTGATTTTTAGTTTCAAAATAATCTATTCAGTTCATTTACTCATGTTCCTAAATGCTCAGTCTGGTGTTATTTCTCTAATCTTTAGTATTATACAAAACTAGAAGCTTTTTGCTTCCCCTAGATAATGTAAAGGATTATTTTCAATAATATTTTCAGAACTAAGTTTTCTTAAATGCTTCTTACTGTGATTAAAAAGTAATTTATATTGTTGAAACAAAAGGTGTTTATTTAGATAGTACTGAACAATAAATATTTTTCTAAAGAAAAATTACAAATTCTGAAAAAATATCTAAAAACATTTGAAAGGTAAACATTTTTTAATATTTTATTGTAATTGTTTTCATTTATTTATATCTTTGTAAATAATAAAATTAAAATATTAATAGATGAACTGCTTATGCAAGAATCATTCATATTTATGCTAATTGTTAATTGATTCAGGTTTTTAAAAAGTCATTCAGAAAATATATTTACAATTGAGGGAAGCATTCATTCTTATACTTTCTTTTTAGAATGTTTCAAAATGTTTCAAGATAAATTCAAATAATTTTGAAGGTTGCTTCTTCAATTTTTTATATCATTGAAGTATACACATGATTATTTGGAACAAATGTCTAAGCTTGTTTTTGCTATTTTCCATTTTTAGTAAGAAAATATATCTCATTATCTATTCAATAAAGTGACTACAAAATCTCTTGAAGCCAATGTTTCTTTTTTTTAATTAAACACATTCTTTTTTTAAATCTAGAATGCTCTATGCATTTGTATCTAGAAAGATAACACTTGTTGTTGTGTAGATTTAATATAAGATTTTCTTAGCATATATCTTTTCTCTTAAATTAAATGTTATTTATATTATTGGTTAATGTCATATAATTGATTTTTACATGAAAGTTTTTTGCCATTTATATCAATATTTCATGTTTGTGAAACAATGAGAGAAAACTACTTTAAATTTTATTCCACTACATTTTTATGATTACTGTTCAAACAAATTTTTTTTAAGACCACAATTGTGATTTCATAGAATGTAAAATATAATTTGTAATGAATTTTTAACTTTTGATTATGGTTGAAATTTTTTTGTTTAAATATTTTTTTCATTTATGCTAAAACACCCAGTGAATACAGTTTAAGATGATGAACAAAATCTATGAATTAATAACATAAGAGAAAAGCTATATACCTAACAATAGTAAAAAACATTAGAATTAAATAACATAAAATAAGATTTGGTATGAAGTGAATTAACTTGGTTATGAAATTATTCAGTTCAAAAGGCAATGCATGTCTAAAGTTCTTAAATCATGATAACAAAGAATGAATTATTATATTAATTCATAATTACTAAGTAATGATACTATTTTTGTGAATTTAACCCACATACTTCTTAAAGATGGGTTAATTATCAGACAATAATGTTAAATTAAAGGTATAAGAAAAATTATATTTCAAAATAGATTTTTTTTATTTCTGAAAGATTATACAAGTATATTAGGAAAATAATTGTTATTCATTCTGGCTTGAACTTCTCAGATTGCTGAAAAATTGGTGCTAAATTTGGTTTTATCTATTGTTGTACATAATCAAAACTTTTGTTTATTTGCTTTCTAACTTTTTTTGATGAATCAATTAATTTTCATTTATACTTTATAAGTTTTCTCTGTTTTTATTCTGATTAACATAATTATTAAATTCTGCTTTTTCCAATTTAATTAAATTATTATTTTCCAGTTTAATTAACAATGATAAAGCATTCTTCTTCAACTTAAAAGGTCACACGTTTAATCAAAAACAATTTTTGAACAATGGTAGATAATTGTACTTCTATCTTCTGCATAGGCATCTGTCATTGTGGAAGCTTGAAAGTTTCCCAATTTTCCAAATGAACTATTTAATGGCACAGAAGTAAATTATAGATTTTAAATAAGTAATTGTAAAAAGTTGGTTTCTGAAAAAGATTTAAATGTTGAAAATATATTATTAATCAATGAATATTCCATATAACAACTTTTGTATATTAAATAACTTTCTTGCCATTTATGATTATATTTTTTAGTCTACTTTTAATGCAGCGTAAATGCATTGAGTAATAATGATAGTTAATTTATTGAAATAGCTTAATATAACTATGCATTAATTAAATTTTTTTTCAGATTTTTCAAAATGGGATATAGCATAAGTCAAAGTTTAATTTCAAGTCAACCACCATTGATAGTTTTTACAGTATGCCTGACTGCATTTGGATTTACAATGGTGGTTTTAGCATATGTTGTTGGAGAAAAAGAGGTGCCAAATCCAGATGTGAAAATGGTTTGTATTATGAAGCTCAGTTTACCATCTTATCTTTGTTTAAAGAAAAGAAAAATCATTATTTTAGATATTTTATACTGTAAGAAAAAGTTTTTTTCACTGCAGGATTTGATTTATTATATATATTTGTGAATGAATTTCTGTATTTTTAAAATAAAATCTGAAATACATTTTATTTTTATTAAATTTGTGGATTAAACATTAGTCTCATGCTTTCAAGGTCTCATTTTATTAATAATCAAATCCATCAAATTAATATAAGATCCATTACAAAGAAATGAATTTTATTTAGTTCATTGATAAATTTTCAGTTAAGACTGAATATACTGTATTGTATATTAAAATAAGAGCACACATATTTTCAGCTATTTAAATTCTTTAATAGTATTTTATTTTATTTCAGTTTTTATTAATTTTAATTTTTTTCTTATCTAAATTAACTGCAAATCCATCTGCATCTGTTTTTCTCACTTGAGAATAAATATTAGCTAATGGTTAATAAACAACTAAATGCTTAATTTACAAGATTTATCAGAGTCTTGTATGTATCTTGTACTATTTTATCTGTTAAATAATACTTAGTATCTATGATTGATCAACTTTTTGTGCGCTGTATAAATTAGCATAGCCCTTATGATTTAAATGAACTTACTAAAACTTTAATGAATTAAAAATTTTGAGCTATTTCTCATACTGAAAATATGCAAATGCTCACATATTACCAAAGAAAATAATTTTAGGCTAGAGAAGTGAGTATGTCTTTGTAAAATCATTTTTTGTTACCTCAAATTAAGTTTTTAACAATATATTTTTGAGAATTATATGTTTATCATTATCACTACATTAATTTTTTTTACTTTTTACAGCGTGTATAGTTTGTTTAAATTAAATTCCATAAAGTAGACCAACATTCTATGGACAGTTTGTTTTATTGTGGTATGGTATAGAATAATTAACTTGATATTTAAGCATATATTTTCAGAATTTTTTATCAATAATATTTCAATTCATGACTGAGATTTATTTGTTGTGTGTTGTCATGTATAGAGATGGTAGTTTTTCTCTTTTTTGAAAAATATGTAATACTGTATTATCAATAAAAAATTTTCTTGTGACAGCTTATTGCATAGTTAATACATTAGTTTTCACACGTTTAAGAAATATAAGCATTTTTAATGCATGTTTACTTCCTATTGCTTTTTCTTAATGTTATGAAATGTAAATATTGCATTACTTAATAGATTCACAGGATCTATTATGCAACAGACATTTTTTACCAGAGTTCCTTAAAACCTGAAAAATATTTATCTTTTCTAGGAAAAAATAAAGTTTAATGGTGAACTGTAACAAAATTAATGCATAGCTGAAGACCAATTTATTCCTATGTAAAATAACACTATGAATGATGTTCTTTCATTCTGATCTTGCAATAAATTTGTTATAAAGATTAACACTAAAATTGAATAGGGATGAAGCACCAGCCTTATTAAATAGGTTACACATTAGTTAGGAAAAATTTTCTCGTGAAAAATGTGTGAATAATGAAATAATATAATTTTGTTGATAATCAGATTATTTAAAAGAAGATTATTATTTAAAAACATGTTTAATAAGAAAATCTTAGATTTTTTTTTTCAAAATTAAAATTATTTGCTTTGATTATTATGTTAATATTTTGATTTTTTATCAATTGAAGTAACCAAATTGTAAAATGTGCTCTTATCAAATTCATTATTTCTGACAATCCAAATGATTTTCATGTTAATTAAAAATTAGGCAATGTTTTATTAATAACAACTAAAACTATTTATTCTGAATTATGTAGAATAAAACAAATCACATTTATGTGAAGTTGTAATTATATAAAAATATTATTTAAATTTTACAGTATTTAATATATTAAATCAGTTCTCTGGTTTTACTACTTGCTATTTCAGATTATTAAATTATTGGCAGCTTTATAATATTGGTTTGTAATATGGTTTTAGTTTGTTTTTTTTAATTTTTCATTTCTCCACAAAACAAAATTTAAATACAATTGTTTTTCTTTAACAATAAAAATAATTTTTTGTCTTGTCAATTAAAACGTGAAAACATAAATCACCCTGAAATATTTATCTTCAATTATTTCTATTTTTCTTCTAATATTTATTATCGCTTTTTGAATATTTCTGTTTAATTCAATTATATTTCATTAGAGACTTTGATATATTTTATAAAATCAATCAATTTAGTTCAAAACATAATGAAGTATTCTAAACTGCTTTTCTTATTTAGGATTGGAATAAATTTTTCACAAAAGTTGCTAATTTGAAACTTTGCCCTGTCCAAAATTATTCTGAAAATACTAATGGTGATGTTCCCAAAAATATTCTGGGATCTATATTAGCACTGAATTCTTCTACATTACACGTTGTCGATGAAAGTAAAAGTATGAGTGCTGTATTATCTGGTGTTGTTGATCTTGCAATGGATGGCCAGTTGCATGAGTCTATGTTTGTGGATATTTCTGTTGCAGTAAAATTTGGTGTTCTTGGAAAACTTCCTCATGAATCTAATTTCAATCTAAAAGGTCAAATAAAAGGAAATCTTCTTGGATTTTCTGGTTAGTATGGTAACTTATTAGTAATACTTTTATCAATACCATTAAAACAAATATTCAATTTGTCAAAAAAAGTTTTATTTTAAAAAATATTGTAGTGGCAAAATCTTTGTTCCAATTTTTCTTTTATTGTATTTGTTGTGCTAATTTTTACTATGATTCTAATGTTTTACCAGTTTATCTTGTGTAATAAAATACAAAGCAATCATTGAAATTGCTTGCTGAAAATGTGATAACCTTCAATTTCATTGATAACATTAAATATTGATAAAAAATAGAAGGTAGCTTGTTGCCAAATTAGAAAAGCATGTTAAATGACTCGTCATAAACGTAATATTTTTTTTTTTATTATCATTCTTTATTATACTTATTTATAAACTAATTAATTTAAAGATTTCATATTCTTTATATATATAATGTTAAATATTTTAAAAGCCAAATAAAAAAATTGAAAAAATGTTTTTTATTAGAACTATTTTATTTAATTTAAGCATGTTATCAGTATAATAAATGCATTCCTTTACGGAACTTGGGAATTATTATTCATCATCTCTGATCTCACAATTTTCAGTAGTCATTCAGTTTGTTGTATGAATCATTACATTTGAATAGAAATTATATTTTTTTAATATATATTAGGTTTATTTTAGTATTTTATTTCTTTAAACTTTCAAACTGTCATTCCAAAAATGGCATTTCCCACTAATTCAATAGTTATAGAAGGTGTGATTTATGAGCATTGGTAAAAGGACATGAAGCACATAAATAAGAATTTACAAAAAAAAAAAAAAAAAAATATAGTGTGTGTGAAAGAAATTTTTATTTATTTGAAAGCTGAAAGATTACTGAATTCAAATTTTAAATAGAAAATTATTAACCATTTATTTTCTTTAAACTTTGATCATTCAAAAAGAAATAAAAAGCAAAGAATTTTAAAAAAAAATTGTTGAAAATTTTCATAGTTTTATAATTTCTTGAATTAATTATTTTCTAAAATCTAAAAATAAGGATACCATTTAAATATGTAATTGAAATTTATAAAAAAAAGAGTTTTAAAATTTAGAGGACTTCTAAATATTCAGTCTTAAAAATAAATTTTTGTGCATGTAAGATCAAATATTATAAAAAAATATTAGCAATTTTTTTATTAAATTTATTTGTTTCACCTGAAATTCTCATAGTTTTCAAGCGATATTAATTCCTGAAATCCTTGTAATAATGAATTGTTCAAAAAATAATTTCTTTTTTTATGAAAATAAAAGGCTATTTTCTGATAATGAATAAACGTTTTACTGAATTATATATTACCAATTTTAGTCTACACTTTTTGCCATATTTCTTCCAGTGACATGACTGCACTCATAAAATTTTTTTGACCTTCTCATTTGAAGTAAAAGTTTGAAGTTTACTGTCTAAAACGTTTTGTTGGGATCAGAGCAAGTAATTATTAAAAGTTGCTTGAGCTGAAGAGAGTATAGTAACTGTTACAGTAAATGTCACATTCAAGTTATTAGACTTTTAGTGAGTTACCAAATTTGAATGAGATCTTATGCTGTTGAGGGAATGCATTTTTTCTATTAATTTTGAACCTTTTTTGCCTATGTGATTGAACTATTTTGAACCTTTTATGGCTATGTGAATTATCATTCTATAATTAATTGGCTAAATTAAATTGTTCAGCTGATATTTTGCATTTCATATAGTGTCATCCAATTAATGATCATCGTATTGCCCTATGGAAGCTTTAAAAATAGAAAGGGGAAAAAATTCTTTTAAATCCCACAAACTGATTTTATTCTCCCTTTTAATGGATAGCAGATTTTTTCAAGTGTTTTGAACTACCTCATGTTTATTATTCCATTATCTATTCGTTTTCTCATTTTATTATCTCATATCCCATCCTGAGTAATGATAAGCTTCAAAATAAATAATTTTATTGATGTTTAATAAGCAAATCATAGACATTAATGTGATGGCACAATTTTGTTTTCATGTGATGATTGAAAGGAGCCCTTATACTTGAGATTAAAATTAGACACCTTAAATGATCATGAAAAGTTGAATTGGATAAATTTAATCTCAACAATTTCAAGATTTATTTGCTGATTTGCATCAATTAATACTTTTCTTGTATCTTCATTAGCTTCAACTGGTATTGGTGTGGAACATTTTCAACATCAAATAACCTGATTGAATTATTTCTAACCAGTTTTGGCACTGGTGTTCTGACAATATATCTTCTTCATATAGATTGAATTAATTTTTGCTTTGTACAGCATTTTTTTAAATCTTTTTCATAGTAAAAAATAATACATACCAGAATTTCTGTTTTTCACTTTCCATGTGTTTGATTGTAACCAAACAAAGATTATTGAATTTAAACTTTTTCACAAGCGAACATCACTGTATAATCTATCAAAATATGTAATGATCATGTTGATCCTCTGATGAG
The DNA here is from genome assembly GCA_037975125.1 of Latrodectus hesperus. NCBI lineage: Eukaryota > Metazoa > Arthropoda > Arachnida > Araneae > Theridiidae > Latrodectus > Latrodectus hesperus. Next base: position 26,654,355 of record CM075856.1, read on the forward strand.
AAATAATAAAATTACTTTCTTATTATAAAATAAGTAAAAACAAAATTAATCAAATTTGTGTTTGCCAAAAATATTCTCATGATTTTTCAGTTGATATTGATTTTTAAAAATCTGTAATATTTACTTAGTACAGTCAATATAAAATTTTCTTCTTAGTAAGCAAGTAATAGTATTTAAAATAAATTACTTTTTCTGTGTTATTAATGTCTGAGTGTTAAGAGTTTATTTTTGAAAATATTCTAAAATTTTAGGATTATATATTTTTTAAAAAATGTTTAAATATTATTAAAATATGGAATATAAAATTAAAATAATCCATGATTTATTTCCCTACAAAGCCTTTTGGAAATTCTATTTCTACATTAAAAATAAAATTTCAAAAAGGATTTAATGAAAAAAAATTGTTTAATAGCTTTTTATGTATTCTGAATCCCTCAGAATACACAAAGGATTTTTTATGTATTTTATTTTCCATAATAGAATAATTCTGGTATTTTGTTTACTGCACACATTTCACAGCCATAAGATGCTTCACAACACTCCTGTTAGAGTGTTGTGATCCATCTTATGGTTGTACATATTTAATTTATTATGTGTGAATACTTGTTTCACAATAACATTTTTATGTATTAACATTTTAAATGACTGTGCATGCATAATTTATTCTGGATATGTTATATTTTTTATTTAATTATATTATTTATCTTAAATGCAAACATTTTTTAACAATATAAACATATTTATTAAAAATGTTTGATGTATTTGACAATAATTTTAATTAAATTAAAACCTGATCTTGTTAAGCAAAAAGTTATTTATTAGAGTGATAGATTGAAAATATAAGTATGATTAATCAAGTTGAAGAATAAATGCTGTTTGTTATATAATTTCCATAAAGTAACTTTTGTAGAAGGAGGATCTCAAGTGGTATATAAAATTGTTTTTTTTATACTTTTTCAATTGAAATCTTTAAATATGAAATTGATACCAACATTAAAGTATATATTGTCATATTTCTTTAAAATGAATGCATATTGATAATTAAAAATTTTAGCTCTCTATATATGGTATTGATTATATTATTTTTTCTAGGCAAATATGGACGATTACTCTATAATGTTACTTTGAGTTTTAAACCTTTAATTAATAATAATTGCACCACAAGCAAATGCTATTTTATGTATGAAGTCTGTATCACCATGAGTTGGCCAGTTGACTTTTTGCCCAAGACCAAGTAATATATAATTTTTGTTTGCATTAAAATAATATGTGTATTTTAAATTCTCATGCCAAAAACTAACAACTTACATTAAACTGTTGTTTATTTCTATGTAAAAGTTACAATTTTTAATTAGTCTAGTCAATATAAAATATTTATTATTTAAAAACATTTAAGAATATTATTTTGTAAATCGTGATTGTGAATATTATTGTTATTTTCATATTATATATAATTAATTATATATACATACAATTTTAATGCTATTTATTTTAGTTGTCTATAGAAAATTCATTATTTAAATCCTTTTTTAAAGAAATTTTCTGATGGGGGTAATTTTACAATGAGTGACAAATTCTCCCAAAGCTAATTTGGTCTGTTTGACTGATGGTCATAATATTTATTTCAATAAGAAAAAAAATCATGGCTTTTTATTGATTTTCCTTATAAATTTTTATTATAAAATTGGATAGGTTTAGATAAACTCTAATTTCTTATGAATAGAAATTAAAAAATACTGTTATTTCAGGAGTCCTGAAAGATGTAAAATTCAAGAATCACAGGCTAGTTTACCAATTACTTTTTATGAGCTTCCGATTTCTAATCATCAGTCTTCCAAAACTTGTATGGAGTTAAGTTATACTTATGATGCAAAATTGACAGAGATGTTAAGTTTGGTATGGTATTGTTAATTTAGAATTTTCTTGTTTAATTGATATCATCTTATATGTTTAATTTGTAATATAAAACAATGATTTGTTTTCAGTGTGAAATTTTAAATTACAAATTTTTCTTATGTATTTATAGCATGAACGATCTATTGTAAATCTCCATTTGATGCACACTAGTTACTTTATGTTTGTGATGGTGATGACGCTTGTGTGCTATTCTTTGGTGATGAGCCGTATAAGGCATCCAAAAAATTATGCTCCTTTACAAAAGGTATGTAAATTTATGAATAATCTTGAAAGTTTATCATTATATAGTTAAAAATTAATCTGCTTTTGTTAAATTTATTAATTTAAACTTATAATTAGTTGAAAAAAATTGTTTTGTTTTTATCTATATTTATATAAGATAATTGAAAAATTATAAGCAATGGAAACAATATATTTAAAAATTTACTAATTTGAAATAAATTAATGAAAAACTAACCAAAATAAAATATTTGTTTCATATTGTATTTATTACATTTACAAGCATTATTTAGAAAAAAACAGGATGTTTATTTGTTGTTCATTGTAGGTTAAACATATGATTAAAATAGCAAATAGTATAATAGCAGAAATTAATTATGAGAAAAGCAATAAATATTTTATCTCTAAAACTGCATGAAGAAAAAGTGATATAGCTGAGAATATAAGCTTAATTTTGAATTCAATAATTATACTGAACTAAAATATTTATATGCAGTCTCGAATACAAATGAAGATATAATATTTTTATTGGTAATGGTATGATATTATTTAATATTGGCTTTGTCAAATATAAATTTAGTTTTGTAACTGACATTTTGATATCTTGAACTAAGTAATTGAATAAATAAAATATTTATCCAAAAATTATTACTTGTCCTATTGATCTAAAATTATTAAATTCATTTCAAAATATATTTTGTAATAATATTAAAATCAATGTTTTTCATAAAATCTTAAAAGTGTAAGAATTTACTATTTTAAATATCTATTAAATTTGATTGCTGTTCATATATTTATTAAAATATTAAGGATTATTATAAATATTGCTAAACAATAATTAAAAAATTTTTTTCAGGAAATGGAAACTTAGCAAGGTCTTTGTTACATTTGGCAAAACTTTCCTTAAGTCTTTCAAAAAATTATTTTCAGAATAAAAGGAATCTCATTTTAAGCATGTGTGTGTTTTTTAAAAACATATTTTTGTTTATTTAGTATCTTATTATTTAAAAATTAAAAATATTTTTGGTATATGATAAATTTTATTTCTTATAAAAACAAAAATTTATAATCATCAATCATCTTAGTGCAAAATTAAAATATCTGGTTTTTAATAATGCCTAGAAATTTAAAAGCTGATAGCAATTAATGCAGTAACAACTTGTTTTATTTTAAATAAATCATAAAATAAATCATCACACACTAAAAGTTTGAAAACATTTAATTTAAGAATAATTTTTACAGAAAAAGTATCTTTTTACATTTAATTTGATTCGGCTTTAAACAATGCAGTACTGTTCCTTTAAAGCAAGAATAATCTACTTTTCTTACTTTTTTCTCATATTATCTTTTTTTTTTAACGATCACTCATTTTTTAATCTATGTATAGCAAAAATTTTTCAAATTCATCTTTTTCATAACAACTTAATTTTTCAAAAATACTATATTATTATAGCAACACTTTAAAAAGTATTTTTGAAAATAAATGTAATAACCAGCAGTATATCATATTTTTATTCATTATGCCTATTTGCATAAAACAAGTAGCCTTATTTTGAAAACATTCATTTTCTCATACAATAAGATAGATAGTTCCAGCAATGGATATCACTACAATGAATTAAGTTTCTTACTAGAACCAAATTAAATAAAAGACTTAAAGACATTTTGGAATGAAAGAAATAATGTAGTTTGAATTGGTTAATTTCCTTTCTATCTTCAAATGCAAAAATTGTATATAATGGCAAAATGATAAATTTTAATTAAATCAAATACTGGAATAAATATATATTTCTGACTATATATTTAATTTATAATATAAAAGTTGTAAAATTTTAAATGTGTTAAAATATAAAATTTCAATATTTTAAAAATTACACGTTATGTTTAAATTGCTGATATTGCCATATTTTTTCATTAATATACATGGTGATCTTTTTTAAAGTGACAGTGTTTGGAACGTCCTGTAGTGCGATCTAATAGCCGAAATGACACCAAACTTGGTATTTAGACTAATCAAGACATAAGAAAAAATTCCGTAAAAACAAGTTTTAGTTCAAAAGTCACCGCTAAGGCACTTTGTGGCGCTGCTGTAGTTTACAATAACGAGAATTAGCATAAAACGCAGGTATCAAAGCAAAATGCAAATGTTGTTCGATGATAGTGCCAGTAATAGAGGCTATAAAAACAAGTAGTAGGCAGATCTGACAAATAATCTCAGCTGAAGTAAACAAGCTCCAGTGGCCATGTCTCTCACGTTACCGGAATGTGCGTTTATGTTGGTGGAGTATCAAATTTGTCTATTCTAAAGGACAACCTAACAAGGACAGTGCGGAATATTCCTCGTGACATGTTACGTTCGGCTGTGGGGAACGTTGTACGCAGAATGCACTGTGTTATTTCTGAGAACGGAGCTCACATGGAATGTGGTCTAATTCCTCACCGGAGAAGTTAATGTACTAAACAAACGTTAAAAATTTAATTGTACGATTGTATGTGTCAGTATTTCTCTTTTCTCACATTTTATACATTGTAAAGCGCCACAAAATAACCTAGCGGCGATTTTTGGAACTAAAATTTTTTTGACGGAATCTTTTTTCCCGTGTTTTGTTTAGTCTGAATACCAAGTTTTGTGCCATTCCGACTATTAGATCGCGCTACAGGGCGCTCCAAACACTGTCACTTTAAAAAAGATCACCCTGTATATACACTTTGTATGCAACATAAAAAATGCAGTACTTTGCTTATTTATCTATGAGCTAAGTGTAGCATACTGTGGTCAAATGTGGTTATTTGCTCATCATATTGGAAATTGTCTGCAGAATGTCATTAATAGTTATGTATATGAGGTTACTATTATATTTCTTTGGGAGCGCCAATTCATTCTTCTATTGTATTGAGACATGCAGTAATCATTATCAGCCATCATGTGCAAAAAAATGCAAATTTATACTACCTTCATTGGTAGTAATCATAAAATATTTAATTGATTTCTCTATTTATTTTACATAAATGGAAATTCAGAAAAATAGCTAGAAACAATTCAACATTTAATAAAAAAAACATTTCTTAAATCACAGCATTATTGAAAAATCCTTATTGAAAATATGTGAAAATAATATTTTTGTGACTATTATAAACTGCTACTTAATTTAGTTTAACTATCCCATAAATGTTCTCATTTTTGTTCAGTATTAACTATTTTATTGCTTTATTCATCTTTTCCAAAACACAAGAAAGACCTAAATTGCTAGAAGTTATAGAGATTTCAAAATAAGAGAATGATGTTTCTTTTCTTTATCTAAATTCATGAGTCATCTTAGACTTGCATCTATAGATATTTTATTTTTATCTATAATTTTTTTGTCAGTATAATCTAATGTTTGAATGACTGTTTTTAATGAAGGGGTGTAGAAATTTATTGGATTATGTTGGGACCAAGAAATCAACTCCTGGAACTGTTGACTTGTGTTAACATTAGCTACAAGTATAGCTAGTTCATCTACAATAATTTCATGATTTGGTTTAGTAGTATTTAGATGTATGTAAAGTGAAGTGAAGTAATTACTAAACAAAATCAGTATATTGCGCAATTAAGACGGGCGATTTTAATTGATTCTTTTTCTATTTGCTGCTGTTTTCCTTATATTTTATAAAATTCTTTGAATATTAATATTTAAATAAAAAATTTTAGTTAAAACATACTTCCCATGTATCCCTTGATGAAAATTGCGTATAATTTAATTGAATTGGATAAATTTGTTTATTAATGAAATAAAGTCTGAAATTATTTAATATGCCTGATGGAAAGTGTCTTTTCAATGACCAGTGGACTCTGGTAAAGCCATACAAAGTGGCTTTTGCGTGGTTCAGGAAAAACATGCCCATTGCCTATTTTGCAAGAAAGACATCTTGTATTTCAAATATTGATGAATCGGCAATTAAATCCAATATAAAAGGAAAAAAGCATACACATTTATTAGAACAAGCTGCTAAAAAATCTACTCATTTAAAAGATTTTTTTTTCTTCTGCCGATCTGCCGATCCTGTAAAATAATGTGAACTCAAAGCACGCTCTGAAATTTTAGATTCATTTGTTTCTTCAAAAGAAGTTTTAGAGGCTAAAATTCTATGGGCCTTTAAAGTTTTAAGCAGTGGATTCAGCTATAGTTCTTGTAACAATATAAATTGTCTCTTTCAAGTAATGTTTCCTAACAGTGCTATTGCAAAGCAATTCAGTTGTGCTGAAAAAAGTGCTTATTTAACAGTTTTAGGAATTGCACCTTATTTTTCCAACTTATTGAAAGAAAAAGTTAAGAATGTTTCTAATTATGTGATTTTCTTTGATGAAAGCTTAAATAATCATCTGCAGACAAAACAGTTGGACTTACATGTAACATTTTGGGATAATGATACAGTTAAAACACGGTTTTAGTCATCTGATTTTTTAGGTCATTCAACTGGAGATATTTAATTTGAAAAAGTGAATGACAAGTGCTTAGAATTAAGAACAAGTGGATTACTCCAGTTGTCAATGGATGGCCCAAATGTGAACTGGTCTGTTTTTACTAAAATGGCTGATTTTTTAAAAAATGAACTTCATTCAAATATTGCAAATGTCAGCAGCTGCAACCTACCCATTCTACACAACACTTACAGCCATAGATGTTCCTCATTTCCAGAAGTTGAGGTAACAGCAAGTGCAGTTTGCAGACTATTTAAGGACTCAGTCACTCGTAGGGATGACTTTGATAGCCTTGGCCCAGGCGTAAAATTTCCTTTAAAGTTTTGCAAACATCGATGGTTAGAAAATATAAGTTTTCAACAGATTGCTTGAAATGCTACTGTATTTTAAAACCTATACGTCATTTGTTCAAAATAAAAAATTTCCTAATCCTGGTACCAAAACATTTGATACTGTACTGAAGTGTACAAAAGATGTACTTTTTTCTGTTAAATGCAATTTTTTTATATTTATTGCTCGAAAAGTAGAACTTTTTCTGACACTTTATCAAGCTGATAAACCAATGTTGCAATTTATTGCTAGAGATTTTCATGCATTGTTGAAAAGTTTGATGAAAATTTTTTTAAAAGAATCTTTGCTATCTGAATTTATTGGGAATGTCTAAAAACTCTAAAATTACTCATTATTATATAGAATCTTGATTATTTCATAAAAAAAAATTTCTGTTACAGCTGTAAATTTATTGAACGCTTTTGAAATTATCATTAATAATTTAACTCAAATAAAAAAATATTTTCATTAATGCTTGCAATCATTTATTATTATTATTATTTACAGAGTGATTGAAAAATATTGCATGCACATAATTATATGCATATTTGGTTAAGAACAATTTTTAAAATAAAATAAAAAATTATTTAACGAGAATGTCGATACCTCCTGGATATTTTTGATTTTACTCCTTGAAAACTCCTGAAATTTGATTCTTGGAAATCTGAACCCTGATATATAATAAAAATATGTTCCATTTTTACTTGCCTTGAATTTTTTCATTCTTTCTATATTTTTTAAATTTATGTTTGAAACTTATTTCTTTTCAAAGAAAATCTTCAAGGAAAAATCTATATTTTATATTAATAATTATACCTTATTTAACTATCAGGAAACTTAATGATTTATTTTAATATATTTGGTTTATCAAAGTTTTTTAGTGTATTTTGTTAACATAGAATTTAAAATTTTTGGCATACTATAATTCAAAACAAAGGGAAAACACAATTTTATTTCTTTTCTGAAATGTTTAATGCAGATTTTTTCTATTTTTTTAAAAAAAATTATTAAATATAAATTTAAATACTATAATTCTTTTCCTTATTAATGAAATATTACCTTTTATATTAATTTAAAATGATAATTTTTAAAGTTATCTTTTTTATTAATTTAAAATGCCATAAATAAATGTTACATTAAATTATGCATTTTCTTAAATTATAAAATTCAAATCTCTTCCTAATTGAAATTTGTATTATATAAGAAGAAATAGGTTTCTTTATCAATATTATTTTATCAAGCTAGCAAAAAATTACATCTGATTCATAAATAATCAAGATCATCTCAGAGGTTAACTTTTGATTCATTCTTTCTGGAATTTCTTCATATTTTCTTTAGGTCACTCAATAATTACCTCAGGTGAGTGGATTCTACTTTTGGTATGACTACACCTTGTTTTTAGTGAAATTGATTTTAAAAAAATTACAAAAATTAATTTTGCTTTATATACAATATTTGAAAACTAATTAAAATGATGTAAAAGCAGTAAGTTCTTATGTTAAAATACACTACATGTTTAGCTATGATTTATAAACTTTGATTTAATGAGTTAATGATTTCGGAATATATTTTTTAGATATGGTTAAAAGGAATTTTGATTCTACTACAAAAAGTTTTCTAAGTTAAATTATAGATGCAAATAATTTAAATTTTTTATTTCTTTAATGGAAGAAAAAGGGGTGTCATTTTAAATTGTAACCCAGATCTTGTTTTGAAAACAAACTACTGATAAAATATCTATTGGTAATTTTGTTAATTTTTTTCAAAATTACTGAATAAGTTTTGTAATTAGTTCATTTCATGTATTTTTGTAGCCTTGACAAATCAAAAGTAAAATAAACTACATTTGGTTTACTTCTTTCATTACAATCATATACCAGAAATATTGGCACTATTGTAATATTTCCATTATATATTTAACATTTTTACTTTTGTTACTTCTCTAAAATTTTACTGCCTAACTTAATTATTCTGAAATTATTTTTGAATTATAATTTTTTTATAAAAATATTTTGATTTACATGATCCCCTTTTTTATTTTTATTAAATTTGTTTACAATTTATTTTACAAAACCCATTAAAGCTAATAAAATACCTGGTGAAAATTTCATTTGGAAAATAATCTATATTTTTGAATTTATCAAACTTTGAATCATAAATTAGTTATAGGGTGTAATAATAGATTTATAATTAAAAATACTAAAATTTCTAAGAATCATGTTTTCTAAGATAATCTCATGAGTGGAATAATGGTGCACAATTTATGGCCCATTGGCCAAATGTATTCCTCAGGTGATTAATTTGTGTCGTGTGCTGAGACTATCAAAATTTTACTGATGCAATTTAAAATACTTAAATAGTAATTTTCTTTCCTCATGCTGATGTATGCCAACAAAGCTAGTGTAAATTTAAGTGTTGATAAAATATAATTGAGTATTTTGGCAATAGACAAAAAATTTTGTGAGTGGGGATTCTATAAGACTGCACCTAATAAAGAGTAACGGAAGAAATGTGTCCAGAGTTGAAGATTTTTCCATAGCAAAGAATTTTGCAAATAATTGAAATGAATAAAGTTGAAAACACAACTTTTTGGGACAAGTTTTAATAAGTATAGTGGGTGTAGTAAAAGGTTTACTCCCCAGAACAAGAATTTTTCTTGAATCACTTTTGCAGCTGTGGAATGATTTTATATGTAACAAAATACTAGTTGCTTTATGTTTTTTTTACTCTGCAACTATTGAATATTATGTATCTGCTGTAACCAATAAATTTTAGTCATTCTGAATTATATCTTGAAAATCATACCATTTACACCATAAAAAATTTTATTCCTAGATATTAAAATTTGGTAGGAGTTATTGATTTTTCATGGCATAATTTTGATTAACTAAGGTTTTTAATCTGTGATTACAGATTTATAGAATCAAAATGCGATCTTTTTTCTGTTTACTAAGATCTTGAGCTGTTATTACTCTTAATTGTGGACTTTAATTTTTTCATGTTTGCAAACTGATTGTGGCACCCTTTTATCTGTGCTTCCCTTATTAATTGATATGAATTTTACCTCAATATCGGCTTTATAAGTTACCTTTAAGCTCCAGAAGAATACTTGAATTGATTAAAATGATTCGTATTTTCAGATTCAAGTTAATGAACGAATTTTGCAACATAGTTCCTATTTATAAGACTACGTGTAATTTTAGTTGCTGCACATTATTTTGATTAAATTTTTAAGACATAATAAAATGATTTGTTTTTTAACCCACCATTTTAGAAATTTATTGAAAGACCACTAAGAACAGTGGTCAGAAAATTAACTAAGCATCGATTTAGTGGAAAATAAAAACTCTTTCTTGACATATAGATTGTGGTTAGATAAAAACATAAATTGTAGTTTCATTGAAACTTATAACAATATTGTATACACATGTATATATTTTTAAACTTTTTATATTTTCACACTTAAATAGGAAAAAAAAAAAATTGTTTTATGAAATTTAAGGGTAAAAGAGAATTTTAAATTGTCACACTTTAAATGTATGTAAAGTAAATCTTGTATTATTAAACAATTATAAGTTTTGCATCATCATGTTTTTTTTATATTTTTTTTTTATTCAGTAATATAAAATTGGGAATACTAGATTTATAATTAGTGAAAAATTTTAATAACAAAAAATTCAAAATCATTTTGCTTTTGATTTCTGAAATTATTATTTTTTATTATTGTAACTTAATTATTAGATTATTTTTTTTATTATTAATTTTAAGAATATTTAATTTATTATTAGATTTTATTATTTTGAAGTTAATTTATTATTATTTTTTTAATATTAATTTTAAGATTATTTATAACAAATGAAAATAAGCATTGCCCCCTTACATGATACATTTATCAATAAAACTCAAATTAAGTCATAATTTAAAAGTATTTATTAGTTTTAACAGTTCTGACAACAAAATGTTTAACAATTTGCACAACTCTCAATTCCTAAAAGCAAATAACTTACAGCATTGCTTTCAAAAATTACATTTAAGCTAAATAACCTTCAGTAAAATTTGCCAAATCACAATTACAACAAAATTTTAAAATTTAAATATTTTAACAGACTTTTTTCTATAAATTTAATGTAAATAATAATTTTTTTATCTACAGACATAATTTTACACAAAAAAACAAAAATATATAAATATACAAATATATAAAGCTACATTATTTACATATATTGCTTTTCATTCAATTTCTCATAATTTTAGGAACGGTTCAAAAATATTTATTTTGTTCTTTTTTATTGCATCTTTATTCATATAAAAAAGAAGATATTTTTCTAAAATGTACTATACAAAACAATAATGCAAGCACATAATTGATAAGAAAATGACATTTGGTTAGTGTATAATCAGTTTGAGAAAATTAACAATTTTAACTCTATTAAAGGAGAATAAAAGTGCACAAATACCAGCATTGTGTGGAATTAAAATGCGCTAAAGCAACAAATATTTACATATTGCATTGTTTCCTTTGCACTACAGATTCTACACTGGATAGACAACAGTAATTTTAAATTTTTGCATAAGTACACATTTTAAACATGAATAAGTGTTCTAACCTAATAAGCAATGCATATATAAAAAGCATTGTAATGAACTAATATAGCATACAACTAAAAGTGATGTGTATTTTATTATATATTAATTCTACTACATAAACAATAACAAATTATATAAAATTAATATTTCAGCATAAAATAATTAAATCACAAGCAATAATTTATAATTAGATTGTAATTAGTACATTCTCAGTTTATTGCACGTTTTAGAATACTAATGAATAGTCGAATTACAAAATAGTATATGTTTTTAAACTAGTTTTTGAGTTTCAGCCAATTGTTTTTGGGGTAAAACTTTATTTCTTTATTAATTAATTACACATACGATTAAATTATAATATATAATATAAAAAAATTTATTCTGAATAATTTTTTATTTTTTCTGAAAAATTTTTTTACTTTTCCTAACTTTCTTTATATTTTTAATTCACTAAAAATTCATTTTCAAATGTTAAATTTTCATGACATGGATAAATATTGCATGTATATATACACACTTTTCATGAGTTATCACATAGTTTATAAAACACAATGAAAAAAAGTGGATTATAAGTTGTGAGTGGAATGTTTAGAAATTTAAATTACTTTCAAACTTCTTTACAAAATATATTTAAAGTACTAAAACCTAAGCTCTTAATATCAATGTTTTAAATCTCAAAGCTAATATATGATTAACAAAACAGTAACTTCAACTTTTTATATTAAATAAATAGGTACTCCTTTAAGCATAAAAATTATATTCAGAAATTTAACTGAAAAAGGCTTATATGTATGTAATTAAATTTAAATAACATGATGAATATCTTCTTCTTCTGCACAACATAAAAACAAATATCACACAAATAGTTTTTTTTTTTTTCATTCTTTAAATCATGTCTCTCTGTCTAGAAGTTTCTGACTTTGTTTCCTAAAATCAAAATTCATTATCAATATTAATAATAAATTAATAGTTTAAAATAATTTTCAGAAAATGTTATCACTTTTCAATGAACAATTTATTAATTTTTTAAAAATGTTTCTTAATTTAATTATTAAATACAAAATGTTTTATGAAAAATATAACAAATTTTATTAATAAATAAATTAAAATGCTGTTATAAGGAATGGTAAATTTTGACACATAATTAAGTGTGTTATTTTATATAGATAATATAAAAAATCTGTATAACAATCAACAATCTGAGGAAATATTTTCTGCAAAAACACTATACAACTATGTTCATACATTTTTTTAAAATTCAGTACAAGTGACTATAATTTATAAACTTTATGATTTTATAATTATTTGAATATTCAAAAAAGTGTAAATAACTAATACTCCAACTTAATAAAAAACTCTAGAAAATTTCTTATCATTTTTCTGAGTAATAAATTTAGGATTTTTGTCACTACTCTACATTATAAATAATTAAATGATAAAGCTATTGAATAAAAATCTATAACTTTATTTAGAACTTTCAAGGGGGAAAACTTTCTTACAACCCAATACCATATAAACAATTCTTAAAAGTCAAAAAGTAAATATAGAATTTTCTGCTTTTTATTTATACACTAAATTATTAGATAATATAGTTAATTAGATGTTTATATATATATATATATATATATATATATATATATATATATATATATATATATATATATATATATATACACACACATACATAACCTGCAACTAAATATTCATTTTGATATATTCTATACATTTATTTATAAATATATGAACTTATTTCATTACTTGTGACCATTCTTCCAAGCATATGTATTATAAAGCTCATCTTCTGAGGAACTATCATCATGATATTCTCTTGTCTTCCCAAAATTAGGTTTTGTAGTTAACTTTAACAAGCCAGGAAATTCCTCCTCATCAAACAAACATTGCCCTTGATCAAGACGATGAAATGAATAACCTTTCCGTCTTTTATATAAGATAGTGCTGTAAATGCACATTATTGTCACAAGCAATAGAAGAGCAATAGATCCTAAAATTAAAACACATATTAGGAAAAAAAAAAAAAACAACCAAGCAATCAAGAAAGCTGAAATTTAAATAATTAAAATTTATTGAATAAATTATCAATACTTTTTGAGACCAAATAGCAGCATTTAACTTCATAGTTTTTAGCAAGATAAATCCAATACAATTTACATATAAAAATTCATATTTATTATTCTATGAATTGATCATATATATATATACACACATGCACATATATATATGTATATAACTTTCACACATCACAAGTCAATTTTTCAATTTTAAAGACCATTCAATAATGTAAAATTTTGACATTAATTGAAAATAGACCAGCAAAAGATAACATAGGAGAATATATGAAGTAAACTATAAAATTTACTTTAAAACTATGTTTCTTTTTATGTTATTATTACTTTAATTATAACATTGCGATAATTCAATGCTTCTATTTGTATTTTTGATATTTATATTATTTGAAATAAAATTGAAAACTAAAAATGACAGTAAACCAAACAGAAAATATATTATTTTATTGATCTGGTATAGATTATACACAAATATTACCCACAAAATAAAGAAATATCATATAGGTACTTACCAACAATTATAAAAAATGAACTACGCGGTACACCACCAATTCTTGGGTCCAATTTTAATTTAAAATCCACACCAGTAGCTTGACCTGCATACACATGCACAATCTATGAAAACAAATATAAATCATTGCTATTAAAATTCTCTGACAAAAACTGCAAAACGCATCTTTCTTGTAACTGATAAGATTCAGAAGCTATAGTCTTGAAATTCTAAAAATCTTTAATGTAACTAAAATAAAAAGATGAAAAGGGTACAAAAGATTACAAAGAATGAACTACATTTTAAAATGAAATTTTAAGTGAATCACAGAAAGTTTAATCGAAATTAAAAGCTCTGGTTGATTAATTAATTCAAGCATAAAAATTACGCCAATGAATTAATAAGCATTTGATCCAATAATCCTTTCCACCCAATTTTTTTAACAATGAAAGTATTTTGAATCTGGTTTAAAATCAGTTGATATGACAAAACAAGATCTTTAATTAGCACAAATTTGAAAAGCTCAACTATATTTAAAATAAGTTTATGAGATGAATGTTATAATATTTCATATATTTGATCAGGTAAGAAGGAAAGAATTGCAATTTTGATGATGGAAAGCATTTTTTACATGAAAATAAAAGAATTTCTGACATATGTAACTTTTTGATAAAAAAAAATTATAAAGAATTGAACATTTTTTCACGAGTTTAAGCCTCTTAATTTTTTCAATACCAAGCACATAAATGAAATCAAAAAGTCAATTTTTAGCACAGTCAAAGAAAATTAAACACAACTCCAAAAAGGCTAGAGATTGATGTATTTTTAAATATAGGGGTATTTTAAAATATGAAACTTAATAAATACATTCTCAAATTAATCTGAAATGTTTCCAAGGTGAGGGGTTCCAGTTTATATTTAATCCTGATTTAAAAGAGCATTGATTTTTCTACAACACTATTATATTTTAATCTAATAATTAATAAAAATATTAAAAAATTAAATGCTCACTATATCCAAATAATCTCATCAATTAACATTACTTAAGTTTTACTGGTTAAGAAAAATTATGATATATAAGTTGTTTGCAAATCTAGTTAATATCTTAAAATAAAAGACTATGAAAATTAAAGCAGATATAACAAAAATCAAGATGATAAAACAACATTTGAAATGTAAACTACAAATTAAGTCCTATTAATTAAAACCATTAAACTTTTTCTACTAATAATATAACATTCAAATAAAGATACAGACTAAATTGTCCTCTTTCTGATTTAATTCATACCTATAGCATAAAAACACAATTCTTATTATACAAAAAAATTAGTAATATTTAAAAAACAAGTTAATATTACTAAATATTTATATAATAAAAGCATTTAGAAAATGATTAATTTGTTAATGTTATAAACCACATCAGATTATCTCTCTCCCTCTCTCAATAAAAACATTTCATCATCATTATGATTTTTACACATTAATGAATCAATTGAAAATATACCTTTGTTAAAGGTAAGTGACCATCAGATGTAACTGTAACAACATATTCCCCAGGAAAAAGTAAAACATGATAAGAACCATCAGGATAACTGCTAAAGTGCCTGGTAAAATTTTGAATAGTGATATCAGCTAAAGGAATCGGTTTTCCATTTACAGATAAAATTTGCCCTAAAATTCCTCTATCAGCCTAAAATTTATCAAAAAATTAATTATGAGTGCTAATTTTCAATACAATGGTAAAGTTATAGTAATAAAAATTAACATATTAAATTATATTCAACAAGCAAATATAAAATCATTAATAAATATGATAAAGAGGAAAAAAAAAAAGAGAAATACTCATACACATTTAAATGTATTAGATAGCAGTAAATTTTTTAACAAGAAATAGACATATCAGCTGTCAATTCATTTGCTTATTTAAGAACTTTGTTACAATCATATAAAGTATTCAATTAAATAATTTGTGCTTTAGTTCCTACCACATGCATGATAAAGTATCATTTGTTAACCATTCAAGTACTTCGATTGTTCTAAGTTCTAGAAAAATAGGAGGAATAAACACTTTAAAAACTTCAGAAAAAATTTCACCAGAATTTAACAGCAAGTTTAATAAATGTTATTAACCACATCAAAGCAATGCCTTTAACTTGAGTTTCTTTGAGAAGCTTTATGGGACAACAGGTGCAAAGCACAAATGCCTTCTTTGACATGCAGAAAAAAGATGGTTATCGACAAAAAAACATTAATCAAAATATATGAGTTACAAGAGTCACAAGAAAGATTTCTTACAGAATATAAATCAATGCTAGAAACACATTTCAATGTTAAGGCATAAGTTTCAAAATTGGTTTACCCCTATGTGACATATTCATCTTATTCAATGAACTCAATCTAAGCCTTCAGGAAAAAGATAAATTGTTTTCAAATTGACAAGCAAAGTAGCTGCATTTAAAGCTTAACTGTTATTGATATGGCATATGAACAGAAGTATTTTGGTATGTATTTAGATATCTGTAGGGACTTTAGGCAAAACTAAGAATGAATATTCCTTATATAAGTTGGCTTATAATCACCTGTTTTTGCCTTTAAAAGAGTTTGAATGCTACTTTCCAATTATGAAAGATCTATAAATTTTTAACGTTTGTACCCACGATTCATTTATTAACAAATCAAGCAAATCTAGCATGTCGAAGCAAGAAGATCAACTGTGGATATTATGAATGAAGGTAGCCACAAAACTAGGTTTTAACAACTATCATATTCTACATTTAAAACAGGGTGGAATAACTTAATATTGCCAACACAATACTTAAATACACATTGCCCTATAAATCCACTCAATCCACCAGTGTGAAGTGAGGTTTTCTACAGTGATAGCAATTTAAATAAAACAATCAAATAAATTTAATTTAAGAAACTCCCTTTTGATCTCAATATCTTCTACTGTGCCCCAAATAAAAACACTTTCTAGATGAAACTCAGGTTCCTCATTGATTTATATTTCCAATGAAAATGTTAAGTCATTTTATACTGCATTTTTTATGTAAAAGTATTTTATTTTGAAGGCATTTTTAAGCATAATTAGTTTAAATTGATTAAATCAAAACAATAGTACAAACAATCAATGTTTCACCCTCTGTGGGTCACAGTAAAATTATCAAACTTTGATAGATCTGCACAGTAAAAAGTTAGGGAGTACTGCTTGCTAAAGAAAGCTGTTGGAAATTGCTTCTTCCCTCTGAGGAAGTAACTGCTCTGGTACCATAGTTTTGAAAATGTACCCATTATGTTCTCTACAAAGAACAAAGAGAAAAAACATTGAAAACACTGCAGAATATATTCATCTGTGGAAAGTCATGATGCTTCATTATACCATATGGATTTCTGTGCCTCAAAATCATAAAACATGCTGATTAACTTCATCCATACACATGTCTATTTGAAATAGTATCTGTGTCTTTAGTTTATGTAACAAATTCTTACAGAAAGCTTTATGCAATGATTTGCAGGAAGGTAACCTTTGAAAGAAGTGTGATTGGAATTGTAGGTGTTTTCATAACATCGTCATATTATTATGAGGCATTCTAAATTTAGAACTCATTCCATAAGGATTTTGTGGGAACTTCCTAAAAATGTTGCAATTTTTTTAACTGACTTCTGCAGTTACCTGGGGTTAATTTTAATACAGGCTGTCTACACACTGAAAGGGCTTCACTTACCGATTAATATTGTGATGATAAAGTGTTTTTTTTTTATCAACTTTTGTACACAAATATCTTTGAATTAAAACAAATGATAATTTGAAAAACTTTGAAAAAGTATATTTTTTAATGAATGGATAACATCATTTTGATTATGGTACTTTATTTGGTTAGTGCATAGATTATAGTAATGGTGATTTTGCATTCACAGAACTTTCACAAGATTTGTATATGATATTCTTTTTATCCTATCCAATATAAAATAATTGTGAAAATTTATCCTTTATATTTGTAACCAATTAAGAAAAATAAAGGAAAAAAGTTTTCATTTTAAAAACTTTAAACTTAGAATACTCACCTGCTTTATCAAATTCAACAATGGAACTTTATGGTTTAACCATATTTTTACCATGTCTTCTGGATCTTGATAAGAACAGCAGTCTACATAAATTTCTAAATCATATGCTTGAGTTTCATTAAAAACATAATCCTGTGAACAAAGAAGTTTATTCAAAGACAAACACACATAGGTATTAAATAACTTTAAAGAAATGCTTTTAAGAAAAATTCTCAAATTATAAATAATGTACATAATATATGACGATACAATTCTCAAATATTATTAGTTATTAGTAAATTTATGAATCTCCCAAGCTATTATGTCATTGTAGATGCACAATAAAAATAAGTAATGAAAATGAACAAAATATTTAAGCAATTTTTTAAGCAAATATCGAAAAATGCATATAAAACATAGTATGTAACTTTTGCGGTAGAAAAATTTACTTTTGTTTGTTATTAGAAGACACTCTAATGTTTCAACATATTCATTATATAAACATATT
The DNA here is from genome assembly GCA_037975125.1 of Latrodectus hesperus. Taxonomy (NCBI): domain Eukaryota; kingdom Metazoa; phylum Arthropoda; class Arachnida; order Araneae; family Theridiidae; genus Latrodectus; species Latrodectus hesperus. The sequence continues at coordinate 26,672,996 of CM075856.1, forward strand.
TTAATAGGTTAGAAAAAAACAAATCAAAATATTGCACAAGAATGAGTTGTAAAATGTTAACAATGAGATATAATAATAATAATATAAATGACAGAGAAATTTGATTATATTTGGTATTTTCCCATTGTAATTCTGTTTTTAATAATCGTCATAATGAGAAAGAAAAAAATTTTAATAATTGTCATAAATATTCCATTTGCATCATGTATTGTTTAAAAATGTTTACGTTTTTAGAAACTACTAAATAATAATACAAACATATTTACATTTTATAAACTAAGCAATTATCATTTACTGATAAAACTTATTTAAACGCCAAATTTTATTTCTGGCAAAACCTGTTTAGCAATCGCATCGGTGACTGATTGCATAAGTATGATGTATTAATACTTTTTTTTTTCAATGACAAAATTAACTTTTGCTGCATTTAGTAGTTTTTTTTCCCTTGGTAACTGTAATGCTTCTTTTAACAAACAAAATTATCAGCAAGCAATCTTTTGAAACAACTAGCTTTAGCTCTGTTTAGCATTTAACTTGCTTACCAATGTTTATTACCTTTTAATCAATTTTTGCACTAAAATTTTTTTATTTAGTATATATAGAATTTAAAATAGAATTTTGAGCCAATAAAATCATCATATCAACATTATATTATTCTTGCTTCTCAGTAAAAAACATGCCCATATCTTTAGGATCAAAAGCAAGGGTATGATGAAAAAGTACTGAATATTTTAACATGACTTTGAGATTAATATTAAATTTTCACAAAATAAATTAAAAGAAAAAACTTGAATTTAAAAGCTACGAAAATATAGCAAAAGCTTCATAAATGATAATTATATTTTGTTAATCATTTTACAGTCATCAGTTAGAAATCATCTAATATTGTCATTCAAAGCATAAATATAGATGTTTAATTACAAAATTTGGTATCTAACTATAATATAATTTAGTAAACAACCAATTTTTGTTTTAAAGCATAAGTAAAAATCTATTTTCAAAATTTATACAATATTTATTTAAATTTTAAATAATCACCAAGATCAATCTGATAAGGGCTAAAACAAAAAATAATATATTAAGAACAATAATCATATATTTTTGAAATACTTTTCAAAATTTTTGTTTGTATTATTAATAAATTATTAATAAAAAAGCAATGAGTAATTATCTTTATGCAATTTTTTTACTTTCATTCATTATTGTTTGTCCAAATTTACTCTCACTGATTGAATGAATATCTAGAAAACTACCATTCTAAACTAAAATTATATTTGTAATAGTTTGAATTTTGTAATTGCACTAAAACAAATTTAAAATTTTATCAAAAGTAAAATTATCACGTAATGTGATATTTATAAGGAATATTCCAAAGTTAAAGGAAATAAAGAAGCAATTTCTTTATTTTAGTGTTTTTAAAATTTTTAATCTTAGCAATTAGACTGACAATTTATTTTTGTAATTGTAATTGCTTCTAAATTGTATGTGACAGCTTTAATATTTTAATTAACAGTTTCATGCTCAGTAATTAATGCACATAAACAATTAAAAAAACATTATTAGATACACAACTAATGTGTTTATTCTTCCTAAATTATGTTTATTGTTATAAAAATAATCAATTTCCATAACCAATAAAAATAATTTTAAAATAAATATTAAAAGTATACCAAAGAATGTTTTCAAATTTATTTAAAAAAACATTAACCAAAACATGATTACTTCCATTTATATATTGTTCACCAAACATTCAATTTCCCTTACCAGTAAACTAAGAAATAAATAAATGTGATTTTTACTAATTCCTGAGAATAAACAAAAACCACTTTTACTTATTTTGCAGAAGTACTGAAAAAAAAAATAGATGTCTAACTTTAGCTTAACCTTTTTTGTGACTGTCACACAAAACCTATACAGACAGATAATATAGGTTTTGAAAATCTAAACTAACCATGGCATGAAATGAAGACAGTGAAAAACCAAGCGTTCCTTAAAAAGCTAGAAAGTCTTTAAACAATATTATAAAGTGTTTTATAATTGTAACAAATATAAATATATTTAAAAGATGAATTTCAAACATTAAAAGAGCAATGGTAAATTTAATTAATAATTCACAAAAAAATATTCTTTAAAGAACAACTAAAATAAAATCAACTAATATGTATGCAGCTATCAAATATATGTGTAGAAATATTAATTATTACCATATAGCTTCCTTGATGTGAATGTAATATAGATGCTTCAGTTATTCCATTTGAAAAGTTATCTGCAAAATGCATTTGGCTGTAATAAACTCCAATAATAAAATATCAAAATATTATAATAAAATAATATAAAATAGTATCTTACAATTAGTGGAAGAGCAAATGGATGCTCCTAAATGCTTTGTTGGAAGACTTTGACTATATTCCTTAGCTAATTGTATGAATGTATTTTTATCACCAGGTAACATCTGTTCTTCTGCGTAAATATAAAGTTAAGTATTAAATATTATAAATTTTTCAGAAAGAAGCAAAACAGAAACAACCTTTATAAATAAATAGCAGCAAATATTAAGCATTGCAATACTTGCCTCATATTGAAATATTTCATGACTTATTACCTGAATATTCAATGTGAAATCTCAAACACTAATACAAAATTCTTAAAATTTTACAAAATAATATTCAAAATAAATATAAAAATTCAAAGCTTAAAAATTCCTGAAACTAATAATGTAATTAAATTGTTATGATATTCTTTGTTGAGTCCAAAACAGACTAAAATTATTCATTAAAATTAAATTTTTTAATTTTCCTATGGAATGCAGTACTAGACATAATAATCAAATGTTGGAAAATAGAAGAGAACATGCTATTCACATTAAAATAAGCAAATGGTTTTATTAATGAGCGTCTGGATGTATTAACATAGTAATTAAAAAAATCTTTGTTCCATAGGAATGAATCTATTCAATAAAAAAAAATATCAAATAAATATACGACAAAATATTTTGAGAATACTGAAATTACCATCACTCAGAGATCATATCACTAAAATATTCTACTAAACTATAAGTACATGATTACATATAAAGATAATAAGAATACAATACAAAAGAATTCTGTGACCTAAAAAAGTTATGTAGTGAGCAATGTTCATACCACATTTTATTTATTTCATGGTTTTGTAAACTATATTAGTACAAAGTTTTCCATTTTTTCCTTAAAATTTTTTTCTTACATATTATTAATGCAAATTCTTAGCTATCCTAAATAATGATATTATGAGTTAATAAAATATTTTTAAAGAACTGTCAGTAGATACAGAATTCAGTTAGGATTAACAATGTACATCAGCAATAATAAATAAAATCAAACAAAAAATAAAAGTTTTTTTTATAAATATTGATATTAACTAAATTTGAAAAACTACAAATCTAGGGAAAACATCAATAGAATGTAACATACGAGTTTTCTTTTTAAAAGTAAAGAAAATTAAAGCTTGCATATAATTTTACTTGACAACCTGATTTCACAGATAATTTTAACGTTGATATAAAGGAACGCCCACAATTTATAAACTGCTTCATCAAAAAATATGTTCTATCAATTACAATTTGTCTCATTTATCCCTAATACAACATAGCGTCTTAACATTGTTTTGACTTACAAAATATCGTTATGATATTTTTTTACAAAGACATATAAAGATAAAATATTTCTGTATATTATCCAGACAAATACATATTTCAATTTATTTCAATCAGCGTATCGTTTTGGCTAATGTATGTGAAAATCAAAAAGAATATAAGAAAGTGTCATTAATATAAATATTATTTATTCCATATACATGGTTGCTTTAATGATTAAATACTACTATATGTAAATTGCCACAAAAATATAACTAACATACAGTTACTACATACTGTAAATGAAAGAGTCTTGAAAAGGATAAGCTACTACTTCTGCACCAGTATAAATTTCAACTGAAATAATAGCTGGTTCAAGATTTGTCCATTGCTTGATAACTTTAGTTTCAGGCATACTTGCTTCAGTAATTTCTATAAAATATTAATTTTTATATGAAAATTCTAAGCAAAATTTCAAGAAAATTAAACTTCAAATATGAAGATAATGAATATAGTATAAATAAATGTGGATATAAATAACAAACATTTATCATCTTTTTTTAAAAAAAATTACCTCAGTATAGATATAAACTATACATACACACATAAAGAAATCAAAGGTATATAATTTTAAATACACAAAGAAAAAACATAAGTAACATAAAAATAACACATTTTAAAATCACTTCAAACAAATATACTTCAAATCAAATAGTCTTGAATGCAGCAAATTGCATAGTTAAAGAAAAAAACATTGAAATTTTTAAGGATATATATATCCTTAAAAAAAAAATAAATAAAAAAAATATATATATATATATATATATATATATATATATATATATATATATATATGTTTAAAGATAATATATTAACCTTCTTATCTCTTATATATAAATTCTGATATAGATATTAATCTTCTTATCAATGGAAAAAAAATTCTTAGTGATTAAAGTATGAACAATTATTGAATAACTTAACTAATACGTTTTTTTTTTCCAACTGCAAATGAGTCATTTCTATAAACTAATTACAAAATTATGATTTCAGAAATTAAAAAGACATAAAATAAGAATTGTATGAATATATAGTATGAAAATAATGATATACTCTTGTGTTAGAATCATTATATTTACTTTAATAAACAAGTAAATTTGTGTTTATGATGAAACAAATACTTAAATATAACATTAGATATGATTTAAATGAAAAAGACATATTAAAAATTTAATAAACAATCAATTAAAAATAAATAAAAATTGTAATATATATATATATACACACTTATAAAGAATTTTAATGAAAAATAAATATTCATGTTTACTCTAATTAATTTAATGCAGTGTAAGAATCCAAGATTAGAAGGAAAATGAATTTCTTACCTTGAAAATTAGTATTGAGACTAAGATGATTATTTTTTATATTAAGAGAACAATTAGAATCTGTTTTTTCTCTGACATTATCTGGATTCAATAAAGGAGCAATGTATATAATTTTCTTGTCAATGAGCTGAAATAAAATTTATTTTCATCATATTATTTAAGTCAATTACAAGTTCTTTTATATGAAACAAAAGCAATATTTATAAATATCTTATTCAAATTAGGAAATACAAAAAATATATATGACTTCAAAAGAAATTTTATGTGGGCAAAGTTACAATTAAAATTATAAACCAACTTCATAACATGATGGATATATATATGTATACTTGTATGAGAAAATGAAATGTTTCCTCGTGAATGAAAACTAATCATAATTTTTATTTTAAGTAAAAGAGTATTAAATGTAAGTGAAAATTAAAAACTCCTTGACACTACATAAGGCTGTATCTTCTTTCTTCCCTTTTTATTACTCGAGGGCAGAGCCGAGCTGGCAGCTGAATGGTTAGCACTTTTGCCTTCAATTCAGCAGTTTGTAGGTTCAAATCCCACCTTGGGCTTGGATGTTTGTAGTGGTTCGGAATCCACTTTAAACAGTAGGTCCTGATCTAATTAGCCTTCATGTGCAAAAAATGACCATTGAGCGACAAACAAACAAACTCAAGAGGGCAGATAAGACAGCTTTTTATGTACAATTATAATCTTATTTTTGCACTTTCTAAACCACACATTCTAAGTGTTAATATATCCTTAGAGATACCATTTCTATTAAAATGTGTCATTTGAATGTTAGGGCTTTTAAGCCAATCTTTTGTTGTTGTTGTTTTCCTATGACACTTGGACAAGCCAAGCTTGCTTTTTGCCTTTGGCAGTGCGAATTAAGTCAATAGGGAGCGTCTTTCGTTTGGATCAGAGCACCACGAAGGTGAAAGTACGACTTTGCTCTTTTTAAGGTGCTTCATAATTTTGAACCATGGTCAGGTGACGAGGCCACACCTGAGCTGGCACCCTCCTCTCCATATCAACGCCACACCAGCGAAAGGACTTTGGACGTTACAGATTAACGTAGACACACCCCTAACCCACGGAGTTCCAGCAACCCAGTAAAGGAGAATACACCGTGCTCACCCTCCCAACCACTGCCAGCGGCAAATGATGCTTCACTTTGCTGAGCTTACGGGAAGCGGCGTGAAGCTACTGAGCCACTGGAGCTCAAGCCACTCTTTAAATATAATTATCATTACATTAGATACCAATCTCCATAAATGTTGAATTTGTTGCTGTTTCTAAGTCACATTTGATTTTGGAATATGTTGTGCTTCATAATGGTTTAGATAGTAAAATTAAATTAGCATCATTAATTTCATCTGATCTCATTTCTTACATGAAAACAAAGGGGATTATCAGTACTAAAAGAGAGAAAATTTCACAACATAATTAATTTGAACTTTTTTTACATTAAGTACTTACATGAAAACAAGAAGGATTATAAGTACAAAAAAAAAGAGAGAGAAAGAGAAAATATCATTCATACTATGTATTTTAGACTATTGTACATTTTAAAGAAAGATTAGGAATACATATTAGAGACATGTTTGTTATCATTATTTCATAAGGAAATTATAATGAAGCCAGAAAATGAATATATATAGAAAATATTAGATAATGAATATCAACATTATTTATCATATAATGCTACAAGTAAAATAAATAAAATTTCTATCCTTTTTCTAATTTAATTTCATAAATTATATATTAATGTAAGCCTTGAATTATTTATCTTATATTGAAAAAGTGAAAGAAATTTAGTGTATTTTAATGAAATTTCTATAATTGAGTTACTAATTTTTAACATCAGCCTTTCTCCAAATCAGACTAATTTTTTTACCTTTAATAAAAAATCTTAATTTATTATATATTAAGAATTAAAAATACATTTACATTACATTTTTTATATTACTTTTCCTCAGATTTTTTAGAAAAAAATGAAAGTACACAAAAATGCCATTTTTTGCACTTATATACCAAATAAAAGTTTGAAGGATTAATAATATGATTCATATATCACAATAAAAGACTGGTGGCTTAGTCGTAGTGCTTCACACTTTCAAGGCACAGGTCTAAGGTTCAATTTTCAGGGTAGAAAAGTTGACACATCCCTTCATCCTTTATGTAGGTTGATAAACTGAATATCAACCAAGCTTGGGAATTAAACACTGGGGATTTTGCATTAGGCTGACCATCTAACCGAGACATATGCTTTGCACCCCAGCACCCTTGGTCAAGAAAACTGATATGGATTATAGGCCTTGACCCACATTGGCTGTTGTGCCATAGGTTTTAGTTTAGATGTAACACAATAAAAAAAAATTGAAATTTTAAAAATGCAGTGGTATGTGAATAATTATTGAAAAATTATTTGAAATTTATAACAATAGTTTTATTCTAATCGAATGAAATTTCTAATAGTAGCTGTATCTTTTACACATTTAACTAATTATAATATTATGATAAATTTAAAAAACATGACACATTTTTTTCACAAATTAATATTTAAAAATTATTATTAACAAAAAATTCATCATAATATTGTAATTTATTAAATTTTATAAAAGATATCAGAAATTTCAGAAGCAAAGTCAGAATAATAAATAATTTGACAATAAACCACATTAGCCTCAATGTGCTAAACTTGATAATGCCAGTAAAATGCATTACAGTAACAATAGTGTAACATAAAATGGACACTTTAATACTCACACACTTTGGACACTTTAATAATACAAACCAAAAAGCGTTTGTATGAACCAAAAAGCGAAATATGTTTTATACTATACAAATTTTAGGATTATGAATTCCTAATAAAAAAAGAGCAACTCTCTTATACCAAATAAGACTAACTTTATTTCAATATTTAAGGTTATTAACTTTCAATTATAAAAATTATGATTTGCAAAAAATATAAAACTTGAGATGAAAAGTGATAACTAATTTTTCAAATAATAATATTAAAAAAAATGTTTACATTATTAAATGTTTCCTGATACTTACATTTGAAATGATCTTGCTTTATTTATATTCAAAATTAAATTTATCCAAATCAGAAATTTTATAAATGTATAAATGAAAATTTATATGCTTTTGGAAAACATTAAAAAAAAATATCTTTTCCCAAAGGCAATCAAAAATATCTGCAAATAAAACTTAACACAATCCTGTTTTAAATAAAAACTAATTGTGATGAGTCTATTTAAAAATGGGCTGAGTAACATTACTTTAGTTTTATACTATATATTTTGTTCCCAAAGAAGTGTGCAGCAGTTACATTATTAGTAGTTATTTGAGTATTGATTTTTAAAGGAAAATATACATCATGGATTGTAATGAACGTTTCTGATGACAGCAATGGAGAATGAAATGTTTTTGCAATGCAAATGGTCGACATTTTTGACAAACAGCATCCATTTTTAAGAAATTAAATTTATCGACTAAAATTTTAAATTCAATGGAAACCTTGTTCTTTTAATTTAATATTTTTAACACTAAAAAGAAACTTTAAATGAAATTTGACAGTATATTGTTATTTTTAGTTCACTCAAAAGTTATAAAGTAATGTATAATAAACATTTTATATCCAAACTGTCATATTTTCACTAATTGGTAAGAGGTCAGTTAATTTTTGTAGTCTTTTTTCTCCATATTATGATTAGCCTTTTGGCAAGATATAGTAAAATTCTAGTTATCCAGCTAATAGATGAAGTTGTCGAAAGAATTCTGAAAAACATCTTAATTTAATGTTTGAAAAACATTTCACAAATGTCTAAATTAGAAAAAAATAGTAATAAAAAAACTAAAAGAAAGTTTTGAAAAAAAATTACCTTTAGTAATACTCAAAGCAATATACACAAATTTGAATTCAAAGTTCTCAAATAAAGTTGTTGATATATATATATATATATATATATATATATATATATATATATATTAATTTATAATGTCATATAAAATTATTTTAAATAATTGTCTACTATTTATTGAAAATAAATTTACAATTATAAATGCAATTTTTGGCATTCTTTTAATAAAAATAAAGAAATGTTAAAAGAAATAAACTTTCCTTATTGATATACAGAAATATCCCTATGAAGTTACAAATCAAAATAAAACTTACATCAGTAATTGCAGTATCTTTATCATATAATGAAACTAGATGCTTTGCAAGTTGAATCAAAAGCTCAGTTGCTACAGGCTCATACCCATTTAAGCCAGCCATAAATCGAATAACGGGTAGAGTAGATTCTTTTTTGTCACTGTTACTTATTTTTAATACCCACAGTTGTTTATGATTCTTACTCTCACCAAGACTAAAAGAAAATTATATTTGTATAAATATACATGTGTTTCTCTATTGTTTGCTTTTACTATTACTATTACTATATTTAATTAATTGCCTTATTTACTGTTTATAATTCATAAATTCAAAGTTGAATTGTAATCAACAAAATGTTAAAAAGTATAGTAATCAGAATTGAGTATGTATGATATATATAAGAGCCAAACTATTATCTTTAATATTCAATATTTTAAAAGGTATGAGGCCAATTTTTTTGAAGTAAGAAAACCTAAAATTCCCACCATAATTTTTCAAATATTTTCAGCTAGATATCAACAAGTTAGCAAATAACTTCAAAGAAATAAAGATGAAGAAATAAGTTTGTATTATATTCCCCTTTTTTCAGTATCAAAACGAAAATGTTAAACATTTCGCATTAATTTAAGTCTTAAAATTTAAAAAATAAACACAATAATTATTTAAATAAACATAAGAATCTTAAATGACATGATAGTATAAAACTAAGGATGTATTATTTTTCTTGTAGATTCAAAACGTTTTTAAATAAGATTTCTTTATGACATATTTTTTAATCATTTTTCTAATTATTTAAAAATTCATCTATGAGATTTACCAAAGAAAAGTAGTAATTAATAAAGAATATTTTTTCCCAGAAATATCTGTATTTAAGATAATTTTACCAAGATCTGAAAATGCATTGGTGTTTCTTTCCTTATGATTATTATCTTTAATAATCCATTGGTAGAATAATCAAAACTGTTTGATTATTAACTTTATACCAAAATGAATTTGAAACAGAAAATTTTTTCTTCATTATCTCAATGTTTCTAGTTTCTTTGAAGAGATTCTTTAGTATTAGAAACTTTCTATCTAATTTTAACAGATGTAAATAATTAGTACTATACACAGTATTATAAATAATTAGATTTTTTCAAAATCATATAACAAATTTTACAAAAGTATATTCAATAAATATATAATAAAACTAATTATCTAGTTTAACACACCTAAGTTACAGGAAAAAAGAAATCAATTTGAATATTAGTAATGAAAAATTTCAGCTAGTTTTATTTAGTTTGCTTAAGTCAAACAGAAATCATAGCTAAAATTGTAGGATGATTTTATTTAGCAATAGGTTAATATAGAAGTTAGTACAGATGTTTTAAAGTAAATTTAGTAGTTAGTATTAATTAAATTAAAGTTGAAAATATGTTAACTGACCTGAAATATTTTGAAATTTTAGGATTCATTTCGACAATGCTACTAAGAGTTTTTTTTAAATCAGAATAATCATGATATTGAATATTTGAAATTATGGGATCCAACACTACATCCAGATTTATTAATGTTCCTTCTTCCACAGTGATAGATTTTAAAACATTTTCCCTTTCTGATGAGGAAACTGCACAAAAGTAAAATATATTTTATCAGAAAATAAGTAATTTCTATTATCATTAATTGATAATACCAATTAAAATATTTCTAACAATTAAATGATACTTAGAACATACAATTATATCATGCATAAAAAGTTAAGATATTTTAAGTAAATATTGAATGGAAATTTTTAATTCAATGATTTTTAAAAATGAGCTCATTTTAAAATTGAAATATTTAATATAATTGATTCTTGTTTTTAAGAATTAAATACATTTCAAGAAAATGATATAAAAAAACATAATAAAAATAGTCTAATTTTCTTCTTTCAAGCAAGAAATAAAAAATAATTTTTGTGATAGGTACTCAAAAAAGTACGTTGTCTTGAGTTATTTATATTTCATTAATAAAAAAAACTTAATTTATAAAGAATACAGTTAAAAAAATTGGTGTATTTCTTTAAAAGTTGTTAATGTATATAAAAGTATTTTAAGAGAAAAAATTTTCAGTTTTAACAAAAACAAATTGCTGTATTTTTGTAAATTGTGTTTTTACGCATTTGATTTTTACTAATTGTTTTTTATGCAATTTGTTTTTGTTAAAGACCACATTTTTACGTGCTGTTTAAGAAAAACGAATTGCGTAAAAAACAAATACATTTTTTAAATTAAATGCATTAAACTTACAGTGCAACATGTGAGAACCACTAGGTAATAAAATGCTATAAAAAGCCATAGAAGAGTCAACAGGGAAAATTCTGTTACTGCCAGTCAAACGCACTTGAGCAGAAGGTAGAGGAAATCCATCATTATTTTTAATGTGTCCAATGACTCCTATGAAAATTAATAGCACAAGTTAAAATTAAATATTTCATATTTCAAGTATGAGGATATATATAATGCATTAGGTAGTAAGTTAAAGTTACACAATAATTTCTAGACACATAAATTGTGGGAAAACAAAAACAAGAATTTGAATACTCATTCTTTATTTCAAAACAAATGAGTACAGAAAAGGTACAGATTAAATTTATAAATTCATTTGTACGACGTTCACAAAAAAAATCAAAAACAGATTTTAAGAAGTTAAATAAATTTATCTTTTTCAAAATAATATTCATAACTTCAAAAATTATGTAGAATATATAATAATAAAAAATAATAACAATTATACCCAGCAAAAATAAAAAGAACATTGGTAAAGTTTTATGTAAATAATTTTAAAATGTTACAATAGAAACTAAATTAAATATATGGCACGACAACCTATATGTTGGCCAAGGCCTACAATGCCTATATCTGTTTTCCTGACAAAGAATGCTAAGGTGCAAAGCATATGTCCTACTTAGGTGATCAACCTAATGCAAAACTCCCAATGTTTAGTTCCCAAGCATGCTTGGTATTCAGTTAGAACTCAACCAACTGAAGGGATGAAAGACTGAGTCAATCTTGCCCAGCTTGAGAATCAAACTTTGAACCTGTGCCTAGCTACAACTAAGCCATCAGCTTCAATGTTACAGTATAGAAATTTTTTAAAAAAAACAAACCAAAAAATAATACCTTGAGTTGAAGCATGAAGAAAACTAATTAATGATTGCATATTATTTTGCCAAAGTGATGGTAGTACTCTGGAATCTGGATTATTATTACAACTAATATGAGCAGCAATCTGAATAAAAATAGAAAATATAATTTTAAAATTAAAATAAAATTAGAAATATTTCACAAACAAAAATAAGAAATATATTTTGGACTATGCTTAAGTTAAGGTAAAGTACATAATCATAGAAAATATTTTTTCATTTATAATTAATTCATTATACTTAAATGCATTTTTAAACACAAACTTTTGTATTTTAAATATGAAATAAGCAGTATTTTAAAATAAAACTCTTCCTCAATGGTATTTAATAATAATGAAATTATGAAATATCAATCATATGGAATTCTAAAAAAAAAAATTAAAACTTACAATTCTAATTACAATTTTTACTGATTCATTTTAAATTTTATTATTACCCTTGCGAACACCTTCAATGATGATTAGGTATCAAACTAGTATATTTTTAATTATACAGACAACATAAATTCAGATCAGAGAATACTCCAAAATGTCTTAACAGTCCACCGGTTGACTATGGTCCCTTCAGATTTGAACCATGTCTTAAAACATGATCAATACAGTCAACTCTTTTGATAGCATTTCATTCTTGTCTTAAAGTTTATGCTTTAACAGACTTTATGCAAGATGAACAACTTTTCCCTTTAAGTGCCAAAGATCAAAGAATTATTTCACGATAACTATGTCACAAACTGTGTAATATGCAGAGCTATTCCAAATGTTTATCAACCTCATTGACGAGACAATGTTTTCAGTTGTGGAAATTCCAAATAGATGGAGTTTATGGAACAGAAATAAGGATTTCACCTGAATTGAAAGCAGACATTACATGGCATATTGCTGCAGTCAATTGCATTTCCCCTGAACACATAATGTGCTTTCAGTATATAATTGAAGTTCATAGATCTCATTCTGTATAAATGAATACATTTTAATTCTAACAAACTTTTCATTTTTCCTAGATGCCCTAATTTCTTCTGGTGATTATATTAAGAACTATTTTTACTGCAGAAATATTTTTCCCATGATCTATATAAAATATACAACAAGATTCATCAAAATCTTTTAGATATAATAAGTTCTAAACTAGTCTGAATAGAGTCACTATAACCATTAAATATAATCAGAATTATATATACCTGGAAATGAAAAGATATATATATATAATTCTGATTTTAAAACTAAGCATTATCATTTTTTAATCTATTTTTCAAATTAATTTTCAAAAATATAATAAATATGTATTTTATAGTGTTAAAAATAAATAAAAATAGTTCTGAAAATAAAATTTTAAAAACATTACTCATTTGAATTGGAAATGTAATGAATTAATAATGTAATGAATTTCCTTTCATGTAAAACATTGTTTGTTGTTGAAACTTACAAGTCATAATTATTTTTTACATCTTTAAAGATTAATATAAATATATACAAAAACATACATATAGTTGAGTTTTAAAAAATAATTAACATTCCAGAAAATATTTTTAACAATAAAATATTTGTACTTATAAATAAAAATAATAATAATAAAAATAATAAAATAATAAATAAAAATAATTAAATAAAAAATCAAATTATTCATACTGCTATTGTTCCATGCTTTGAATAGGCGTAGTCAAGTAATGAATTAGACACTTGATCTGAAGGACTTAAAGTAGATTTTTCTCCACACATAGTAGCTTTTGATAACAAAGGATGATGACTAACAAATGCATGTGATAATAGTCTAAATGTCTCAGAATCAAGACTATTTTCATCTTCTAAAACACTCTCAGGCATGCTTAAAAATTAATTGTGATTCAGAATAAAACATTTTTATACAAAAAATAAAATGTCTTAATATCATTAATATATTCAAACCACATATTTTCTGAAAATTATATTTAAAAAGTAGCAAGTAAAAATTAAATAATTAGAATTCAATAAATTGACTTGGCAAATATTCAAAAAAAGTTTCCAACTTTTAGGCTGGTAAAATATAAAACACGTTAACAATAATAAAAAGTTCTCCTAACTTTGCTTTTTAATTTAAAAATTTTGGTTTCAGAAAAATTACTCAAATTGGTTTTACACAAAAATTGCTTTTAAGTTATACATTTAATAAAAGAATATAAATTGAATTTTCAAAAATTGTTATTTTCTTATTTACTAAATGTTAAAACCTGTATAATAAGTATGCATATTATATTTCAAGTAAATGAATAGGTTATTTTTGTCAACTAAATCCAGTCAGTTTTCTTGGAAGTGAGTCAAGATCCATTTATATCAATTAATTTGCATCAGTTTGATAATTAAAAATTATTAAGTAATGTAGAAAAATCATTTTTATAAAAATAATATTTTCCTTTCAAGTAAAACATTGTTGTTAAAATTTACAAGTCATAATTATTTTTAAATTTAAGATTTATATAAGTATATACAAAAACATACATATATTTGAGTTTTAAAAAATAATAAACATTCCTAAAAATATGTTTAACGATAAAGTATTTATACTTATAAAATAATTATATTAAAAGATTTTGTATAAACTTCAATAAACTAAGAATTCTTTTAGTAAAGGAATGAGTGTTTCATATCTACTCATATCGATCTGAATCTTATGAGACTTTTCAAAAATCAAATTATATTCCTTACAAATATTATTCAAGGCAAAAAAAGTTTTATTTTAGATAACACAACCTTATATAGAAATCAAATATGAAAAAGTAATATTTTGTTTTATATCAGATTTATTTGGTTTATATTTCGTTAAATATTAGTTTTTCTCCATGAAGAATGCTTTACATCTTGGAGCAATTTTGTACCTTATTAGTGATATTCTACAATTATGGAAAAGAAATATTTGTAAAATATCACTAGTAAGGTACAAAATTGTTCCAAGGCATAAAGTATTCTTCATGAAAAAACTAATAAAAAATTTTAAAATATTAACTATAATGTAATTTATAATCATAAAAAAAAATCATTGTATAAGGAACAATAAGAATCATATATATAGTTACAGAAAAACTAACCATATTTATAACTTAATAATATATAGACTAGCATCTATTTAAATAACATAACCAAAAATAAGTGAACCTAATAATGTGTAAATGAAACAAACCTACGAAAAAATTTCATTTTAAAACAATTCGTAACAGAAGCTGTAGGAAATTCTTTTCAAATAAAATTTTGATTTTGCAAACTAATTTTATGCAAAGGATCCTATAGTAATTTCAATGGATATTCTCTCTATTAGCATTAAATTAAATACAACAAAAATTTAACTTAGTACAATCTCACAAAACTTTTGGACATGAATTCCAATTGAAAACGAAAAATATAATTTATGCACACTCCTCCTATTTTGAATAATGTGTTTAATTCATATATCCTTGATATTGCTAAGTAGGTAGTAGTTTTTTTCAACCTTATAATCATATTAAAAGATTCCCCAAAAAATCTTTAATACAAAATGCATAGAAGAGAAATAATGTTATAAATTTTATCTGGTTGGTAAGAGAAAAGATTTAAAAATAATTTAGCAAATTTTAAAAAGTAATAAATGTGATCAAAAATTATTTTAAATATATAATTTTCTATCCCATTTTATTTCTGATTCAAGAGGTTTAGAAATTTATCAATCTTTAATTAAATCATCTCAAATTTTAATATCACTTCCTTCAAAAATTTATATGCTTTACAACAGAAGTTATTTAATTAGAAATGTATAGTTTTAAAAGTGATGAAAAATTAATGCAAAAAAATTTTTGTACTGGGTCCTATATGCCAAAAATGGCATAAAAATTTGATTTACCAAAAATATTTTTCAACTGTAAGAGAAAACTCTACTTTAATCATATATTTTATTCAATATTCTTAATTTAGGAAAAATATAATTTTAAATATATAAAAAAAACAAAATTTACAAAAATATCACTAACCTTATTTCTAATCCTTCTTCTTCAAGACTTAATAGGGAAGTATAGTGATAAGAATTGAGATTGTTTTTTAAACCTTCCACAGGAGAAAAAACTCCATCATACTCATCACCAAATTTGTCTCCAAAATCCAAATTATTTGAAATGTCAGAATGTTTGTGATTAGAATTTTGATAACCCCTATTATCAACAGATGGAATAATATGAATAGCTAAATTATTTAAAAGTTTTGTTACAAGTGGATCACCTCGCTTCTGACCTAAAAATATTTAAAAATAATTAATGAAAGTATGAAAATACACACTTTACTTATATTTAATAAATATTTATAAAACATAGCACATACAAATATCTATTTGGAGTTAATTACATAAAGGCTGTTAATTTTTGACTAGAGTGAATAATGCAAATATTTAATTTTGACACTTATTTAGATTTTTAATATTTTCTGTGTTTTTTGAGAAATAATTATGTTAATAGAGCTACAAGTGTTTTATATTAGGGAGAAAATCATGGGGAATAAACTAACAATAAAGGAATTAAACATCGATTTGGCTTTTAATTGTACAGTTTGCTTTCTAATTATGTTGTGATCATATATATATTCTACCTTTCCAAAATAATTTAATAAGATTGTTAGCAGTTTCTAAATCTCTCAGTTATATTTTAAGCTTATAGAAACAAACCCTTATAAAATATACATAATTATATTTCTAATACTATACATAACAATATTTTAAAATATTAGCTCAACAGCTAACAGTATCAAAAAATGAACTTAGTACTTTTTAAATTTTCATTTGGAATACTGAGAAATTTATACATAGAATAACAAAATTTATACATTTTATAGAAATTTATGGAAGGTTTGAGAAAAAGCAAATGCAAAGAATAATTTATCATAAAAAAGTTTAAAATATTGTAAAGTTTCAAATGGATAAAACAATCTTTGAAGAACAATATTAAAAATATAATGTAATATTTGGCTAAAATAATTTTTAATAAAATAATTTTTTTAAGTATAAAAATAATAACAAGGCCTTAGGTAAAATTCAGAAAATTTTAAGAAGAAACTAATAAAACTTAAAGATATAAAAAATTTATTTTTTATACAGACCCTCAACAAGGTGACGAGCAAGTCTGACACACAATTCTCGACCACTTGGTTGAAAGCTATGAAGAGCACCAATTATTGCAACTTTACGTTTGTGATCACTTTTTTCTACCTAAACAAACACACTATAATCAGTGATATTTTTTGCATTAAATAATTTAAATTGACTTTTTTGTAATAGAATATTAAAATTCATTTATTTGAAATTTATCCTTTCAAATCAATGAAAATTTTCAAGATTAATTTTAATTATCAGTTCAAAAAATTTCTTTCCATATTCTTGCACTTGACAAAAATACTCTTATTTACTAAAAGTAAAATCATATTCTTACACTAAATCACAATCTGAATAATTATATGTACATAAATAACATCAATTGCAGCAACACAATAAGTTATATTTTATGAATATGTGTGTATAGATCTATATATGTTTATAATACATAATTCTCAGCCTTATTCACAGATATATGAGAAATATATAGAGTACAAAATAGCATTTAAATTTATTATTTCATAAGTGACAATAATTATGCACTTTAAATTATAATTGAAAAATTTTACAATCAATGAGCAGAATAGATTGCTACACGCGAGTTCATTTTGTAAAAGTTTTAAGTTCAATATTATAATAGCCATCTTTGTATTTAAAATATGTATTGTTTATTATAATTAAATTGCAAGCAGGTAAAACAAATGATGTAAGAAAAATGAAAATGCATATGAGAAATTAATTACAGTGTTTATTTTTCAGATATTGATATGTTATTATATAATAAGTTTACAAAAAAATGCAAAAATGGGGCAGATTTATAAATAAAATTCAGATTTGCATAAGACTAAATGAAATTTCAAGGATGTTAAACAGTATTAAGAAATAACTAATTTCAAATTAAATTGTACATAACAGGAAAATGTTATCTGAAATAAAATAATTCTACACAACTTCCTTATCTTAAGACAATATGCAATTAAAAACTGTTTGAATTGTTGACATCATTAGACTATATTAATATAGTAGAACTCCAATTATCTGAATTAATTGGGACCAGACCCCAATTGAATAATCAAAAATTTGGATAATTGGAATTTTTTGAAAAAAAAAAACATTTTAATCAATTATTGTACATTGAAAATGGGAGAAAAAACAATATATTTTTAAAGAAAATAATTTAATGAAAAGATAGCACTTAGATGTTAAGATACTTAAAGTGCTATACATTAATACAATATGTAAGTATAGAGAGTGTAGAAGACGAAAATTATTGCTTACTGAACATCTTGGTCAGAGTAAGCTGTTTCATGGCCTTCATCCATTTTCGGGCAGCCAAATCATACATTCACTTCACAGTGAGAATTTGCATGTAATCCTACTTAGGCTAACACTCTATTCACTTCAAAGCAATTTCAAAGCTGGCAAATGCTTCACTAGCTGATGGTCCTAGGTCACCTTCAACTTGGAATTAAGGTCAACTTCTTTCTTGACACATTCAATAAGTTGACCATCACTTGCAATTTGATATCCAGCACCCCTGACTTATAATCCAATATTATATGTCTTCAGCACTAACTTCTGAACATCAGGGAATTTTCAAAAGAATCTTCCTCAATTCCTCAAGTGACACGTCTCTCATTCCCATCTTTTCCCCACTCTTACCTTACCCTTTTCTCCTATTTTCCTCTTCTTCATTCAAATTAATTTTTCTGGAATTCTGAAAGTGGTTTGGATAATCAGCAATTCAGGTGGACAAAGTTTGAATAATTGGAGTTCTGACTGTAAGTTTTATCAATTGTTTTCTAAATTGAAGGCCTCAATTTATAAGCACAATTATCTAAACTTAATATACTTTAACTGAAATATTGGAGAAACAACTATTATTCTTTTATTGCTTAATTACAGTATAAGATAATAAACTCAAAAAGAAAGAGTATATTCTAACAAAAATGTGTTAGTAAAAATATACACGCTACAAAATATTTTAAAAAGTACGAAAGCTTTAATATAAAGTTTCTAATTAATAGAAAAAGTATTTTTTCAAAATGAAATATAATGATAAATCTATAACTAACCTCAGATGAAATGATTATAAAATTTAAAGCTTTTCTACCATCTTTTCCAAAGTTTGCCATAGGTCTTACAAGATCTGGATTTTCAGAAGAAAGTTTCAATAATTCATTATGCAATTCCATATAGTCTAAGTATTTATCATCAATATTTTCTAAGATATCAAAATCTTCCTTTTCAGACCACTGAAAAAACTGATTATCCAGGGTAAAGTTTACTTGAATACCCTGTGTATTATCAGGGACATCAACTTCTTGGGTGCTACGAGAATACCTTAAAGAAAAAAAAATAAAATTTAGACAAAAAAGTGAATAACTGATAAGTTATAAATTCAAAAATTTATTACAAAATTATAATAAAACTTAAATGATATTCTTATAACTAAATCAGGAAAAAATATTGCTAATCCTTGCTTAAAAAAAGTATTCTATATAATATATTAGGACTTTATATTTACTGAAGTCTTCACATAATTTGATACTTTATCACTTTTTTTAATTAACAATAAGAAACCATAAGGAATGCTATTTGAAAAGTTAAAAATAAAACATAATGTATTTAGTTTTCAAAAATTTATTTCCATTAATTTATTTCTATTGCAACAAGTTTAAAAAGCTCAGAAAAAAAAATAATTATGTAAAGCCTGAATATGAGTCAATAATCTAATCCTGCCTCATTTATATAGATAAATTATACTTTTCTGATTTCTATACATATATTTATAAAATTAGGAATAAGTTTCCTTAGTTCTTCTGTAAAACATAAATGACCAATACTCAATTTTTTTTCTTGAAAAATTATGAGAAGGAAAATATTTGAATGAAGAATGACATTTCTCATTATTTCCATATACAATAAATTAAGTTAATTTATTAAGATTCTATTTTTTACAGTTTTCAAAGTGATATCTAAGAAATTTATTTTAAGAAAATTATAGTACATATGCTGTAATTTAGTAAGTTGTTAAGCATTATTTTCTATATTTAGTAACTTCTTTCAGGAATCAGCATAACACAGTGTAATTCATCATAAATATTTTGTGTACCTAGAAATTGCATAAAAGTATGACTGAAGACAAATGTGCATTATAATTCATGTTAATGGTAGTTGAATAAAATATTGCACCATAATTATTTTCACTCTAGATATTATATAATAAAGAAAAATCAAAATATCCTGCTGAAACATTGTAACAACATATTATCACAACATATTATCTTTGAATATCAGTTACAAAACAAATGCTTATTTTCATGAGATTTCTTAAATATAATTCATTTTTGTAGAAATAAAGAAATCATTGATGTATTAAATATTTTGAATTAACAAGAGTATTCACTTCCTATTTTTTCATATAAGGATCTTTTTTGTACCTAATATTATCAACAAGAATGAAGTATTATAGAATAAAATTTAAAAATTAAAACTTTCATCATGTACATTTTAAATCTTTATTTATTAAATTATATATCTAATCATGAAACAAATTAAAATAAACAAGCTTTCTAACTGTTAAAATAAATAATCTTTCTTAAAATGCTAAAATTTGGTTGCCATAAATTTTATTCTCCAAGTTTCATGTAAAAATGTTATTATATTTTATTTTCCTTTAATATTTGTCATCAAATACACAAATATCAATTTATATTAGTTTTCAAAATATAAAATTTTCAAATAATATTAAAAAGTAAACTAAGTAAAACTTAAAAATGTGGCTATAATATAAACAGCAAAGAGAGTGAAAGAGACTTACTTATCAGCGGTTGCAATTAAAACATATTTCCCAGGACTTAAAAGCCTCCAATAATCACCATATTCAGAAGAGATGACATCATGATCTATACCAATAACATGAATTGTTGCATTTGATATCTCATTACCATTTTTGTCTTTCACAAAACCATGGACACCACTATGAACCTAAAAAAGAACTCTTCCTTTAAATTAAGAATATTATGCATTAAAAATCATTTCAATAATAACCAATACTATAATTTTGGAATATAAAAGTAGAGTATATTAGCATCTTTCTTCAAACCATAAAATTTAAAACAAAATTCTAAAAAAAAAATAGGTTATATCATTTAAAAATATTATCTACAGTAAGCTTTGAATAATGTTCATATTTATAAAGGAGTTCTTTTTTAAAAAATATCTTTAATTATTTGCAAGTTTTATAACTTATCAATTAACAAATGTGCAGTAGCAGTATCATAATCAATTCAATTCATTGGCAAAATGAATGCAAGATCGCATTAAGAATATAAATAACTGCTTAAAACTACCTGAAAATCCCTGTAAAATGTTTTTCCCTCAAATAAGCCCAGTAGAAACTATAAGTGGTGGTGGGGGGAATTGGAAGAAAAAAAAATGAATTGATAGACATAAACCGTTTTTCGCTCTCAAATCTTTGTTTAGTGTTTTGAGAAATGTTAGAAATTGTACCTTAATTGTTATACCATAATGATCTTTATCAGTTTATCATGTTTAAGACTTATGCCTTTATTTGCACTTTTTAAATAACATTAATTAAAATATGACTAAATTCTAAACATAAGCATTCTATAGCAAATTTAAAATGTTTAAATATATATAGAATTAATAACTTATAACAAAAACTAAAAGAATATTGGTCTAAAATAATGCAAAATATGTGTGAATTCTTTAAAACTTTAAACAATGCAATACATTTTCTTCTTTTACGTTAATTAGTATAAATTCTATTTAAATCTCAGATGATTTTCATACTTTGCTTTTAATATTAGGTTTCAAATCATTTAACTTTGTTAATATTTGTGAATTCACAAGATTAATTTCTAAAAACAATTACAAGTATAATAAAATATCATTTTATTTACATAATAAATGTGTTTTTACAATGGATTAAATGCTAATTTAAAGGAGAATAACTATATTGCATATTAATTTTTGCAATTAAGTTTTCTTCTAATAGATTCATTTTTTAATTTTGAAAAAAACTCATTTGAATATAAGGAAATGGAAATGTCTTATAATTTCCATTAAATATTTTTTTAATGAAAATAATATAATGTACAAAATAAAAAATCTTTAAGCAATTAATTTAATATGTTACAGAAAAATACCTTATCTCTTCCAAAAGAAATGAAAGCTAAAAAAGAATAAGATATATATATTTCAGTTATTTACAATTTTATTAATATTTGTGCATATATTTCTCAAACATATATTAAATAGAGCTAATAAAAAAACTGAGACAAAAATTTGTGATTCATTTTTTTTTTGTAAGCATGATAATAAACAGAAAAATCACAGCTTCAATTAATTTTTTACAGCAGAAACAAAATTGGAAAATCAAAACTATGATTGAGAAATTATTTCTAAATTTAAGGTCTAATATTTTTGCTGGATATAATATTTTAAAAATGAAATAAACACAGAATTATAATCATTAAAAGAGCCATTTGTAGTAAATGATACAAATCAAATTTTTTCTTTCTTATTTTTTTGTGGACTATTTTTTTTCTAATTTTTACAAGATATTAGAAATTCAATTATGAAAAAATATTAGATAAAAAAGAGAGGGGGGGGCTATTAGTTGAGATAAAAGAAAATGTGAATTAGACATTTCTTTGCTAAGAAAAATATTACAAAAATTATAACAAAAATATAAATAAACAATGCAACCTACTTTCTACAATGAAATATATCAGTCAAAGTGAGCATAAAGACGTTAAAAAATTTTTAAACTAAGAATACAATTATACGTATAATTAAAACTAAAAAGTCCAAACATCTTTTAATTTGAATAGACTTCATAAAGTACAGCTTGAAAGATTCCTGAAATAAGGTAACAAAAAGAAATGATCTGAAAAAGATCTTACTTGTTTGAATGCTTTCAATTTTACAATGCTTAAAATGTTACATAACCTAGCTTAATTCAAATCATTTTATTGCAACAAAAATGTTGCATACAAATTAATTTAATTATCAAGAAATAAAAACCAAGAAATACATATAACTAATAAAATAAAAAACATGATAATATGAAAAGAAAATGGAAAAAGACCCTCAGTTAAATTAATTAAGTTCACCATAAGTGTTTAAACTTATCAACTTCAGTTGGCTTAGGTTTGATAAAGACTAATATTTACAATATAATATAATAAGAAGTTAAGGTATATTTACTTTGATGCAACATGAAAGTTATTTGCATAAATGCATGTTTGCATTTATATAAATAACTAATATATATAATAACTTAGATTAAAGTATAACCATAGTCTATAATAACTTGAGTGCTTAGTATCATATTTAAAGAAGTATTATTTAAATATTTTGTTAAATTATTAGACTTGAAATTTAGATATCTTTCAATTTATTACAAGAATACACTACCTTGTTTCACAAACACACACGCATGCACGCACACATACATGCATACACAAAAGCAAATTCCAAAATTTCAGTAAAAATAAAATTTTTAACATTTATTTTATTTACCTGTTCAATGAAAGATATTAAAGGTTCTTGATTTTGATCCCAGTACTTTGATAATTTATTTGCCTCAGGATATTTATAACACCCAAGTTCAAGCGTAATCTCAAAACAGTTGCTATGTAAATAATTCCAATCTTGCATTCCACCTTTAATGAAATTAACTATATGAAAACAGCTTATAAAAGTTTTTAATACACAATGAATTTAAATAGTGGGACTAACTTTTCATTTAACAATTTTTGAAGCTATAAAAATATTGGCAGCTAAAATTTATAAGTGCAATAATTTTGATAAATTAAATTGAATTAAAATATGTTAAATATTCAAATACACATTTTGCTTTTTAGATTTAAAATAAAGTTTCATATATTTCTAATATTTAAAATTGCAAAATTAAATCTTCCTTTGTTTTGCAATAATATTAAACTGCACTCATCCTAATTCAAAATAAGTTATCAATTAAAATTTCGATTTTCTTTTTTTATTAGAAAAATTAATGATGCATAGAAGTTATTTTATATTTTTAATTGTTTTATATACACTTTTTTATTGTTAAAATCTCTAAATACCAAATGTAAAGAGCCCAATGAAATATTAAGATTAATATATGGCAGTCTAGATTAGCAAATTTCAAATTCATAAGCAATTTTACAATACAATCTAATATATGCAGAAAAGAAACCAGCTTATATTATTTATATAGAATCTTAAATGGTAATATATAATAAAAAATTTAAAAAAATTATTTACTTTATTATTAAATAAATATGCCCAAAATATTCTTCTAATTAAAATGTGCTTGTATTATTTTTTAATTTTTTTTTAATAAATCAATAAATTTAACTTAGACACTTGTTACATTTGATGTTGCATGTTTCACATTAAATCTATCTAACATTCAAATTTTAAATACTGATTATAGCTGAATCATATTGCATATATTTGCAGTATCATTGTCTTTCAAAATTACACTCAAACTTTTAATCTGTGCAATAATAATGTAATAAATTTTGACCTGTCTCCATAAAAAATTGTCACAAATTAATAAATTTAGCTTTTCAATAAAATTCTTTATGCAAATTATGATAAGAATATTTGCATTATTTTACAATTTTAATGATAAACAAATCAAGAATATCTGAGGATTAAAGAATGTAACTTAAAAGCACGGGGAGAATCTTTATAAACACTTTGCAATCAAAATTATAAATTAGATAAGATTTTCAATTTAAAATGAAATTATTTGATAATTTCAATCAAAACTAAATAAATAAATAAAATAACATACCAGGAACACTGTACCAAGCAGCACCATTGGTTATTCCATTTGGAAAAGTTTCATTCATTAGACCCTTTCCACAAGGTTTAGCTAAATGCATAGTAGGGTGTTTCTACACAACAAACCAAAAAACATTTATATATTAGATTAGCAAAATTTATTTTTAGAAAAATAAAGTAAAATTTCTGATAACAGAAAAAAGGAATAGAAAAGTGGTGACAAATAAAACAAATATAGCGGTGCAAATATTCA
Organism: Latrodectus hesperus; assembly: GCA_037975125.1. Lineage (NCBI taxonomy): Eukaryota > Metazoa > Arthropoda > Arachnida > Araneae > Theridiidae > Latrodectus > Latrodectus hesperus. Next base: position 26,698,457 of record CM075856.1, read on the forward strand.
CAAAAAAAATCAACATTTAAATTTTGTTAATTAAACATTAAATTCAAAGCTATACATTTTTTTCAGAAAGTGGGTGTTTTTTTTAAGATTTTTTTGACAAAACTTATATTTCTAAACTAAATAGAATGTTGATGTAAAATAAACACTATATATAAAAATACAAGTGCCTCTTTTAGAGACTTTAATAAATCATGATATATTCTTCAAGATGTATTTATTACCAATATACTAATATATTACAATTCAAACACTATTAAAATATATAAGTTTTCAATGAAATCATTATTTCATATATTAAACATTAATATGATTACTTCCAACAGTAAAATTTTATATACACGTACCAGTAATTTCATATTTAACTCGAGGGGCAGGATAATTTTAAATTAATAAATTCATTAAATTCTGAAAAAAATCTTTCTTTAAACCATCCTTCTTAGATAAAAAAAAAACAAAGACAAATACACAACTATCCATATACATAAAGCACATATAGATAGGTAGCAAGATAAACAGACAAAAAGATAGGTATTCTTAAAAGCATGTCGGAACTTTATTTTTGAATCATAAAATAAGTATTTATCAAAATAATTAAGTAATTTAAATTTCTCAAATATATAAATATTTTTAAACACGTTTAGTCTATATCAATTCTAAACGATTGAATTTTAACAATTTCTATACTTAATATTGTGACAAAAAATAATTTAGAAAAGATTATATAAAGATAACAAGTGATATACATTTTCATTAAAAATAAATAATTGTTTATCATACCTCTTAGAAATCCTTAATTTGCATGCATGAAAACATTTAAGTAAATACATTAAGAACTTATTAAATCTCACATATCAAGAAAAACACAATAAATATTTATCAGAACAAAATAATTACAAAAATTTGTTGCTAATAAATTGATATTTGTTATTAGAGCAAATCAGTAAAATAACAATTGTGTTTAGTTATAATTATAGTTAAATGTTTCACAAATAAATATTTAAATTATCACTAAATTAAAGAAGTCACAAAAGGTGAACTTCGAAAATTTTGTTTTTATAAATAATTAATATAGACTTAAGTTTTATACTGTACACACACATTAATAATTTGTTAAAATAATAAAAATAATCAAATAAAATTTTGAGTCATTAAAAACAGAAATATATAAATTAAATTGTTAAATATGTATTTTTCCAAGTAGTTTTTTCTAAATCTAAGCAAACATGCTTATGAAAGAGTTATTCATTATACTGTGACAAAAATTAATGCAAAATTTACCTACATCTCTTAAATACACTTCATATATTTAATCTATGATTAGAGAAATCTTTTACAAAAAATAACTAATATTGAAAAACAAATGCAAAAATGTCATGACAGAGACTAATCAAATCAAAATTCAAATTTTTATTGAGATTTAATATAGTACTAAATGATAGTATAAATTATTTTTTAATGAGATTTCAAACCACACAAACATAATTCTTTTTTGAATAATCATTGAAAGAAACTTTACAGATAATGTTTATAGAATAATTTTACAGATAATGTTTTACAAGCCTATTAAGTAAAAATATAAGGGTGTAAAATCATTTTAAACAGAAAAATATGCTTACTTCAGAGTATGAAAGGGAAAGTTTACGAAAAACAGCATCATCTGGACTTTTGCTATATAGCCCATCTTTATTTTTAGCATTATCATCAAAAGGATAATTAGCAACTAAAGAACCACCATGTAAATTGGCAGATAAAACAAATGGATATGATAAAATCCAATTCATAACAGCTATTGTTTCTGGTTGTGCAACTACGTTCTCCTTAAAAACACCAAACTGGTCAGGAAAATTTCTGTTAAGATCTACATCATTGGCATTCGTTCGTCCCACTAATCCATCAAAATCACCTAAAGTTTTAGATGAACAACATTATATACATACATTTGTATATATATATATATATATATATATATATATATATATATTAATATTACAGTGGTCTCAAATTTGTGTTAAAAATTTATAAAACTACTTGTTTTTATTACACAAGTAAAAAATTTTTTAAAGCTTATGTAAATAAATAAAAATAAAATATGTAGATATTATTCTGAAACAGTGTTATCTATGCATAAATTTTGAAATTATTGATAAAATATTTGGCAATATTTACTAAACATTTTATTAATATTTTTAAAATTTTCCATTCAAATATCTATTAAAAATTATAAAATCACTAAATAAAACAAATTTTTTACAGCTGAAAAATATTTATCTAATTTTCCTATATAACTTCATATCCTTTGAAAATTTTTATCCCATTTATTTGACAGCTACTTTTAACACATACACAGAATCATACTGACGGTTATCTGAATTCAAGTAACAAGCCAAATCATTCCTCAAGTTCTTCTTTTTTTAATAAAATTTGATTACAGATTAGCCAACTTAAGAACTCGCTCTTTCCTTTTGATACTAATTAACATATGGTATGATGCACCATTTAGTTGAATTTCTAATTAGAGCTTCCCAAAAGTAAATTGAAAAGTAGATTAAAATTGTGTCTATTTCTCTAGGATCTTGCTCAGTTCACATTTCCCATGATATGCAACCGTTCCTCACACTATCAAAACTTTCCATTACTAATACTCTGAACGGTTTACAAAAAAAATTTAATTTCCTCTATTTGTAAATCATGACAGTAGTAAATATTATAATCCAAGCATCTAAATTTTGTTTTCACTTGAAAAATAATTTTTTCCAAGTTTGTTTCAAGTCATAACATTTTTAGCTAATTTCATCTAACCTTCTTTATATTTTAATAGCTTTGAAGGGTTTTTTATGTAGAACATTTGAATTTGACCTTCAAGTGAATTTAATTTTTGTACATGAGATAATTTAATTACCTGTGTTATTTTATGAACTTTTAATTAGTTACAATTAGGAAAATTTGTTGATTGCTTCTAACTCATAATGTACTCTTTTATTCAATTTTCTTACATTATGAAAAATTATTTAACATCTAAGGATTTTAATTGTTTTAACTTTGAAAATTTTCAGAAACTTATTATAAAACCATATTATAATAATACAATAAAATGAATTTCCTCATAAAAACAAACAAAATAAATTCAACTTTACCTAACAATTTTTTTCTCTATTTTTTCTGATGCAAAGCAAATAAAATTTACTTCACTTAATAAACTCTAAAAATCAATAATATTTAACCTGTTACATAAATAGTTTATTTACCTTACTTAGTTTTCATGTAATTAGTTAAATATGTAATTAGTTACCTTCCTTAGCTTTTTCATAACCATCTGGATTCATAGAGGGCATTATATGAATTCTTGTACTATCAATTATTTGCTTTATTCTCACATCATTGTCATAATTGTCACAAAAATACTGAATAAGAAGTAAGAGCATTTCACGGCCTACAACTTCATTCCCATGCATATTTGCTACGTATTTAAATTCTGGTTCACCTGAAAAGATAATTTAAATGGAAAAACAAAAATTTAAATTAATTATCTACTTAGAAAAGAAATGTCACTTATCAATTGATCAAAACTGTAATGACTTTCATCAGTTTATATCTTAATATAATTTAAATAAATTTTTACTAACAAATGTAATTAAATATCACATTTATTTTCAATCAATCTGAAAAATGAAATTCTGACTATCAATTGTAAAAAACATATATATATTACAGAGAAAACATATTACAGGTGTTTTATTAATATTTTAATCCCAATTGTTAATGTCAATAAAAGAATCCAGTTAAAATTCTAAATTAAATTTTAAATGATAGTTAATAGTTATGATGTATCTAAATTACTACATTAAGAGTTAATTCCAAACTTCAATCAAACAATTAAACTTCAATCATTTAAATCAAAAGCCATAATACAGAATTTAAGTTATTCTATACAGAATTTAAGTTACACTAACATCCTAGTAATAAAATAAAATAATTAAAATTTTACAATTTTTTTATAAAATAATACAATTTTTTAATAAAACTACAAAGTTTATAAAAATATGAATAGGTAAAATAAGCATACAATATGATACATTATAAATAAAAATTAAACATAGTTCATTATTAATTTTTAAATTTTATTGACATGAATAAATTCATTCATAAAATCAAAAAATAGATTCTCATAGAAATTTTCTTTCTTAGAAAGATGGAGGTTTTTTCAAGACATTGCTAACTTTTCATTGAAAAAACCACATTACATCATGTAGCTGCCCTCAAATTTTGAAATAAATTTAATTGGTAAACAGATCTTGATATAAAGGGTCCTGAAATATGTGTCTGCAATATCATAAACTTTTACTTTAATCTCATCATTTATACTCTTTACACATAGGATGCAAGCTATTTAATAATATAACTTATTTCCTTCATACAATAATATAGGAAAGAAATGAATGCATATTAAATAGCTGATCTTACTCCAAACTTTACTCACTAAGAATTATGCATATATTATCTTTCTGCAATAACTTTTTCCCTGAATATCTTGGAAGATTTTGAATAACTTAACGATTCTACAATTATATCATTGTCCAAACTATATTTTATCCAAATATCAAAGGCTTTTATTTAATAATAAAAATAACAAAATAGTAAAATAATAGCATAAATGTGAAAATAACCCAGATACAGCTCTCTAAAAAACACAGGGGTATTTCACTGTATTATGTATTTAATTTTTAAATCATCAAAATGCTTAATAAAAATAAACTCATAAGGCACTGTTTAAGTAATAGAAAAATGTATAAAATTAAAAAATGGGAAAAAGAAGGTTTTTATAATTTAAAAGACAGGTAATTTTCAAAAATATTAAGAAATCAGTGGGAAAAACATGGAAAAAGGTATTCATTAGAATTTGAAAAACAAATAATATGTTTTAAGAAATCAACCTAATAAAAATATCAAATTTCTCATTATCAAAAAATATTATGAATTATGTTGAAACACATTAATTGTAAAATATATATTTAGTAAATTACTTACTCATAAATATATATTTATGCATTTTATAAATGCTTAATATATTTATATTAATTTTAATAACTACAGTTCTGTTAAAATAATATATATATATATATATATATATATATATATATATATATATATATACACAATAGATACTTTCAAAGAATTACATTTAGAATCATCGATAACAATTTACTTTAGAAATATATTTATAACTTCCATTTGAAAAATAATTTTTTTAAACAAGCAATTTTATTTTAAAAAAATGAAATAAAGTCAATCAGATTATTGTAAATGTAAAGAAAAACAGCTGATAATAAAAGTTTTAAATATTTTAATACAACAAATTTAGTTATCATATTCACAAATGCTTTATTTTATTCAACATTTTTCAAAAAATAACACCAATAGTCCCTGTCATATTTTACACATAATAAACTAAATTGTCAAATAAAATTAATATATAACAAATCATCTTAAGTTTGAAACATGTAATGCGATAAAACATGAAAGTTTTACACATGTTAAATGTACTTTATGAATTACAAAATAAAAAAGTACTTTTTAACATCAAATAAGTTTTAGAATTAAATCATTATGGAAGAAATGTTTAAAAACACATTTATTTCCTTTAAATAATAAAATATAACTTTCTAATAAAAAATATAATTTTATAAAAGGAAATCAGATACACAATACATTCTCTACACTAAAATATTAGAATGTTAATGATACTATAATGAATTTTCTTTAGAAATAAAATAGTATAAAACAAACCTAAAAAAGTGTTCACTGAATATTGATTCTATCCAACAATTTTGCAGGATAATCAGAACATGATTTTATATAGATATTAATAGGCATTTTAGATACCTACAAAAAGAGAAATTTTTACATACCTGGTTCATGAATTCCAGGATTGTCACTCATTTCAATAACATATAATTCTCTACCTTCAACAGACTGTCCAATACTGTATAAACGAGATATTTTAGAGCATTTCTTTGATACATTAACTAAAATTTTCACCATTTCTTCATAATGATGATGCTTAAATAATGAATTTGTGCTGTTTTCATTATTTTTATGATCATTATCTGAAGTAGTAGTGAAGAAAGTTTCATTACTAGAATTGGAAACAGTTTTTATAATTGGAGAAGCAGTTGTTGTAGGCAAATTAATGGTAGGTGCACCTTGATGATTTTTATCAGTTTCTTTAGCTTCTTCAGAGGTAGGTGACAAAGGATCTAACTCTACATTAACTTCTTGAGTACTACCATTATTAACAACAACCAAGTTAATTTTTGGATTGTATCTAAAAAATAAAAAATAATTAATTTCCCATATATTCAAAAAAATTATCTCATAATTTATGAATGAATTTTATGAAATATTTTATTGTAAAAACACATAAATTTATTAAATTTAGAGATAACTTTTGGTAATAATAAAAATTATTTCAAACTAAGGCAGAACTGGAATTTTAAGTTAAACTATCTTGATTTTAAATATATATTTCTTGGCCAAATTTGACATGATGATACATGATTTGTCAGTTAATCATGCACACTGATAGTTAATATTTATAAGTTTTAACAGACATATTGGGAATGAATTCCACTGTTGATATCAACAAAAAATAACTTAAGTCCCTACCAAAATATGTGCATTAGAAAGGATTCTTTCATAAGAGAACTTTTAAATTGAGAAGTTATAGTCTTAGGATAAGTACTCAAAAATTTACAAGATTACTTTTAATAATATATAGTTTGCTTAAAATCTTTCAATTTTTATTTCAGGGTTATGTGTAGGAAAGCTTGAAGTCAGCAATTTAGGTGAATATGCTCATCTTTTCCTCATACGTTAGATAATTACAAAATGATTTATAGTTATTTTAAGATTAGATTATGTAAAAATATTAGTTACACTTGGTGCCAGTTAATGACAAGCAGTAAATAGATGTTTAAGAGTAAATGCTTATAAGAGGTTTGGATTGTAAAATTATTTATAACACATATTTATTGCATCCATTCTTCAGTTTGCATACAGGACAGAACAAGAACATATTCATACTATAAAATATTACAAAGTATAATAATTTTAACAGGTATTACTTAGTAAGAATTTTTATTTTAATATCAAACATATATAAATAAAAAAAACTCTCTTAAGGTAGGGTAATTAAATGAAAAATATTCTAATGCTACACATGATTCAGAGTGATAACTGGCTAGAAAATGGGGTTCTAACCTATGCAGTGGATGAGTTAAATAAATCATTATCTGAGTTTGATGCCGATTGAGAACTAAAGTCTAATTCTATTTTATATTACTTATTTAGCAATTTTTTTATTACTTATATAATATTTTATCAGCAGTTTTAACCTAAGATTATATTGCATATATTCTACATAAAAAATCAAAATATTCCTGTATTTTTTTCCTTATAAAAATTAAGAACTAAAAAGCAAAATAAAAACAAGAAAAAACAAACCCATTATTTAATGATTTTTAAATATTTTTATGTATTTTATACTTATGCTCCAATAAGTGATACTCATCTAAAACATAAATTACAAACAAGATAATTTTATTTATGTATTAGTAATTTTAAACTATTATTATTTTATATATTTTGATTGTTATTAAAAAATTCAAACAGATTTTTAAAAAATTTTTAAAAACTGTGGTATTTAATCATACACAATGATTTCTATTAAGTAATGGTAGCAATAGATCAGAACTACTCTTTTACAATTAAAATTGTTTAAAGTATGAATAATCATAAATTATGAAAACAGTTGCACTTTTCAACTATTTTTGCAATGCTACATTAAGAACATGGATGCAACATTTAATTTAATATAATTACATATACTAAAAAATTCATAAATATTAATAGCTTTAAACACAAATGTGATAGTTAATTTTTTGAAAGTCTCTTCCACAATTTTATTTTTAATATCAGAGGTGACATCTTATATACCTGGGGCCTGAGCAGCTACCAGGCGCGTCGGTAGGCGGTGGATCACCGAACGTCCTGTAGGAATGACAGGATAGCCTTGAATATAGAATCAGAGGCCGCGAACCAGCTCCCGTAAACCCTGGTGTTATGCGTTCCGTGCCTAGGGCTAATTGGCACCGCGGTATTGGTGTCTTAACGGAGCCTCTAGTTGCCTGGCAAACTTCTAGAGTAATTTGCCTTGCCCAGTATCTCAGGCAATGCTGGGTGGACTTATATTACCTGAGCTTATAAATTGTTATCTTGTGGCTGAAAAGACACAAGAAATAACAATCCTTCCTGCATCTACAGGTGATGCCTCTGAAGTTGACCTTGCTGAAAAAGACAAGTGAACTCAGAGGCTGTCTTGTAAAGGGGCAGTAATGAATCCTTCACTTGAGGTAGAAATGACCTCCAAACCATCTTCTGGTGAAAGTCAGGAAGCTATCCCTAGTATGACTGACTCTCTGACCAGATGGGACTATTTCAGCAAGACCCTATCTGCTGGAAATGTCATACGCAAGAGGAAACGGCAGAGCATATCATTTATGAATGCCAGGCTCTTGCCCTCCTAGATTAACCTCTTTAGGCATCATCGATACTAGAGAGTTACACCTAGACTCCATTAAAGGGTTATCGGACTTTATTAATAAAGTGGGTGACCCGAGCAACTGGAACTAGGAAACATTGGGTTTGGAGTTAATGGTACAAAATGCTGATAAAAGCAGAGGTGCCCAATGACATACAAACCCAATTCTAAGAAGAAGAAGAAGACATCTTATATTATAAAAATATAGTTTTTAATATTATTTATTTGTACCATTTATACATTATTATATTTAACCTCAACAGTCAAGAATAGAAACAAGATGACAAAAAAGTATAATCTATAGTAATTAAAATTATAAGATTTAATAACTATTTATTACAATTATTAAATTCCAAGTCCAAATTGACTTACATGTGCGTTTAATATTTAGAAAAGTGAGAGCAAGATTTTTTATTCCAGAATATTTTTTATTTTTACATAATTTTATAGATTGATATAATAGATTTCCTTTTCTTTTTTTTTTTCCCTTATAAATGTTTTTTTAATATTCAATGAAATGTGGTAGAATTTTAAAAGGAAAATCAAATTTGTGGAATTCAGGATTGTTTTAAACCATATAAATCAACTACTGCAATCTAATATTTTTTATGTTATATCTGATAAATCCTAATTATCTGATTCAATTTGACAAATAGGATACCTGCATTTCCTAATCCCCAGAATCTAGTTAAGGCAAGCCCCAAAATAGAATGGAAAGTTTATTTTACATTGTCAATTACATAGAATCATTTGTCAAATCAAATAGAAGGTTTGTTATTATGAAGCAGACAGAGATCCTACAGAGGCCCCAGATTCCCGTTAGGCTAAATCGGGCCCTGCTAATCCCTAAGTTATATCATTGACAATCATATTTTTGTTTGCAATTATCATAATTGTAGTTGTTATTTGAAAAATAACATTAATTAAATAAAACATTTTTTACTCTTAAAGATCAATGGAATTTTAATCTCAAAATGTGATACATCAAATGTGCTTGCATATAATGTATGATAATAAATCATAAAAAATTACAAAATACTTACCCATATGATGAATATTCCACATTATAAATTCCAGGCAATAGCAAACGCCAGTAATATCCTGATTTGGTAGTTGTAACATTGTGATCAATACCATTAACTCTTATAAATGCTTGCTCTATGGGTTTTTTGGTTTTTGAATCTCTGACAACTCCTTTTATGCCCATGTGTACCTACAATAAACATACATAATAGTAACATAAATATACATAAAAATTGTGATTTTAATTAAGTGCATGAAATTGAAATAAAAAAGAGTTTACTTAAACTTAATAAGAATATATTATTAGTTTTTTACCAATAACTATTCTATTGCAATAAGTTCTGGAAAATGTTTAATACACAATTTAATTAAAACCAGCTCTCTGCCTTGAAATCAATACATCATCATATTTCAAAAGCATTGCAATTGTCTTACATCATATTGCAGAAAATATTTAAGTTGTAATGACATTTGATTCAGGAAAAGAGTTTGTATAGTAAAATTCATTAATTCCACCATCAAAACTATGAGTTGAAGAATAAAAACGAACAGACTAAACTTGAATCAAATTTTATATAAATTAGATAAACCAATAAATATTTATATAAGCACATTAAAAATAAACTCTAACTTTTTGACAAATTTCAAGATTATTTCCTTACTCAGTAAAGTATTATAAGGATATAAATTATTTTAAAATTAAAGCCAAATTCTAAATTCAATTACATATTTCAGAGAAAATATGTAAATTTTAAATCAAATTTTTCTAAAATAAAACTGTAAAATTTTATATCAGAGAATCTGTTAGCTCTAAAAGGATGCAAAATGCTTTAAAAAAAGTTTTAGAAACAGAAATGTGACCAATTTATCATTTATTTATGAAACATAAAAGAACAATACCGAAAATAGTACTATATTAAAAGGTTATATACAAAGGCATCCAGGAAAATCAAGTGCCCTGCTAATTATGGTTTTATTATATGTATTCCAATTTTAAAATGTTCTGAGTATATAATGTTAAACAAGTATTCAGGCTTTAAGATTTTTTCTAAAGATGAGAAAATGAAAAGTTAGAAAAAGGGAAGAAAATAAAAATTCATAAATAAGGAGAAAAAATTTCAAATAGGAAAATAAGAATGTTATATAAAAAAAGAGACAGGGCATAATCTTTAAAATAGTTCAGCTAATTAAGATTTATTTAATTTAAAATTCAGACATTTCAAAATTTCCATTCAGAATAGTAATAAGAATACTTTTTTGTTTCATGATGCTGTAAAACAATCATAACGCTTGTGATGCATAACACTGCCAACATATAAGGAAGTAATATTTTAATAAGTTGAACTAGAATTCCTTTTAGTCCACAGAGAGCACATTTTTCAAATTTGTTTTCTTACTCTTGAGGTGACTTTTGTTGCTTTAAATTTTTTTATTTTTACATTTCTTTTTTGCTTCCCACAGATTTTAATATTTAGGAATTGATCTTTAAGAAATCTGTAACAGACAAATAAAAAAATAAAATTTTCTTGCCTATATTTGTTATTTGGTGATTTAGTGAAAAATATTTTGTCAATGTTTCTCTGAAATAGAAATCCTTGATTCAGAACACTCCTCAATCAATCCTATCCTTCATTCAACATATTAAGCTTTATCACTTTAAATGAATTGCGATGACAAAATAAGTAAACCATTGTAACTTTTTAAAAGAAATTACACAAAAAACAATGCATATTTTTAATATAAATTAGCAATAAAATTCAAAATTAAGGTAGGAATGAGTAAATTAAAGAATTTTTGGCGTATCACTATTAGGCAAAGAAATAATGCTTGATGTCTCCTAAATAAATTCATTTTTATTAACCTAACAAGAAGGAAGATGTAAAGATAGTTTCATTTATAGAAAAATATTACATTAAAAATATTACATACATAATATTTTACTCTGGTATGTTAAGAAAAAATAATGTATAATATATGGTTTCCTTTTTAGCACTTAAATATATTTCACAACAAGACATAATTATCATAGTTTTTTCAAAGATTTTCAAATCAGTTGAAAGGAATCAAATATTTATTCATTAAGAACTTTTCATTATTAAAAATTTCATTAATTGAACTATTTTAAATTTTTAGTACATTTACGGTATGCATAGTAAAATTTGATTATTTTTAAGTAGTTGCCGAATTTTAAAACCCTGCAATTTTTTTAACTCTTTTAATGTGAACAATGCATCTATTTACAGAAAAGTTTTTACTTTGGAATAAAATAACTGTCATATTTAAATATTAATAATACAGTAGCAAATATAAACATTTAAGAAATGATGTTTAATTTTTCAAAAAATAATATTATGAAATATTTTAGCAAAACAAAACTTCAAGTATTCAAACATCATGAATGCTGGTTAATTGCATTTCCAATACAATTAATCAACATCCATGATGTTGGACACTAGCACATTTTATAAATGGAAATATTTATTTTAAATAATGCTTTATATTTCCTTAGTAACCTAAGTGAATTGTTTATCATTTTTCATAGATAGAATCAAAATACTAATTAAAAGTTAATAAAAATGGATTTTAAAATTAGAGAAATCAACTTCTTTTAAATAAATAACATAAATTTTTACTTTTTGAAATTATATATGTATGTATATATATATATATATATATATATATATATATATATATATATATATATATATATATATATATATATATATACACACACACAATTCATATACAAAAACCAAACTTTATACAGCAATATAGTACAAGTTGGCAGCTATACTTTTATACATGAGAAAGCTGTGAACAAGTAAGGAAATTATGGAATTAAAAATATAGGTCTAAATCATCTTGTAGAACTAATCAATCGATTTTTATATATAAAAATACTGTAATATAATTCTAAAACAAATACATGTGAAAATAATTTATAGCTTCTGCATGAAATTAAAATATACAATATGTAGCTAAGAATATTGTAATGTTTATAAATAAAGATTGTCAGTTGAAAATTCAATATTAGCATAAGCATTTTTGAAATATTTTTATCAATATTAAGCAGAAATTATATAAAATAAGCTCAATTATGTTATTAGTAATCAAATAAAAATAAAATAAACTATCTCACATAATAATTTTAAATGAAATTTTTTACCAATGATATTAAGTAAATTAACTTGATGATTTTTAAAAATTGTTTAATAAATTAAATTCTAATTTTACTATTCCTATTTAAATGAATCAAGGATTATTCTGAATATTCAGCTGTATTAAAATAATGTATAATCCATGTATAATCATTATAATTAGAGATAATAATAGGAAATTATTCTTTTTGGAAGAATATACAACTATATTTTCCATGCAGAAGTCTTCATAATTCTCATGTGTAGTAAAATATACTTGGTAAAACTTGTAACAAAATATCTATTTGTCTCTTTGTAGTAAAGCTGCACACAGATGGTTTTACAAAAATCTATTTTAACTGTTATTCTCATTTGAGAGTGGTACCCTGCTCTGAGCAAATTAACTAATAATTCTCTGCCTTAATGTCCATCCTACACTCCAGTGATCCTGGCATTTAATTTGAGAATGAATTAATATGGGCTGAATGAACATCTGCTTTTGTTGGATGAGTCAACCCTGAGTATTTAAAGGAATCGATCAAAAACTATATTTTTAATTTTTTTTCAAGAAACAATTCTTAAACTAAATTGCAATACCTAAAAAAAAAACATAGCTATTAAAACAAAAATAATTGAGCTGTTGAGTTCAATCAAAGCTATTTAAGGAGAACAATAGGACTTCCAACTGAACAATGCATCCATAAATGATATTTAATGATCATGTGAAAACGACCAATGGATAATTAGGCTCTTTTGAAGCAACCAACCTTTGATTCCAATAGCTAAGTTTTTCAAGAAAAATAATCTTTATTTTACAAAAACCATTTTATTCTCTTACATACACACAACTACTGAATAAAACTATAACTACATATAAAAACAATGTGATTAATTCTTTGGAAAGAGTGCAAATGATTCCTTCCCTCCATTGATAATTTAAAAGCATCATTTTCCATGAGAATAAAATTTCTAAATATTGGATGATAAACAAAACTTCCAAAAATATGATTGTTGTGAAAATAAATTTTCCACATGGGTGATTTGGTTCTTTTGGGGAAATAAAATTGTCCAAAAAATATGCAAACAGCCTCCTCATTAATAACCCTTAAAAAGTTGAATTTTAATTTCTAAACAGTTAGTTTCTATTATAATACTAACATAGAATATTTTTAAAAAAATTTTCTTACTTGTTCCATAAAAGACAAAAGAGCCTCTTTATTATTTTCCCATTCTACAGATATATTTCCTGCCTTGGGATACTTACAACAAGATAATTCTAAGGTTATTTCAAAACAATTACTGTACACATAATTAAAATCCTGCATTCCACCTATAAAAAAAATTTTTATTACATAATAGAAATTTACATAATTGCACATTCACTCATCTTAATTTTAAAGAAATTAAAATTGAATTGTTATGTAAGCATTCTATATACAAATAAAAAATTTAAGACTCAAAATGTAACTAAATATGTCTTTCTAAAAACTATAACAATACTTTGACATTTTCATATATTATAAATATTATAAACTTAAGATTTTTTAATACATATATTTGCACTAACTTTTTTAGAATTCAATTATATTTTAATTGTGTATAGAATTTTTTTTTTCATAAAGCAATATAGACAATAATACATCAATATGATCAAAACCTCAAAAGGTTAAATGAAAGTTTAGATTCAAAAGGGAGTTTTAATGAAGACAAGAGACACATATAACTTAATAATAATCAAACAATCAGGATAAAAATCTTCAATTTTAAAAATATATAATTTTTTTAGATAGTTTAGTTTGATTTGTCACTGTTAATTTTTTGCACATGAAAGCGAATAAGATAGGACAAACAGTTAAAAATATATTTTGAACCACTACAAACACCCACGCCTAAGGTGGGATTGAACTCGTAAGCTATTTAACCACAGACTAAAAGGCTAACCCTCTTGCTATCTGCTTGGCAATTTCTTAGAAAAGAATTAAGGTATTAATTATTAGGTAGATTTTTTAAGTATCAATTTTAATATAGAATCTATATATGCTCCTATAAATATTCTCTAGCTGTTACAAGAGAAAATAATTATTTTTATGAGTCTTTTAAAAATGTTTTATAGAATATAACTTTAAATTTCTAGAATAAATTGAGCATACTGAATTAGTTCTTCTACATACTTTCTTTTTTTTATTCTATTTTATGATAGTAAAAAACTTACTGAAACTATCTTGATACTTCAGCATTACCCAGCATTTAAAGAGCAAATTAAATAAAATCCAATATTTCCCATTAGGAATATTCTGTACTTGTTTGATTTTTAAAATTCTTTTAAACTTCAAGTTCCAATAAAAATCAAATTACTTTTTAAATATTCATTATTTAGAGACGTAATGTACAGATATATGATAAAGTTTTAGAATTTTTGTGGAACATAATTTCCATGGCTCTCAATTTTTTATACACAAATAAAATTTATCCACAAATAAATTCAGTATTAAATATTAATAAAAATAATTAAAAAAAGAGTACAGTATATTTTATCATTAACATGATTTTTTAATACAACTTAAATAATTTAAAGGTGATCCTTTGTTTTGTAAAAATTGAAGTAATGGATTAAAACATATTGTATCAAGAGTTACAACAATCTGTAACTTAAGTCTCATAAATAAGTTTAAAAAAACTTTAAGTTAAATTTACAATGTAATGAATATACTAAATAATAACAATGTAATATTATAATGAAATAAATAATATTTAAAAACAAGCATGCAAAAAATACAAAATTCTGATATTAACTTAAAAGTTTAACTAACACATCAGCAAAAAGTAAGTAATTACACATGGCTTTTAATTGTTTATATCTAATTTAATGTATTTCTTAATTTGTATTTTCATTGAAAAATATTTAATAATACTAAAATTATGTAATGCACTTACTTATAGATACTCAGGTTATCATAACATTTATTTTCTGACACAATTATTTTCGTATGACATTTTTAACTTAACCATTGAACTTTCATAAAAATTATACAGAGAAGAATTAAAAAATCCTTCACTATCCGATATTTTAAATACATATAAATAATAAAACAATTATAAATGTTTTAACATGTGCATTATACATGTATGTGTAATGTGATATAAAGATAAGTGATTTATTAACTCACCATTATACCACTATTAAGATTTATTAACTAGTCACCTACCAGTAACATCATACCACTCTGCACCATTAGTTATTCCACCAGGAAAATCGTCATCCGGACAAACATGACCACTTTTCATGTTAGTATGGGAATTTGCATAAGTATGAGCTAAATGCATAAACAATTTATCATCTGGTGATGGACTTTTGAAACCTTGAATTTTGTGATATTTAGAATCATCAAAGGGATAGCTTGCAACCAAAGCTCCAGCATGTAGACTAGCTGATAAAACAAATGGATTGGATACAATCCAAGTCATCAAACTAACTGTTTCAGGCTGCCGACCTTCAGTCATATTACTACCATTGAGAGGTACAAATTGATCGGGAAAATCTCTATTTAAATCAACTCCATTCCCATTTTCCCTCCCAGATGGATGAGAAGAGCCATGACAATCACCTTCCTTTGCAAATTCAAATCCATCCGGATTAGCAGATGGTAATAAATGTATATCAACGGAATCTACAAGTTTTGTTACTCTTTCATCTTTATTGTAATTATGTAGCAAATAACTGGCTAATTTAAGTAATAGTTCTCTTCCTATTACTTCGTTACCGTGTATGTTAGCAACATATTTAAACATAGGTTTGCTGTCAGAAACATTAGAAGTAATTCGTATAACATATAATTCCCGTTTCTCCACACTCTGACCAATGCTATAAATAGTAGCTAAATTTTTAAAATCTTCTTCCAATTTCAACAGATTTCTCTTCAATTCATTGTAATGATGATAGTGAGAAGTATTTCGGGACAATGAATTAAAAGCAACAGGAGCATTAACATCCGATGCTAGGCAATACTCAGAGAGATAAAGAATTATTAAGATAATATATTTCCCAAACCACTTGTTTATCATCCTCAACTGCTTCATTATTTACAATTTACCAACCGAAACGAAATCTGTCTAGTAGGTTAAGATGATGATACATCATCAAGGAAAACCAACTTCCGCCACTATTACTACTCTTACTACGATACCCTACAAAAACAATGCAGAACCTGTTGCACCAGCACATTTGGTTACAAGCAATCACAGATGAGAATGCATTGTTTTTGAATTTCTAAAAGGATTACTTTTTATTTGATTGTTGACTTTGGTCACATATTGAAACAATGTGTAGCTAACATTTTAGAAAATTGTTACAAAACTCTTTTGATTTAATTATAAGCAAAAATTTATGTATAACACAAGAATTTCATAAAAATTTTATTCCAGTGTGATCAATAACAATAAAATGGCAAATCAAATTGATTGTTTGACAATAAATGAAAATCACTTGGGATAATATCTGGGGAGTAAGCAGAATGCGGAAAAATCTTCCATTTAAATTCACTAATTTTTTGCAGCATTTTTCGATCCGTGTGTGGTCCTAGCATTATCATGATGAAACAACACTTTCTTAATATTAACCAATCGTTGGCGTTTTATTATTATTATATTATTATTATCAAAATTGATTTTAGAATGCAAAGTTGTTCAAAGTAAACTTCTGAATTAATCGTTTGTTTCGGTTCTAAAAGTTCAAAATAAATTAGAGACAATGTTTGGTGGGATATATATGGTATATACCATATATATCTCACCAAACACTGAAAAGGATCTTTTGGGATATAAAGACACCTTTGCTGTTGGAATTGGCAGCCTTTCTTTATCTGTCCAAGTTCTTTTCCTTGTGACGTTATGATAAATAATCCATTTTTTGACCCCTATTACCAAACGGTCTAAATATGGCTCTCTTTAGAAGCGTGATAAAAGAGAAGTGCTGATGTTTATTCTTTATTGGCAATTGTTTTCGGATAATTCATGTGGTACCCAATATCCAAGCTTGGATATTTTCCCAATCTTTTTAAAAAGATAGAAAACTGTTCTATGAGATGAATTCATCCTTTCTGAGATCTGATCCATTGTTAATTGTGGCTATGACTCCACAAGATTTAAAAGGTGTTATCATCAAAATTAACAGGATGCCTCAACGGGGTTCATGATCAATTTTGCGTTTACAACTTTAAATTTTGAAACCATTTCTGGGCAGTCCTTACACTGGTAGTGTGTTCACCATGTACACTATTAATTTTTATCGCTGTAGACCAGGCAGATTCACAACACGAAAATAAAAAATGTAGCACAGCGCGTTTGTACTGATTATCAATATTCATCTTCTACGGGTACTAAAATGCTTTCGATATATTTACGAAATTTGGTGATGATTGAATAATATGTTAGTCAAACGATGACAAGTCTCAACAGGTTCAAAATTGTATTGTTTTAGTAAATGCGTCATGTAGAATTCCAAACATATTCTTAATGAGCACGAACTTATGGACTGACCTGATATATACTGCCCGATATTGAAAATGCACCACCAATAAGGAGTTGCTAGAAAGTGAGAAAACTTGACAAACAGAGAGACAGCAAGAAACAGTAATTGAAGTTTATTTTGAAATGATGTGCATAATACAGTGCGAAAACAGCGTTGGGATGATGACATATGAAGCAACTTGTGAAAGCATAGAATCATTGAGACTATGGGTGGTGCCCTGAAGAATAGCTCACCATTCCCTGTCAACCATTTGGCAAAAAGCGTTTTTGAAAGAGACAGTCGCAGAGTCTAAAAAGTGGGTCCAATCATATCCCAAACGTGTTCCATTGGTGAATTATCTGGTGGGCATGGTGGCCAAAGAAGCAGCTTTACAACTTGCAGGTCATGTTGGCTGGTGCGAACAATATGCGGTTGGGCAGTATTCCACTGATAAAGGGCATTGAGCATCCACTGTAGGTAGGGGAGTTCTTCAGTGGCCACAGCACATAATCCACGTAAAGTTACGCTGTCATAATGTCGTGAATGTGAATTAGAGGTCACCTGGCACCCCAAACCATGATGAAGCATTGTTGCGTGGTGGGAGATTCCATGTTTACTGCAGGATTGAACCTGTCTCCACATCGACGTCCTTCTCGTAAGCGAAGACTATCACGGAAGAAATAGAAGCGTGACTCATCTGAGAAAACGATCCTATGCCATTCCGTGACCCATATCGCTCTAATCCGACACCCTTTAAGAAGTAGGCGTCTATGCTGAGGGGTCAATGGGAGTCTTCTTAGCGGATACTATGAAGGCCGACGACTAGCACAAGCGTCCTTTTAAACAAGAACAATTTTCAACGATTCTTTTCCAAGAAGAAATAACATTGTGAATACTCCCCCTCTGCAGGTTCCTCACCTTATCTCGTATTCTACGTATGTCTGGAGAGCAGCGTATTTCACATCATTTGCGCATCTTGATGAAGTGCGTCTTCCCTGAAATTTGTATAATTTTCTGGCCACTCCTTCTTGGTGTTGCATTTTCAATGTTGGGCAGTGTATATATGTATATAATTAGATTTAGATTATCGACATTTTTAACTAAAAAAGAACATGACATGACTGTGCATTCTTTCATCAACTCCAAAAAAAAAGTGGCTCAAGGATTACGAAAGAAACCATTTCCCCATTAGGTATGAATTTTCCAAATGTGATTGAGTGGCCATTTTGATTCGACAAGAAAACAGCGTATCCTGAAACACACACATTATTGTTAATTTTATTTATTTCTTATGGGGACTATTCAGACAGTGACTACGCATTTAATGTATGTTATGGAAACGAGAATCTGCCATCAACCATCTATAACAGGGCTTCTTAAACTATGGGTCGCGACCCCATTTGGGGTCGCGTAGCAAAATTCTGGGGTCGCGAGAGATAAAAATACAATTTAACAGAAAATGTTTTTTAACTTGTAAAATTATTGTTATAAAGATAAAATAACAATTATCGTAGATAAATATATCATAAAATCTTGTAGTTCTGAATTCTGGATCGGAACTAGAACTGAATTTCCCACAATCGCTGATATGGCGTAAAATGTACTTCTGCCATTCAACACCACATATTTATGTGAAGTTACTTTCTCAGCTTTAACACATATTAAATCCCAATATCGTTCAGCGTTAAAAAATGTTGAAGAGGTCTTACGTCCAGCAGTTTCAAACAGTCCACCAAGATTTGATTTGTTATGCAATGAAAAACAGGCACATCCATCTCATTAAATTTTTAACTTATACTTTAATTTAATACTTACCACGCAACTACTTGAATATATTCGAGAGAATTAAGACGGTCAGAATCCACTTTTATTTTTGGAACTATAATAAATACAATTTTATAATTTTTTGTGCAATTTTTAATTTTAGATTTTTGTATGTTTCAAAACGAATTCTAAACTTATATATTTTTATATGTATATTGTTACCTAATAAATAAATCATCAAAAAGTATTAATTTATTTTTCTTTTATATTTGTATGGAGTCGTCAAGAAACTCGCAGTCATAAATGGGGTCGTGAATTACAAAAGTTTAAGAAGCCCTGATCTATAACATAAGGAAAATGAGGAGATCCAAGAAGTGGCATCGAAAATTTAAAAGGATGACCCAGTTAGTGTTTGCAGAATGCTATCCCATCGTTGGCAATAGTTTGATACTACAATACTTTCTGAGTGATGTTAAGCCCTTATTACATTAGAGTTGCCCAGATTTCAATTTGAGCAACTCCCGTAGACTTAACATTACGTGACGTCACAACTAATAATTTGAGCAACTCGTTCTATCCGTCCAATAATATTACAGATTTTTTTCACAGCTGCGCAGTTGAAATTTGTAAATTATTTTATTTTCGCCAAGTTTCATGCCAAATGAAAGTTATTGGCGTTATAAGTTGCCGAGAATGAGCAACTTTTTTGTGCATGCTGCAGCAACTCGAACAATTCATATCGCCAATGATTTTTAACTCGGATCATGTTTTGTCTTTTTTTCGCCAAGTGGAAGTAATAACATGGAAATAAGTGATTGGTTTTAATAATTGTATTCCATTTCAATCTAGTAGAATTGCCGATATTAAAAACTAACAAAAAGGAAATGCTCTTCAGTTAGAATTAATAAACTTAATAAACTCATTTGATGAAGATCTAAATTTTTTTTGTCTTTATTGTATACTTTTTCAATATTATAGATGAAGCACTTAATAAATTTAATAGATAGTTAAAAACTCAGATAGTTAAAATTGTTTTTAATTTCTTCAGCAAAGTAGATGAGAAGTGTTCCAATTTCAATATTTATTATATTTACTGAGTTTTCAAACATTAATTTCTTTTAAAGTTTTGTTCCGTAAGTAAAGGATTCTGAAGAGCGACAAGTTATAGAAATTACAGAAGCTAAACTTGAAGAGTGGCGTAGACTATGCTATAAAGGTTGAAGCTAGCCATAAGGCTTCCATAAAAAGCCTCGATTAGTCTGCAGAGCAATTCATGAGAGGTCTTAAGAATTAATCAAGAGGGTGAAATTTACCCATCTGGACAGTTTTTTTCGAACAGCAAGTATGAAAGTACCGCAAATCAAAATAAAATGATGGTTTTGATAAGAAAAAAATCCTTACAAAAAATAATACCATACAGAAAATAACACCAGAGTAACTAAATAGCGGCCATCTCCTGAAGCTGAATTGTCGTATGAATATAATCCGCTCAAAGTTTGCCACATTTTTTTCACTTTATGGAAGAAATCAATGAAGCATAAATCAATGGGTACTTCGGTAGTCTTATAATCGACATTAGAATGAATGTGTTGCTTGCCCGAACAGAATTATCATAGCACTTGAATGCGGTCTTTCTGTACAAGATGCCTTCTGTTTTAAAACAGATAGTGGTGATGGCAAAATTTCAAGCATCCCTCTTCTTTGTTTTCAGTACCTCTAAGAATATGTAAGAACAATCGATTTGTTAAACTTTGTGTAGATTTTTGAATAACATAATTTAAAAGGACATCTATCCTCTTCCAAGGATAGAAGAAAATTTAGACACCTTCTCTGGAAAAGTGTTTTTCTATATTCGGCGTGAATAGTTATTATTGTCATATTGAACTATATCCTGAAGACAGCATCCATTGTGAGACAAGCATTGTAGCAATTCAAAATTACACCTTTCGGTTTCAGCAAAGACAGAACAGCATTCGAGTGCTTAATGGAAACTTTATTACGTGGACTAGATAATGAAGCTTGCTTTGTCTATTTGAAGCACTAAATCATTCTTTGACTGGATTTTAATGAGCATTTAAATAATATCCGAAGTTTTTCTAAAATAAAAAAGCCAATTTAAAGTTTATTCCACCCAAGTATAAGCTGTTTCAAAGGTCACCTGAATCTGGCATATTATTTAATCAGATTTTGTGAAAACCAACCCAGACAAGAACAACGCTGTCCAAAACTGGGCTTGTCTGAATGATGTTCAGAAGTTTCTTGATTTTCCAAATATTTGTAGATTTGATAGTAGAAAAAAATTTCTCTAAAATTGCAACATTCTTTTGCCAACAAACCAAACAAAAATAATTCCTAGAGACTGCTGATTGTGAATGTATGTACACACTCCAATAGTTGAATCGTTTAATAAAATCTGCTCAATCTGATTGACTTATCCAAATCATCAAGATTTTTATTTTGGGTACGGATGCGAGTAATGAAAAAAAAATGTTTTTATCCATTTGCCTCTTGGAATGGTTCTTTCCCAAAAGGTAAAGGGACAACATTTGTTTTTATGACATATGATATAATTTATTTCAGCAGGGCGCTCCGTGGCTGAGTGGTCAAAGCATTACTCCGCTAATCGCTTGAGAGCGTAGGAGTGTGGGTTTGATTACCACCGTGGCCCTGGGTGTTTTCTTCGTTATCTTCTGTGGTTGTACATCTGTCATTGTGCTATTTGTCCTATTATCGACGAAGACTTACAAGCGGATCTCAAGAATCAAACATACAAGTCTGAATATATGTAATGTAATAAATAAATATTTCAGCAAGTCACTCAAAACCAGAGCGGAACTATCATGTAACTGAAAAAAAGTCGCTGGCAATAGTAAAAACCATAGAAAATTTTAATCGCCTCTTATTAGGCTTTTGAATTTTGAAAACTCTGAGGGGCAAGTGGCTAGATGAATTCAGCATCTGTAGAAATCTGATATGGAAATTTGACACCGTAAAGGAACATCTCTTGGTAATGTGGATTTTTTTGTCAAGTTCCTGAAATGTTGGAGAATTGAGTGCTTTGTGTCGAATTTCCTTAATAATTTTAGCAACATATGATAATACGTTGTGTAATTAGTGAACAATTTTTTCGTTGCTAGTTGTTCTCGATGTATAAATAAAATGTCTGGGTCATTTTATTTATACATCGAGAACAACTAGCATATTCACCTTCGCAACAATTAAAGAAAGATGTCCAGTCATATTTGCAACACCGTCTGTGCATATCCCAATACATTTTTTCCAGTCAATTTCAGGTTCCCGGAAATAAACTATTATGAACTTTAAACGTCTCAGAGTTGGTTGTTCTACGTGGCAAATTAAGTGAACAGAGTATTTCTTAACATAACTCTCGTTCACACTCAAACCTCTCAAAACAAAGTAGTGTTTTGTTTCTAATGTCTATGTTCGTCTAGTTCTATTGAATAAATTGATGAATTTTTCACTTTTTATTATTTGATTTTCAATGTCATCGGCCATATCTTTGATTCTGCGCTGATAGCTTTAACAGATATAAGAATTACTTTCAATTACTGAACAGCATGCATTCCTAAAATTGATTCACAAACTTTTAACATGCAAGTTATCCTAATTAATTCTTCTCCAATCGTATACTTTTGACTTTTTGCAATCTGTTTTGCCTTGAGATAGGAAGCCCTTAGTAATGATTCATCTCACACGATTTTTTCTTAAAGCAATAGCTTGCTTATACATATTTTCATGCATTCTTTTATAATACTCTAGCTTTTTTTATAAAAACGGGTGTTTTGAATTCAAGTGTCTTTCACGTTTGGAAGGTTTTAACGGATCGTTAGATAAGTTTTTAGTACATGCAACACAGAGAGAGATCCTGGATCTAACTCACTGTCAGGTTCTTCAAAGTATCCAAACAAATATAGTGAGAACGATATTTTCTTGGAACTTCGCGTTTTTTCTTTTCTCCACCTCCCGTTCCAACGTTTTTCGTAATGGTGCATAATGAAAGTTGTGGAGAGTGATTTATGGATCACACACAGAGTTCACGGTTAGGTGATGTATTATAAATGTTATTATCTTTCTCAATAATTTTTGAATTACTAAAGAAATGCAGAATAATCTTTTGCTTTTTTAAACACAATATTGGTTTCATTATTTGAATCAAAAATAAAAAAGAAGAGAAATTTAGAAAAGTCAAACTAATTTTATGCCAATAAACATCAAATAATAGAAAATATGTACATGGTTAAAATATAAGATCATACCTGTCTTAAAAAAAACAGCAAATACAAAAAAGAAAAATTTCCTTAATAACAGAACTAGTATATTGAACTCATACACCTGTAAGCTCACCTTTAAATGCTTCAACTGATTATGTGCCACATACAAGGGAGTGAACGTAAGAACAGTGAAAAACGAGATAAGGCAAAACATGTAGCTAAAGCAATGCAGCTTATAACACTACGACTTATTTATTGTGGCTTTATTCTATGAAATAGTATTTTTAAAACTTTTAATGTATTGTTAAGAATTGAATTATGTTTCAGTGCATCTTAAAACGAAACTTAACATGATAAGTAAGAATATTCTACACTTTTCTGGGGACCAGAGAAATTTTCAAGCGGACCACTACTTTGTCGACCGCTGCTCTACACAGTACAAAAATTAATGACATAGTAAGGATACAAAGAACACCTAAGTCTTACACTCATTTAATTTGTTTTAACAACTCCTTTAATTTGTTTTAAGCTAATCACAACATGGAAAATCTCATTTCAAGAAACAAAAAAGTCTCTTGTACAAAGTAAAGTAAATAATAAATAAATTATTTATCTACACTGGAAGTTTTCCATGAAAACTAAGCACGTGTTTTCCTTTGGAATACATGGTTAACTAGTATTTTATAAAATGTATTTTCACAGAAAAATTCAAAGAAAAAAATTAAAAAAATGACACTGGGATTTCTCTCAAGTAACAAAATATATAAATAAAAAAAATTCCATAAGACTATTGAAAATTTCAGGAATTTTCACAGCTGTGGAATTAAGTAATCAAATATCAGAAGTTTTCAAGTAATTGGATAAATTAACTTTTTTCTAAATCAACAGCAGCTGATCATACTAAAAAAACACAAAAAAATTGCATTGATTTCTATTTATATTTTTATTGTAATGAAAAATAGATTCTGGAATTATATGAGATTGAAATGATAGGCAAATATAAGAACAAATGATTCATCTTTTGCCAGAGAGATGACAGTTATCAATGATTTTATTAATAAAAAAAAAAGACTTTTTGTGATAAACATTTCAAAATATCAAGAAATTAAGGAAATGTATGCAATGGTTGGAAATATTCATAAAATAATAAAAGTATATACAAAAATATATACACAGCAGTAATAGTCTAGAAAGCTATTATTAAAAAACCTTTAGAGTAAAGAAAAAAATAACTGCAGTACAAAATTTGAAAATAATAAATAATATAATAATTCATTTCCTATACAGTATTTTTAAGAATACTGTTGAATTATGAGTATAAATTTCATATTGTTAACTATAAGAAAGAATATTAATAAATAAAAATATTTAAAATAATATGGTAAAATTTTAAAATGTAATATTTTTAATTATATACAGAAATGTATTTCATTTTGATATCAAAATGACACAAACTCAAAAATTCCACTATAAATTGAATAAAAATTTATCAAATAATTATGTATAGAGCATTAAATCAATTTACAGTAAATAAAAATATAATATTAAATGTTTATTTCTTTAGAATAAGGAACAACTCTTTCACAAAGAATATTTGTATACAATTTTTGTGATCATGAATTAACTTATGGTTGAATAGTACATAAAGAAGTAGCTACATTATGTATAAGGGTAAACAAAAAGTTTTGGACATTTTTACATAACCATTGAATGAAGTGAGAATAGGAATGCAAATTAGAGTATGACATGACTGAGACACCGGTCAGTCAAGAGTAGGAATATCAGACTTTATAAAAGTAGGTCCACCACGCATATTCCTCAATCGTAACTCGTACAGTGGCGAAGAGAAATGGACGTGTCTAAGGAGCTCACTCAGTGTTGCATGCTTCATGACTTCAAAGAGGGCTTACCAGCTGCTGCCTCAAGTCGTCGAATATGTCAAGCGTTTGGGAATAGTGCTGTGAATGAAAGTACGGCAGGGTATTAGTTTCACAAATTCAGGTCGGGAGAATTGTCCCTGTGATAAAGCTCACATTGAATGACTACAGGCTTTGGATGACAAAGTCCTGCTGGCGGCCATTGAGAACAATAGTCAAGTTGGGAATTTGCAAGACAATTTAACATTTCTGGTGAAAATATTAGTCTTTATCTGCAGTTTAGGTAAGATGTACAGGCGGATCAAGTGGATTCCTCACATATTGCATGAAGTTCATAAACAACGAGTGGCAGCCTGTTTATCATTGCTTTTTCACCATCATAGCACATCCATATTCAATCAAGTGCTAACCAGCGATAAAAAGTGAGACTTATACGACACTCTCAAGCATTCCAAACATTGATTGTCACCACAAGATAATGTCCAGCACAACACAAGATACAGGCTGCTGTGGCTTGGTAGGTTATGACGTTGTTCTTACAACTGGAAGTGTCGTGAGTTCGAATTCTGGCTTAACGAAAGATACGTCATGTTCTCTAAAAACAGCTGGGGCGAGCTAAAACTGGGAGTGGTAGTAATTTCCTCCAAGTGAAATGATACCTCTAGGTGTGGCAGGCCAAGAATTGGATATCTCCTGTTTGGTCCTTGCTTCAAAATTATGAAGACTCCACCTGGCTGCTTCTATGTAACTGGTAAAGCCCAACTCAGGGTTAGGTACGGAAAGCATGATGGTGTGACAACAAGAACAGTATAAGACCATTTATGCACGCAGTTAAGATTATGCTTTGTGTTTGGTGGACTAGTCGTCAAGTGGGTGTCCAGGAATACCATACTGTGACTTGGTTGGGAGGCATTGTGCCACTCTCCTTACTCACCTGATCTTGCACCATCAGATTGCCACCTCAACTATTCTCTTGATAATCATCTTCATGGAAAATCCTTCACCAATGAAGCAGACTTGCGCTAATCACTCAAAAACTTCTCCGCATGCAACCTTCATCAGTTTTATTGCAAAGAGATTGCACAACTGGAGGTGTTGGCAGAAGCTGTTGGAGGCTAATGGTAATTACTTCAAAGACTAATAATTGACTATACTTTCTGTAAGTCATGTTCTTTCAGGTCATTAAAAATAACAAGAACTTTCTTGTTTATCTTTCTTTTCTTCCAACAATGGCAAAAACTTTCTAAATTTCTGACACCCGATATCTCAAATCCCATTCAGAAGAATAAATCTCAAGATGAATAACATAGTTTAAGGCATTACTTGTTTCAGAGGATGACACAGGAACACAAGTTCTCAATGGTGAGCTAACAAAGAACTGCAGTGTAGGAGATTTAAAAACACAAAAATTAGGGATATAAATTCAACATCTTGATATATTATGAATATTATGCTTTAAAAAAATAAATTAGAAACTTAAAAACTTTGTAATCACAAAAAGTGATAATTTTCAGTCATATTCATAAAATTTACAAATTAGTTTACTTTGATAATAAAAAGAAAGTTTTGAGTTATAACTAAAAAAGTTGCTTTTTAAAAAGTACTACAAAGATGAATCAAATTGAGCAAAAGAACACTACTAATTGCCTTCCAAAATCACAACAGTATCACCAATAAAAAGTATTCATAATGCGTTAAAACTATTAACAGTGATTACCGTATTCAAATTCTAAGGGGATTTGTCTAAACTATGAAAGAAAGATACAAGCTGATTGAATGTGGGGAACAGGTTTTCACATCCATCGCATGAAACCAGTACCAAATAAGTACAATATTTATATTTCTGGCCTGGGCAATAGTAAGATTTACTAAATGATATTCGACTTTCTAAATGCTAGTTGATATTTTTAATCAGAATTTTTCGGAACATTTTGTTATTTTAACATGTTTTTTATAATAAATTGAAAAATTTATCTCAGGCAAAAAAATGGAAGTAACTAGTAAAAATTTTCATTCAATTATTTTTTTATAGCTTTTGATGTAGATCAAGACAAGAATTCTTTGATGAATGTAACTCCTTATACAGTTATAAAGTATCATCGTATAGTGCAGCAAAAAATTGGTATAATGAATTCAATGGTGGTTGATGTTCACTGTAGAATGAACTCAGTGAAGATCCTTCATAATAGATTCTTCTGCTGGAGAATAGCGGTACTCTACATGAACTGACAAATTAAGATTGACATTTGACATATTGTGAGATTAAAGCATCCTTGGGAACTAATGTGACATGCACCTATGTTGTATTACAAGAAAATTTGGCTGTAAAAAAAGATTTACTTGCATTGGATACTGCATTATCTGACGAATGTTCAAATGAAGGTTTGTGCTAACTGGTGTAAGGAAATGTTGAAGTAATGTGTACAAGCATCAGATGCTGTGTATAACATCCACACAAATGAAGAATCCTAGATTTACACCTGTGAAATCGAAACACAACCGAAATCTCTTATACAGCTCTTCCAGGATGAGCCAAATCTAACAAAATTAATTTGCAAAAGAAACACAGTAAAGAAAATATGGTTGCCGGTTCTTTTGCCATAAATGTTACCTCTTGACAGTGATATTAGAGTAGTGAAGGACTGTCCAGTTTGAATAATACACAACCAATAGCCTGTCATAAGTTATCGGGAAATTTGAAAATGCAGATACAGAAGGAAATCATTCTTCAATATGACAATGCAAGGTCCAACACATTAGTTTAAGCAAAAAAATATTTGACCCACCAAAATATCATATTGATGAATCACTTGTTTTATGGCTATGATTTGGCACCTAAAAACTTTCATAAATTTCGCATATTACAAGTAAATTACACGATCAACAATTTTTGCTTCTGAAGAAATGGTTAATACATTCGAAATGCATATTTTGGAGGTATTTCAATCAACATGGAAAAATGCTTTGAAAATTAATACAGATACATGCAAAAGTGTATCAATTTTCATGAGAATATTTTGGAAAAGAATGAAATTATTTTTTATTATAAATATTTGTCTTTTCATTATTAGGCCAGAAATATAAATAGCAATCTTACTAGCTTACACACAAATATTTTAAATAAGTCATGTTTCTAGTTCAAATATGGTAATTTATGAACATACATTACATAAAATTCAAAGTATTATTTTAGTTTGTTTGGATGAATATTTATAAAACATTTCTTTTTTATTACCATTCCTTTCATAACACCATTTCTAATATTTGTTTTTATTGATTGATTTACATTTTATTTCATGGAAAAAGAACTTAATAAGCAGTCAAAACAATAATAACACAAAGATTCCTATGATAACTACAATGAGGACTGAAGTTATTATTTTTGTAATATTATTTCAATTTAAAATCAAAAACCTAAGTCTTAAAAAAATTTCAATTGTTCAAATATAAAAGGATAATTTATTAACATTAACTTTTGATTGTGATTCTTCAAGAGCTTTCACCTGTATGATTCAATATAATTCACAAGACTTATATAGCTAAGGAAGTTAAATATAGAAGACACAGTTTCATGGACAATCCAATTAGGATAAACTGCTTCATTTTACTAATTTATAGAAATGCAAATATGTAATACGATTTTCTTTGAAATATTTAAGATATAATGCATAAAATATGTATATGAATCTATTTAAAAACAATCTATTTACAATAAATTCAGAAGTTAAAATTTTCTAATATAATGCAAAAATAATCGGTTTAACATAATTTTTTTTATCAAGAACTATCAGAATTTTTACGATAGCATCCAGATGCATATCTAATAACATCGCCCCATAGTATTGATGTTTTGCAATTAGGGCAAGAGCCTTCCACAGGAAGTAGGAACTTTTTCTCCTTTGAATTGGTTGACTGAAAATTACGTCCAAGACACAATACATGATAATTTACATGGCAATCAGAATTAAAGCACAAGAAATTTTTATCGTCTGTAACGATGATTTTATCACACAGGTGACAAAATTTTAAAGTGGTATCATTGTCCTCAATTGCTTCTGTTTTTTTCAATTTTCTAGGCTGAATAGGACCTATACATATAGGAATATGTAAAGGAGGTCTTCGGGAAATCTGTAAAAGAAATGAGAATTTATATACACAGAAGTAATTTATTAATACACGAGACACAGAGAACAAATGATTAAAAAATAAAATTATCATATACCTCTATAAAACACTTTAATTAAAATATTTTATGTAGTTAATACTATAAAAACATGCAATGTTTATGGAATTAATTAAATTCTAACAATATTCAAATATTAAAATAATTTATTTAGCTAGATATTTTTCTTTTTTTTCCCTTTGTTGGTTTGATTTGTTTGTAAGCTCATCGGTCACTTTTTGCTAATGAGGGATAGTTAGAACAAGACATAACTTAAAGAAGACTCTTAACCACAACACACTTTCCAGACTAAAATAGAATTGAACTCACAAACTTTGAAACAGAGGACAAAATGACAATTACTCAACTGTCATCTTGGCTTTAATGACTTTAATAAAAGTAAAAAATATTTATACAATGAATTATCTTACATGAACATATGATAACCTCTTTTAATTTAGCATTATCATTTAATAACACAAATGTACAATTTTATATTGTTATGTACAAAAAATGTAAATATTAGCTTATAAGTACTTAAATGAATATGTGAATACTCAATTTTAAAAATGAAATATCCCATTTAAAACCTCTTTAAAAGGAAACACATTACATTAATTTATTGGCTTAAAATAGAAACTATTTTTACTCCATAAATTATTCAAAAAGCTTATGAATACTTTTGCATACTACATGGTACGAGGAACACTCTGAAATTTTTGAGATACAACTAGGTTTTTAAAGTTATACTTACAAAATTTTAGGTATGTTCAAAGTAGTCTCCTCCTGCATCAATGCACTTTTAAAGACAAATTTTCCACAGATTAAATGCCTCAAGCCATTCATTTCTTTGAATAGATGAAAAAATCGCATTTATAGCCACATCAATCTCTTCTTCTGAATAAAAATGACGTCCACATAAGTTCTTTTTTAGATTAAAGAATAACCAAAAGACGCACATAGCTAGATCAGGTGAATACAGCGGATGTTCGATCACTTTAATTTGTTTTTGTTTAAGAAACTCAACTGTTAATCCGGCTGTATGTGAAGATCATTCGTCATGGTGAAGCATTAGTCCCCTAACATTCAGTTCTTGTAGAATTTCTGGAAGACATTTAGTGGTATACCCGTTTGCTGTTACTGTCTTCTGTCCTTCCAACTTGATTGCTTTGACCAATCCCGTACTTCTGAAGAAAACGGCATACATCACTTTTTCCAGTGCGCATTGTTTTTTCACCATTGTCGGCGTGGGATCATCTTCAAAGACCCCTACTTTGCTTTCTTGACGTGTTGGAACGTCAAAAACGGCTATGTACGCTTTCATCACCTGTTACAATTTTAGAAATGATGCTGTGGCCATCATCATTCAGCATATTAAGAGTTTCTTTACTGATTCTGACACGTTCCTCTTTTTGATGCTCAGTTAGATTATGGGGAACCCAACGGCAATCTACTTTTTTCTGAATGTAATTCTTCATGAATGATTTTGTGTATAGCTGCGGATCCAATGTTAAGTTCCTTTTATATCATTTGATAGGTACAGCGATTATCATCCATTAACATTTTTCGTATGGCAGACACATTATCCGGGATTACTGCCGACGGGAGCCTTCCTGTGTGTTCTTCATTCTGAAGAAAATTGCGACCTCTTCTAAATTCTCTAAACCATCTGAATACAGTAGCACGAGCTGTAGATTCATCACCAAATGCTAATTGCAACCGTTGAACGCATTATTCTTGATTTAATCCTGCTTTGAAATCGTAGAAAATCATAGCACAAAAATGTTCTCGCGTCAACTCCATTTTCTCTTTTGTTTAAAATTTATTCCACGCTAAACAAGTTGAAGTAAGTCAGTAAAAAATCGTCTTTTGCATTAAAATACTTTGTACTTTAAAATTAAACTGTTATTTTTATTTTGTAAATTCTCGTCTGCGCGTATTTCAAAAATTTCAGAGTAACCCTCGTATTACTTTGCTAATCTACCAAGACAAAAATATGAAATTTTAATTTTTTCAGTTGAAAAAATATGATATTATTTATGTAAATCCTTTCAAACTTAGTGATTTTTCAGTTTGTGGGATATTTTTCACGAAATAGCAATTAATTATCAAAACAATTTTTCCTACAACATTTAATACTTTCAGAACAAAAACATTCAAGTCTACAATCGCTTCAGTTTAAATTTATCAATAAATCTTTGTTTATGAAAAAAAAAAATTCAAGATATTATTATTAATGTCTTTTTAAAAGTAACAGGTAAAACACTATTTCTAATTAAATTTTTTTACACGGTTTACTGTATTTGATTTTCCCGAATAAAAAAAAAATAGATTATAAATTTTTGACCTCACTATATAAACAATAATTTATACCTTTTTATTTTAGTTTTTACCAAATTTTTTTACTTTTTTATAGAAATGTCTAAACTTTAGATTTCAAAACTACACTGAATAATTAATAATTTCAATATACTTTCAAAATTCACAAAAGTATAAAAAATAATAATAAATAAAATAAAACTAGGTTTCAGTTTCAATATCAAATAATTTTTTTAGAAAATTACTATTTTAAAAATAACAATATGTTTGAAAATTTCAAAGGATGACATCACTATTGATTTAGTCATGGTAGCTCAGCAGAATTTTAAGATTAAAAGACGTAATTTTAAAACTTTCAAACGAAGGAAATCTGTCTCCAAGATCGAAAAGTATCATTCATGAATATTATATTATGCAATTAATATTTCTATAAAATTTGTTTAACTATCATAAATTTTATCATGAATAGTACATAGAGTTTATCATAATTTGCATACAAATTAATATTTGCAATTTGTAAATGTTACATTTTTATAAAAAAATTCACTGTAATCAAAAATAAAAATTAAATATCATAGTTTTCTTTCTATTTTAATCAAATTGAAATATTGCTCTTTCATATATGTTATTTTTAAAAATAAATCTTGTTTTTACTCTTATAACCGCTTTTGTTTTTATTAATTATTACATCAATATCATTATTTAACAACATAAAAATAATGATATACATATATGACATTTTATATGTATATTTTATGTATCTTTTTAAATGAATATGTTATAAATAATATTACATTGTTTTTTTAAATATTATATCAATAATGCTTTCAATAAAAACAAAATTGATAATGATTGTAAAGATAACACAGTCATTTAAAAATTAAAGTATATTTCAATTCAAATGTGTTTCAAATGTCATTCTAATACATTTAAATGAAATGCTTATAGCTGTTAAGTTCCATACAGTATTAAGTACTATTTAGAAAAATGATTGAACAGGTACAAATAAGAAAAGAAAAAAATAAAGTTGAAAATTTCAATTAATTTTAATCAATATAGTCTTCTTGCTTATTTAAAAAATTAAAAAATATTAAAAAAGAACCATTATCATATAACCATGCATTGTAATGAAATGAAAAGTACATATGTAACAAAACAAAATGTACAAATAATAATAAAAAAAGTGTTTTAGAGTAATAGGAAGAATATGAACAGATATGCTTCAAGCCAATATGATTGTGTATAAATGATAAAATATATATTGTTTAGAAATGATAAATATGTCAAATACAGCATATGGTTTTCAATCAGGTACGATTTTTTTGCATGAATACAATGAAGCTATAATAAAAGTTTGAGAAATATTATTCCACTTCTGAAGAAGTATATCATTCTCATGGCTTTAGTCTTAGTAACATAGTAACATAAAATGAGAGTTTCAAATATGCTCCCCTAGATATAGTTTAGACA
The DNA here is from genome assembly GCA_037975125.1 of Latrodectus hesperus. NCBI lineage: Eukaryota > Metazoa > Arthropoda > Arachnida > Araneae > Theridiidae > Latrodectus > Latrodectus hesperus. The sequence continues at coordinate 26,732,543 of CM075856.1, forward strand.
CAGGTCACTCTATATGTTGTAATGTTTTAGCTTTCTATCATATTCTCTATAAAACAGCTATAAAAGGTCCAGCATTATCATGCATTAAGAAAAGGATAACCACAACGGCTATATGTAAATTACAATATGAAGTTTTATTTCATTTGAATTTGGTTTTTAAACTGTGCCAAATGATACATAAATTCATATATCGAGCTATGGTGAGTCCAATCCATATTATTAACATAATTTTCTGCAATATGGTCTTTTACATGTTAAGTGGAATTATTTTAAATGCCCTTTTACCCTAGCAAAATATATATATTTAGTGTCACAGAATGCTTGACTTTAATCTTACTGTCTAGCATTCCATTTTCTTTACTGCATATGGTGATTTGAATTTAAAGGAAATAAATAGTAATCTCTTATGTGGTTTGAGACTATTCTTTAGAAACCAATTTTATAATAACTAAATACACATTTTTTGTCCTGATGTCAAAAAATTGCTATTGTCTGTTTTATTCAAAAGAAATGTAATGATATTATCCACCTTTTTCTAGTGGTAACATGATCTTGCCATGGTTAATATCTATCATTTCCTGCCTTTCTAAAATCAATCTTATAGATTTAAAATGACAGTGCTGAACCATTATAATGTCATATGCTACACTTCATTGTGTTAGTTTTACTCTACACTTGCCAAAATTTAAAATTTTGAAATGGTAGAATTTTTCCTCAATACAATATATTAAAATGTAAAACATTTTAACTTTTACTTAAGAATGAAATAACTGTTGCACTTTATTGCCAATAAATGTAATCTATAGGTGAGAATAAACAAACATTAGTTGAGTTTTTCATTTCATGTAAAAGACGTGGATATTCATAACCACATATAAATCAAATATTAAAAAAATAGAAAAAATTAACAAAAAATGTCAAAAATTATTATTTATGCACATCAAATTAAAAAAACTTAGAACTAACAAAATTATTATGCTCTTAGTAATGAATAAAAAAGTAAGTACAACAAAAATGTGTCTTGAATTTAAGAAGCTAAAGCAGAATTTTTACATATAACAGGTTATTTTTAATAAAGTATTGAAATATATAGAGAGAAACAAGGAAATAATTTCCTTATTAGATTCTTTAAATTATTAGAGAATGACATGAGTACTCCAAAAAACTTTTCATAAAGAATGTCTAGTTCATAGCTACAACCTTATCCAATTGATTTAGTTAGCAAAATTATGCTAAGATTTAATCACAGAATGAATATATATATATACATATTACATTTTGTAATAAATAACTGATCACAACTGAAATATTCATATTATTTTTAAATTACCATATTTTCCAGTATATAATCCGCAGCAGCGTATTATCCACAAGCCTCTTTTTTTGAGCAAAAGAAAAAAAGCGTCACATAATCAGCAGTAATTTTTCTAATGAAAATTTATAGTGCTGATAATTTGGTGCGAAATAAAATAAAAAAAATATTTATAATGATAAAGATCTGTTTGAATCCACCTCAACGCAAAGTACGATTAACTGAAATGAAAGCACAACATTGATCAATATCCAAGAAGATTCTAGTAAAACTTTTAGATTTTAATAACTTCTAGAATGAGGTTAGACACATTTTAAAAAATAAACTATTTGTTTCGTTAATAGTAAAATGAAAAAATGGATTATTTTTTAATTGCACATGGAAAACATTTTTTGTACCACGAATGCTTTGCTTTTCACCTTACATTACACATTTGTCGACATTTTTTTCATTTTCCTTCTCAATAGCTTTCAGCTTAAAATTCACTTTGTAACTTAATAATTTTCCCTTCCTTATGACAATATATGAATTTGAATGTTTTCAGAGTGAAACAGTTAAGGTCAAGACAAAATGCGAAATGATGTTAGCGAATTGCAACTTTAATATTGTTCAGAGGAACTTCTTCTTCTTCATCTAATGCCCGCCTGTGGTCGATGGGCCATTTGGCGCCAAGCTTCCCAGTAGAGTCCAGCCCGCCCATGCAAGTCGTCGTCGGCCTGTTCCAGAGCATCACAGCAAGCCAGGTGCTCGGCTGTACCCTCGCCTGTAGAACACATGGGGCAGAGAGGAGCATCGGCAAGGCCGATCCTGTGGAGATGCTTCTGGAGGTATTCGTGACCCGTCACCATCCTGAAAGTGGCAACCGCCATTCCACGCGGCAGGCTGTTGGGGATTGTATTGCATCTGACAATAGTCTCCCATCTTTTACCAACAGCAGCTGCCTCCCAGGCTGTCCTAATTGATTTTTAATACGTAGATTAATAGCACTACGTGCAGCAGAATAGCATATAGGCCTGTCTTCTTGGGTCAAGTCACATCCAGATTTGGCAAGCCTATCTGCACGCTCATTGCCATCAATATCACAATGCCCTGGCACACATTGCAAACAGATTTCAGTTCTTTCTTGTAGTTGCGAAAGGATTTCCCGGCAGGCCATAACAAGGGCATCATGTGGGAGCAATGAAGTTATGGCCTGAAGAGCTGCTGTTAACTCAGAAAGGAAAACCACTTTTTTAAGGCCCGACAGTTGCATTAATCGTCTGGCAGCCTCACAAATAGCAGCAACCTCCTCGTCAAAGTTTGTCATATGTTTGCCAACCTGGAAAGAACTCTCAACAAGAGATGAATAAAAGCCAGCACCCCAATTCTCGTCCATTGCTGAGCCGTCTGTGTAGACATGGTACCATTCTGCCATTGGATATATAGATACAAGCATATCCAGTGTGGCGGCTTTTAAGATCTGTGGTACGACATCCTCTTTGCGATCCTTTATGCCAGGGAGGTTCAAGCACACAGGGATGTTGGGTCTATCCTTCACAAGCGTTGGCCGGGGGAAATGGAGTCGCTCACCGGAGTCAATCTTGTACTTTCTTTAAAGCAATAGTGATTTTTCCAGAGGGGTGAGCTGTGTCACTAAGCGGAATTTAGCAGTTTTGTAAGTCTCTCAAAAACCATCACCGACACGGCGAGATCTCTCAAAGAATCTCAGAAGAACTTTGTCACGACGAGCTTTGTTCAGAGGAACTGAATTCGTTCTTGAATAATATTAGACATAACTGATTATAGTTATAATAAATCAATCAAGAATTTGCACCATCTTATTTATTTTATGAAACAAATGGTATTTCTTTCAAAACTTTATTGTAAGCTTTTCTTATGAAAAATATTTTTTGTCAGATTATCGACGGCAATGTATAATACGCACAAGGAAATTTGGAACTTTTTTAACACATAATGCACGGATTATATATAGGAAAATACAGTATATATTACCCATTAATTGTTTCATAAAATTTGAATTAATTATTTAAAATCAAATATTTCCATAATTAAAATCCATAAAAACAGAAATTTTATAAAAATATATAGAAAAGATTGATAATTAGAATTAAAAAATAGGCAATTGTTACAAAACCTTGGATTTTCATTAGTGCCATAAATTTTATTTTTAAATGAAGCTCTTAAATTACAATCATACATCAATTTCAATTTATTTTTAGAGTAATGCATTTGAAACATATTGTTTTAATTAGCAGTATTTATTGAGCAATATTTTCAATGTAATGAAATTTCAAAAATTAAAAAGGCATCTAGGTAGACGGATTATTTCCCAATATTCATATTCACTTCCATACTTTTCAAGGAGTATATTTAGTTTAAGCAACCATTCTTAAATTTTACTAACTTAAATTTATAGCTCAATAAATATTATTAACAGAATTGAACGAAATGATATGGGGGTAGAAATATATTTTAAATTATAAAAAATTGATTCTTTTTTAAGTTTCTTTTTTTTTTTCGCTTCCATATCCTTCCTTTTTTTTAAAAAGAAATATATTAATCAATATAAATAGATTTTTTCCTCTTTCTTAAATCTCTTTACATATTTTATTATTGATCCTCAATAATCATATTCAAGAGACTGGAAATGAAGCTTTTATATTATTAAACTGATTTTACAATATTATAAATCTATGTTATTTTATCACATGACCTTAAGATCTTACAATACATTTAAAAAGCCGACATTGTATGGCCAAACTGCATAAGTAGATAGACATGCTACAATCTATTTTAATTAATTTTTACTCTGCTTGTTAAACTTAAGTAATAATAGTTGTTAATTTTTTATAATAATCAATATTCTCGGTCAATCTTTTTTGATAGAATATTAAATTGAAAAAATTTATTACCATAACAATTAAAAAATTTTCTTAAGGTTTTAATTTATTCTCTATGTTAATACTATATATATATCAAAAAATACATATGAAGTAAAGAATAAAACATAAATGACACCTTATTCTGCTACTCACATTAGTTCTTATTACAATAGCTTACACAAACATATATATCATTTAAAACTAATACCAATATAATTGAAATAAGTGATTGAACAAAATTCATTTGCTTTCATATCAAAATTTATTATAAACTATTATATTTCAAATTATAGATAACTCAATTTTTAATATTCAGTTTGAAAGAAATATAAAATTGTCCAGATGTAAAATCATGACTTTTCTAAATAAACACAAAATTTATTTAAGAATTCAATAAGAAAAAAAAATTAAAAAGTGATTTTAAGAATATTTTATAATATTCAGTGTTACAAAGAATATGTTTGGTAACCCTTGAACACAGGAAATTTACATGTCTTCCAATTAAAATCAAAATAATCTTTCATTAGAAAGATAACATAAAAAATACTTAAGATTTTTAAAATTAATTTATAACTTAAAACATTTTATTTATGATAATATACAGAGCATGTAGAATTTATTTAAGTGAAGTTATTCTAATAGAAAGTTAAAACAAGTCTTACATCAAATTCCTGTTTGTACTTTATATCCAGCCATTGTACAGTTAATGGGAGGCGATTCCAAGGTCCAACTCTTAGCATTTCCGACATCACTCGAAATCGGTATTTTAAAGCATTTTCTCGTGGAACCTTTTTAATGACATGTTTCAATCGTCTAGATTTATCAGGATGTTGCCATGCCCATTCAAACTACCAAAATTAATTAAAAGACATAAATAAATTTATTTTCCTCATTCTTGAAATATTTATTATATTTATAAATTGAAGAAGTATTTTCCAAATATTCTGAGAAAATAATCATGGATAGAAAACTACAAACAAATAATAATTTTTCAAGTTTTTACATTTCTTTCAAATAAATTTAAACTTTACACTACAGCAATTTTTTTCTTTGTTTGTAACTATTATATAAAAAATCTTACAATATATTTATGTACAATACTACTAAAGAAAAGATAATATTTATCCATGAAAAATAGTAAAAATGTAGAAATCTTAATTAAATTTAACTTTAGTGCTTGATAAAATTAACATTTATTTCATTCAAAGGAATTTTTAGATTCTTCTTTTTCTATTTGTATTTGATAGTCACGGCAGCTCTTCTAAAAGTATTTTGTATCAAGCTCCAAATCCAAAAAAATTTAATTCTATTTGTTGAAATCTCTCACTTTATTTTTGAAATCAAGAAAGCCCTTTATAAATTTAAATGTAACTCTTTAGTATATAGAGAAGTTAAATTATGATAAAGGCAAGAGCATTGATTTCTCATTTTTGTGCCATTTTTTTACCTTTAGTATAGGAAATATAGTTACTACTCCTTCTGTTTATTTACTCTGGATTTTTTTTAGCTTGCAATGACAGTTGTTTTTCTGAGGTCTTAATTGCATATGCAGTGTTTCAAATCTTAGAAAATGAAAAGATCCACTGAGAATTGTCTGAATTATTGGGTAAGGCAAAATACACTAACTGTTCAACGAGGCAAACTAGAGACTCTCTTAGCACACTAAAATTGCAGTGACCTACATCTTAGGCATGAATAGCACAACTCCAAGGATAAAGGAAGGGGTTTGCAGCTTGTTATGAAACTGTCCTTTTTAAAAAAGTAAAGGACGTTCAGCTATTCACCACTTTCAGATGTAAGGATCAAAGTGGCCTGGTTGGTTAGTATGTCGTTCTCATTATTGGAAGGCAGTGAGTACAAAACCCAGCTAAACTGAAGATCTATCATGTTCAACAAAGGTGGCTGGGGCAGATTAAAACTGGACATAGTTGCAATGTTCTCCAACTGAAATGATATCTTTAGCAGTGGCAGGCTAAATATTGGGGGTCTTCTGCCTTGCCATACTGGTGTAACAACTTTCAGATGCACCTAACACCTGACCAAGCTCCAAGTTTTAAAAAATTCTTCACAATCAAAATTTTCTTTTGTGTAATTTTAATACAATAAAGTCCCATATTTCTTCACAATTGAAATTCTTTTTAATTTTTGCATAATTCTAATACAATGAAGTCCCATATAATGTGCTATATAAAACACAAATGCTTATATTGTAAAGAAAATATTTTGAGTAGTACTCATTTATAATAATAAACAGTAGCTACTAGTCACAACTGTAACTACTATTTATTGGACAGTACTATTTTAGTCACAAATTTTCATCAGTAACTACAAATTCAAATTTTATATGTGCCTACTGTATTTTGTCTCCTTTAAACAAAACGATTATAATAATGTTAAAAAGCAAACACATGAACAGTAACTTGAATAACACAGATCTTTTTGAGAGAATAAAAATAAACTAATCAAACACATCCTGGGGCCTGAGCAGCTACCAGGCGCGTCGGTAGGTGGTGGATCACCGAACGTCCTGTAGGAATGACAGGATAGCCTTGAATATAGAATCAGAGGCCGCGAACCAGCTCCCGTAAACCCTGGTGTTATGCAATCCGTGCCTAGGGCTAATTGGCACCGCGGTATTGGTGTCTTAACGGAGCCTCTAGTTGCCTGGCAAATTTCTAGAGTAATTTGCCTTACCCAGTATCTCAGGCAATGCTGGGTGGACTTATATTACCTGAGCTTATAAATTGTTATCTTGTGCTGAAAAGACACAAGAAATAACAAACCTTTCTGCATCTGCAGGTGATGCCTCTGAAGTAGACCTTGCTGAAAAAGACAAGGGAACTCAGAGGCAGTCTTGTAAAGGGGCAGTAATGAATCCTTCACTTGAGGTAGAAATGACCTCCAAACCATCTTCTGGTGAAAGTCAGGAAGCTATCCCTAGTATAACTGACTCTCTGACCAGATGGGACTGTTTCAGCAAGACCCTATCTGCTGGAAATGTCATACGCAAGAGGAAACGGCAGAGCATATCATTTATTAATGCGAGGCTCTTGCCCTCCCTAGATTAACTTCTTTAGGCATCAACCATACTAGAGAGTTACACCTAGACTCCATTAAAGGGTTATCGGACTTTATTAATAAACTATATTTACTTTATTAATAAAGTGGGTGACCCGAGCAACTGGAACTAGGAAACATTGGGTTTGGAGTTAATGGTACAAAATGCTGATAAAAGCAGAGGTGCCCAATGACATACAAACCCAATTCTAAGAAGAAGAAGAAGAAGAATCAAACACATACAAGGAATAGTAACAAACTTATAGTAATAATACTATAAAGATAATACCTTTTTAATTAAGTAATTTATTTTAAAAGTAGGATGAAAATATCAATTCCAATTATGGACAAATTTATCAATATTAAGTTAACTATTAAACAGAATTTACTTAATTTTAACATTATTTGATAAAAAAATGAATCAAATAAAATTTAAACATTTATCAGTTCAAAAATGTGTTTCTTAAATGTATTAAGTATAAAGATTAATATAATTTTTTTAAAACTTAGTATTTCAATTTATTAATCTTACAATAGCATACTATTTATTAAGCTAAAGCACAGCTATTTAACCACTGGCTAAATATTTAGATGTAATTAGAACAATAACAGAACATCAAGCTTTTTTAAAAAAACTACAATGAAATTATTATAATAAATATGGATAAAAACTATAATTTAAAAATATTAAGAACAAAAAATGTGTATACCCGAAGAGCTGAAACATCATTAGGAAAACCATGGACAATCAGTACCATATCCCTATAAGACATTAAACAAAGTAATAAATATTTGAAGGAAGAAACGTGAAGAATTATCTCTGCAAAGACAAAGCATTTTGTTTAGAATATTAATGCACTTTGTGGGTTTTTTTTTTTTTTTTTTTATAAAATAAACATAGTTAGAAAAGAAGAAAAAATAAAATATTTCTTGATGATATTTTACAAAAGTTAAAGCATGAAATAATATTTTGTTTCATGGGATTGAATTTTGCAAGAAATTTGACATAAAAATAATACACCATAAGAGTATGCTTTGAAAAAATTGTTATATAGCTATGTTTTATGTTAATAAACAAGAAGAGAATTTTAGAAAAAATATCAGATTTAAAAATTTAAACATATTTTTAAATAATCCTCTTTGAAAGACTAATTATAATCAGTCTTTTTCAGAGACACATTTATATTTATTGAGTTTAAAAGTTAGTTCAGTAGTTTTATTTTGTTGCTTAGTAAAATAAAGTTTTGTTTTTCCTAATTGATGGTATACATTTTTGAAAGTATTATTTATTTTGAACAAAATGCAACCAATTTTCTTTTATATTCAAGACACTGTGCTAAATATTCTTTCAAAAAATGCATAATTTAATTAATAATTATGTAATTTGCACAATATTATATATACACATTTTTAAAACATCTCGAAAACTTGCAATTTTAATTAGAAGTATACAAAATTTTATTTAAGTTTTCTATCAAGACAAAACTCCATAAATTCACCTTCTAATCCAATCTTCAAAAAACATTTTTTAATAAAATTTATTTTTCATTTAATTTTATTCAAGTACACTAAAATTAATACTTTCTAATAATGTCACTCTAAAAATATGTAATACAATATACATGATGAAAATTTTAATTAAATAATAAAAAATTGAACAAGGTATTATGATTTTTAATATTTTGTAATACTTTATAATTTATTCTTTCACAATATTACAGATATTATAAAAAAGATTTATAATTTTAAAATGTATTAGCATTGAAAACAAAAAAGATATACAAAGAGTTAATAATATGTTATAGTTTATAAATATAGGATCTAAATTCCTCAATTCAAACAGTAGTATTTTAGAAATCTTACATTCATATTATTTTACAAATACTACATAGAAATGACAGAATAGGTTTATATTGCTCATTAAATATTGATAAAATTATTGGATTATTTTGAAACACTATGACGGCAAACATTTACTAATCAAGATTATGCCATTTTATTTTGGATTCAGTGCATTGCAATTTTATTTATTTCTTTTTATTTATTAATTACATGAAGACTTTATGAGATAATGTTAGAAAGTTTATTTTACACATTAGAGGAAAATACATATTAGAAAATACAAAAATATGAGAAAACAATGGTATTTATATGTCCTTGATCAATAGAATTACATGATCATTTTTTTAACATTTTGTTTCAAGTAATTACACCTTAGCAATATATTTTAATTGTGCTGCTATTTTAATAATCAAACTATAAAGCTAAGGCAATAATGTGAATAAGATCTTATAAAGCTTAAAAAATACCCTACATGAAGAGCTACCAGGCATGGGTTGACAACCAAATTAAAATGAAAACAATGTAAATAACATTTTCACAAATTATTATAAGAAATCCTTTTATATTAATTTGCTATATACTTAAAATTTATCAGAAATAAATACATATTTTAAAATTCCTAGGTAGTATTTAATTTAAATAATAAAATATTTAATTCATTAAGTAACAGATTTGAAGCAACTTATTTATAAAAAATGAGTATATTAGCCTAAAATGTCCTTTTAATTATAAGTAATTGTAAATTACTGAAGTTGCAAATTATAAAAATATAAGATTTTTTTTCCTATACAACTTACTTGCACTACATACAAAAATCTAAATTTCCAAATTAAGATTTAATGATCAGAAATTCTTAAGAAAAGCAGCATTTCCAAATTCAAAGTAAATAAGCTAAAATGCCCAATTTCAGAGTTCTGGCTTTAAAATTACAAATTTTAATTTTCAAAAATCTTAACATTAATACTAGTGAACAAAATCTCCTAAGATATAAGGGTTATGAAAACTAAATAATTTTAGCAAAACATTGAAAAAATTCATAGAACCACAATCAACACAGTTGGAAATTTTGTCACTTAAAATTTATTGTGATGTTGCAATCTATCAATTTGGCACTGCAATTGGCTTTTAGTAATTTGGCACCAAATAGGATTTAATTTTATACAATATTCTTAATATAATTATAAATGTATTTTTTGATAATTATACTTTTAACAGAGCAAAAAGTTTTACTTTTTATTCTACACAAGACCTTGGCATGATTGCTATAGTCTGAGATGAGTTCAGAAAGACAAAGTTTAAAAAAATTTACAAGGGTTAATTACTGCTAGGTCCAGAACAAGAGACCAAATGATCTCCAGACATATCAAAGGTATTTCATAGTGGACAAGCTGGGAAGTTTGCTAAACCAAATTTGTGCAGATATTTAGAAAGGTAATTGTGATTGTGTTAATTCTAAAATTGGTGACACCAACAGCTCTAGCATGAGAACCAATGATCATGAGGGATGAGATTTTTCATCAAGTCATTCCAACTCTTTTCCTTTACAAACTCTCTAGAAGTCTCTAAAAATATGCTATAAATATACCATAGCTGATTCCCTTAATACTATGATAGTGAACAGGTTAAGGAGTTCAACTTGCAAACTTGGTTAGATTACAAGTTGATTTCCTGTGGCTCCATAGTGACTTGAGACCCATTGTAGAGCCATATTTCACTCACTATTCATAGTAAAATCTCCACCAAATATATTCAAACCTTATCTTGGTGGTGTGGTTTATATTTACAAGTGATCTTGAGAGTTAGGTCAGTAGGAGCTTAGACTCTGAAGAGGGATACCCAAACCAGACAGGTCAAAGGGGAGACATCAGACAAAGAGGAATACCCTGGTCCCACAGGTTGGGGTGGGGGTACATTACCCCCACCCTACAAAAACCTACTTTTATGAAGTCTTCAAAAATTCAGCAAAATCGGACTGATAACTTGGCGACAATCAGCAAATGAACAGGGTAAATGAAAATTCGAACATGGAATTTTTGAATCTATATTATTCTGGAGCAATAAAACACTTGCAGATGAAGATGGATAGATATAAATTAGACCTGTTCGGGAGGTTCGATGGAAGGAGAGTGACAATTTTTAGGTGAGGAGATATATTCATTTGAACAATGCAAGTATAAGAAGAAATAACCATTGAATTGGATTTGTTAAGAAGGGCCAGGAAGGAAACATTATGGATTTCAGGGCTGTCAATAGCAGAATTGGCATCCTAAGACTTAGATGAAATTTTTTTAACATATCTTTGATGTCAATACACACATCAACAGAAGAATCTAATGAGGAATAGAAAGACAGGTTTTACGATACTTTATAGAAAAAAATATGACAACATACAAAGAAACAATGTAAAGGAAGCACTTGGAGATTTGAATGCAAAGATTGACAAAGAAGACAATTTTAGACCTACAGTTGGAAAGTTCAGTTTATATGACATGTGCAACAAAAATGGATACAGAACAGAATATTTTGCTGGTAGAAATAATATAAAAATTAATTTGATCTGTTTCCAGCACAAGAGATACATAAATGTACTTGGATATCACCAGATAACAGGTCAAAAACATCAGACTAGAAACAAAACATGCATCGGATTTTGTTGATGTTAGGACTTTTAGAGGAGCAGATTTTGACACAGATAAATATCTTGTTACAGCAATACAGATGTTACAGATAAAAATAACCAATTAAGGCTGAATAAGGCCAAAAAGCAATAAAAAATGAGTATGAAATGCTTAAGGAAAGAAAGTTTTTAAGAAAAAACTAAGCAATACCGTTGACAAAGATTAATTAAAGAATGGATTAGGAGGATCAGCTTGAAAATAAAATGGGAAAATGTACAAATATCATACTGAAAACAGCAAAAGATGTCATAGGGAAATTATGGCAAACCTATGACCCATGGGTAAATGGTTTGGTTTGTTTGTCGCTCAACTGTCATTTTTTGCACACAAGGGCTAATTAGACTGGGACCTACAGTTTAAAGTGGATTCCAAACCACTACAAATATCCATGACCAAGGTGGGATTTGAACCCACAAACTGTTGAACCGAAGGAAGAGCGCTAACCATTCGGCTGCCAGCTCAGCCATGGGTCAATGTCTGACCCATGCAAACTTTTTAACTGACTTATAATTGTTAAGGAACCATTTGTTTGTTTATGCAGGTTTATTTAGATTTTCAAATTTATGTGGATAATTAATTTTTTATTTGTATTTTTTTCAAGCACTGCATTGACATAAAAGTAATTTAAATACTGTCTATAACCTTTAGTTTAATTATTACAGTTCTAAAGTTACACAAATAATTACAAATATGTTTATAATATTTGAAGTAAAACAAAAGTGTTTACAAAATATCAAATAATGAATACAGTTTTACTCACATTTCGTTTATAGAAGAAAAATTGAGAAGCCAAAGCTAATAACCATATTTAAAGCACTTTCTTTATATAAAATTAAATTTTATAAGGCTATGTTCAATTATGTTGCAGAAAAGATTTCCATGGCACTTGTATCACCTCCTCTCTGCTTAATTTTATGAGGCACCAAAGGGCACCATGCACATGCCTGTTATTCTCGATACTTATGTTAGAGCTATAATTTCTAGAATCAAAAACATACTACTGTGTACACAGAACTAAGGATTCTAAGAATCAACAGCTTGTTATTTTTTCCCAGTCAGATGAGAACTGTGCACACTCACGGATACATTATCGGTTCGCTATATTGCCCACAAACAAATCTAATAAAAGTTATACCTCTTCACTCACCATTTTTTTAATATGTCTAGCAATATTTGGCTAGTAATTTAAAATGCACCTGCACCAATTAATGACAGTGCAGCAGCTAATGGCGTCCATTTCAAATACATTTAAAAATTAACTGTATTGATGTGTATGTATATTAGGTATACTAATATAAAATTTATAAAATTATTGTATTCTAAACATAAATATTTTTAATTGCAGTCCTGTACTATGTCAGCAGATGAAAAATTAAAGACAAGAAATACAAGTTCGAGGCCATATCAAGCTAAATGGGTTGATAAATATGGTGTGATTGAAAGGAATAAAATGGTTACATGTGTAATTTGTAAAGAAAAAGTGATTCATGTACACATAATGTAAAAAGACATTTGGAAAAGCTGCATTCTAATCTTGGCATGTCAACTGACAAAAATAAAATAAAATGTATTAAAAAAAAAGAATTTTTCTAATGCTTCAAAAAATTTTTTGGTTCTAAAAAATAACATTGGTTTCCAAGTAACATATTGTATTGCTTGCCACAGAAAACCTATTTTAGAAGGAGAATTTGTTAAAAAGTGTTTTCAGAATGTAATCAATCATAAATTGTTTGCTGATTTTAAAGGAAAAGACTTAATTATATATGGTACATAAATAAATTATACATAAGTTGCAATATAATAAAAGATTGAGAAATAGAATTAGAAAAAATATTTTTTCACAAATACATAACCACTTAAATTATGCAGAAATGCATTCAATTGCTTTAGATGAGATAAATGATATAAAATGTTAATACACAATTAACAGTTTTTGCTTGGTATAAATCTGGAAATATAATGAAAGAAGAGTTAATAAACTCATAACATTGGAATTATGAAATCTGTTGGTTTTAACATTTTTTAAAAAATTTGATATTGCATTTAAAGAAATGGATATTGATCTTTAGAAAATAGTTTCTATAATAACAGATAGTGCATCCAGAATGATAAGAAAAAGCATCAGATCTATTTAGTATCTTAAGCAATATATTTCCTAATCTCAGACTGAAATTCACATTGTATAATACACCAGCAAATTTTAAGCATGAATTATAGTTTAATAACACTTTCCAGAGTAAAGTCAGTAATAAAAATAATCAACTTTATAAATACAAAAAAAAAATGGCAATTTGCACAATTCTTAGAAGAAATTGAATGCTAATATTCAGGTATTTTGACATACAACATGCAATTACAAAGTTTTAGTTTAGTTTTTAATCCTTTTGTAACACTATCAGAAGAAATTAAGCTCTTTTTAATTGTAAAAGACAATAGTTTCAGTGAATTATCCGGTATACATTGGTTAAATGATTTAATAATTTTATGCGACCTCACTTGACATTTTAATGAACTCAATAAAAAAACTTATGGACTAATTGTTTTAAAGATGTTTGAAAATATTAAATTATTTATGACAAAGCTTAAGATTTTATTAAGTATTTGATAATGAAAATCATTAAATATTTTTCTTAGTTACAAAAACATTTTCAAAACACAATAATGTTCGCAAACTCGATTAGCATTCAAGAAATGCAATTAAAAATATTTAATGAATACACAGAAAATAAAACAAGTTTTTGAGAAGAGATTGAATTAATTTAAAAGTGTGGAAAATATAAATCTCACTTTTATATTCAAACAAAACAGAATTTGATATAATGGAGTTAATTGAACTTTTATAGATTTGGGTAACAATAATTTAGGAATAAAATAAATTGAATTTCAAAGCAGCATAGTGTGGAAAACAAAATCTGATAATTTTATTACTGAAGTAGAAGAAAAACTGTGTGAAAATAGAGCAGATAATATTGATCAATAGTGAAAATTGTAAATATTCAATTAAATCTATAGAATTCTTTACCAAATATTTTTGTATAAATGGAAAAACAAGTTAATGCTCCTTCAATGATGTTTGGCCCACACATTCCTGTGAAAAATGGTCTTCTTTCATCAATTTATTAAAAACTTTTAATAAAAATAGACTTGATTGGGAATAAACAGTGAAATGCGTTAAACTAATAAATACTAAATGTAAACCTAATATTAAAAAAACTATTTGAAAATGAACTGTAACAGATTTTTCTTTGAATACTTTATAATCAATTTTGTTACATATATACATTAATAAATAATATTTCATAATATATTTTGCATGTAATTTTTGTTACTCCTTGTTCATTAAAACACTTACTGCTATTTGCAGCAAACACTTAAAAATATTTAAATCTTCAAACAACATCCATTTTTTCCAATTATGCCAACTAAATTTTAAAAATATTTAGTTTTAAAAATAATCAATTAAAAATTTTTAAGCCTTAACTCTGTTGCAAATGGGCATTAGTGACTTAGAAGTTAGAACTAAAAAAATAAGCAAGATTTGAACCACATCTCAAAAAGGTTCACCATCCTAGGGATGAAAAAATACAATATGAAATGAATGGTTTGAGATGAATGCAAGGAATTTATAAGGGGAAATAATTCTTTCCCATGAAACTAGGCAAAACAAAAAGCTTCATAAAGAAAAGAAGTAGATCATATGCATTATAAAAAGAATTTTCCAGAAAGAAATAAAATATAGGAAATAGGAAACCTATTTGAGATAGGAAATCCCAGTAGAATGTATTAAAAAATTAAAAACATCAATTAGGAATATCAATCCAAAATAAATTTCTGTAAAAATAGAAACTAAGAAATCAATGAAGAAAGCAAATAACTGAAAGATGGGCAGAGTATTTTGCAGAGCTTTTAAATAAAGAGGAAACAATAAATGAGGTTGAGATAAATGAATATAATATGGATGATGATAAATACAATGATCCTCCAGCCATTGAAAAAATTAAACAAGTTATAGAAAAATAAAAAATGGAAAGGCACAAGGGGAAGACTTGATTACTGCCAAACTGCAGAGATATTGAAGGAAAAACTTATCAAGGATGTTACATGACCTCTTAGATAGTATGTAGACCAAAGAATTAATGTGAAATGAATGGTAGAATGCAATTATATGTCCTATGCATAAAAAAGGGAAATACATTGACTATGATAATAATTTCCCTAATAATATTGACTTGAGAACTATTGTTTTCCCAAGTCAATATTATTAGGGAAATTATTATTATTGGAATACCACTTTTGAGTACTTCATATAAAGTACTTTCAAGAATTATTGCAAATAGAATGCAACTTTATGCAGAAAAATAATTGATGACAATCAATATAGATTCAGAACAGATAGGTCCACTATGAACTAGATTTTTAGTATTAGAAATAATCTGGAGAAGTTCTATGAACAAAACATCAAATTATACCAACTTTTTATTGATTTTAAGCTAGTACACAACTTTATACATAGAAAAAAATTATATCTTGAATGAATTTGTAAAAACAGGAAAATTAATAAGGCTTGTTAAAATGATTTTGTCAACCACAGAAGCAAACATTAAAACGCAGGGAAAGTGTACAAGAAACTTTAGAATTAATACAGGAGATGCAATTAATACAGATTAATACAGGAGATGCAATTAATACAGGAGATGATGATAAATACAATGATCCTCCACACTTTTAATGAATACACTTTTAAATTTCTGCTTGGAATATATAATAAGCAATTTTGTATTCTAATATAGGGGGTACATTAATAAAATGATTCATGCAAATTTTTGCCTTTGTGGATGATGTAGATTTGGTGTTTTGAACAGAAAAATGTTTAACTGAGAAAAACAAAGACCTAGAAGAGGAAAAGACAGGGGGATTTCTGATTAATAGAGGGAAAATTAAATATATTATTATAAATGGAGGACATGGTTCAGATACCAGGGCAGTGAACACTGAACCCTGAGAAAGAAACTGGGATAAAAGCTAGTTGATTGATTGGGTTTTGTGGCACAATATGTCGAGAAAAGGACATGCTGCACCAGAGATAAAAGCTAGACTGTCTGTTGAAAACACGTTACTTTTTAATGATTCAGATGTTTAAATCTGAGCTCTTAAGCGAATAAAGGTGTTAGAAATATAAAATTTTTTGTTAAATAAATACATTTACTAAATTGATTAACTCTATAAAACCAGAAATTGAGAAAAATGACAAAACATTTTTAAGATCAACATTTTTATAATATCTGTACATGCTTTTTGTCATGTTAATTCTTATTATAAATGAAATTTATTCTTAATATATATTATTTACAGCTTTGGGATTAAAAGTTAATAAAATTCAGAAAGTGGAGTTAATCAATTTGGCAAATGAATCATCCAAATACAGAAAGCAACTTTTGCAAACAATGTCTTAATATACAAAACATGATTTTATAGTTATGAAATACTAATTTTTTTAAAAAATTTTAATCAGAAAAAATCAAAAATAAAAACTGCAAATTTTTTTGCAGAATAGCAAGATAACATTAGTAAGACAAACATACCAAATTTGCATTTTATGTTAAATAATTAATATAATGATTACATATAAATAAAAAACTAAGCGAATTTACCAGGGTCCTTTATCATTTGTTTTCCATGCACCTCCAGCTCTCATTCCTTTATTATGCTGTTTAATACGTCTATTTGGATCAACAGTAAATCCTATGTAAGTTCTCCCCTTATATTTTTCATTTAATGAATACAATAAATAACAACCAAAAAAATTTTCAACTTCCATTTTCTTAGAGTATAAGCAAATATTCATGAACTTTAAAATATTTATAAATAGACTTTTTATTTGAAATCGAAGTTTTTACATTTTTTATTTAGTTTAAATTAATAGCTTACATTGCAGACTTTAGATTAAAAGGAAATCAGATCTTTTTGCGATTAGAAAGCAGCATCGCTTAATATGACTTTTTTTAAAACTAGTAAATATCTTAAGAACGTAAAACTGCATATCCCAGTAAAACTTATATAGAATATGAGTATATATAAATTCTTATTTCAATTAAGAAAGATACGATCAGTAAAATAACTTAGTCCATCTTTTAAGAATCATTTAAGTTGGAGGATTGGGGAAATAATTTTGTTTCATATGAGAATTACCGATACTTTCCCGTAAGAATTTCAATTTTCTTAAGTGATGATTGTTTGTTTTCATCCTCATTGATTAATTGATTGTATATATTTAAAAAATCAACGATTGCCAGTTTAAATTTCAAAATCAGAATGAAATATTTTGTTTTTCTCCATCAGGCAGGGTTTCTTTGTATGAGATTTTTAAAGTTCTAAAAGAGTTGATACTATGAAATACTTAATGCGAAAATTTCAGTTAATTCTGACTTACCTGAAAAATGGTATATTTTAATTTTGTTCTAGATTTTTTATTAGAGGTGTTCATATTCATAATCCAGTATTAGTTAACCAGCATACTGGGAGACCACTTGCCTATATATTTCATTTCCATGATAAACAATTCGTCTCTTTATTCAAGTTAGCTTGCATTAATCTCTTAGGAACAAATTTTCATCATTTACAAATACGATATATTATTGTAAAATCACGTGCGAAAATTTGATGAATGCGGTTAGGTGGTCAGTCTAATGTAAATCCCCCCATTGTTTTGTTCCCAAGGATGCTTGGTACTCAATTTTATAGACGCACTGAAAAGTGCGAATTCCACCTTGCCCAGCCGGAAGATCAAACCTCAGACCTTTGCCTTGGGAGCGTGAAGCGCTAACACAAAGCCACCGGAATTATTGATCTCATTTACGGCCCGATAAATATTCTTTCCGTCAATTTTTCTTAATTTATTTTATGAAATTTTGATTTCAGAAACGTAAAGTTGATAGAATTTTTGTTAAAAACTTTTATAAAATTCTTCATTTGCCCAATTTTTATATGAGAGGAAGATAAAAATATTTTTCAGGGAATCAATATATCAGTATTTAATACGTTTTATGTCCAGGAGTAAAAGATGCACATTTTGGACACTATTTCCTTATGTAAAGAGACTTCCAGTCCTCGTTAATAGGGATTTGAAGTTCTGCTGATTCACACTAAAATGAAAAATTTGTGTATCCAAAATGCAAACCTAACAATAAAGTTATTACTTTTAAGTCACAATATATGCTCTACTTATAATTAATATACTGAATTTGTTCTCACAAAAGTTTCCTGTTTCTTTCATAACAATAGTATGTACCTTCAAACTACCCTTCGATGAATCTATGAACAATCGCTACTCATGTGGCCGGTGTTGATAGTTTTTACCAGCAATAAAGAAGTATTCTTTAATCATAATTTAAATTTAATAAATAAAAAGTTTTGAAAACCATGAAAATTACCTGTTTTAAATAATTAATTTTCAAATCTTTAATGATAAATTTTAAAAGCAATATTGCTCCCAAAATTTCCTGAAATTATTATCTTTTCTAATTTGTGTCTTTGAACATTTCAAGTTTTCTCACCTGGCTCTTCGGCTCACCAACATATCTTGTCATTTCACATTTTCTTTAAATCTTTTAAAATTTCTTTTAATTCTTTTTTATGAATTTTGGTTTGAGGAACATTTTGTGCATAAAACATTGATTGTTACAAGTATCCGAAACCATATTTCCAAAAGTCGTTTTGAATTGCTTTGAGTCAAATGCCCTTAATATAAAGATATAACAGTGTAGGCGAACCCCGAACTGTATTTTTAGGTTAACGCAGTGTTTCTCAACCTTTCAGTATCACGGCCCAATCTTCAATCATAATTTTCATCGCACCCCGCTCCCCACCGCATACAATAAAATGTATACAATAATAATGTATTTTGAGTATTTTGGCGCTAAACCCACACTACAACCTTAGTTTTAAACTTTACAAATTAACAAGAATATGGAAATTTATTGATATTTTGCAACACCGATCCTCAGCATTGAAAAAACAAGAATCCTATGCCTTTTTATTGCTCTTGTGTCTCGGCATGTCGGGCATTCTCACGGTTTCGTAAGAAGTTTCGATTTGTCTGGAATTTGTCTGGTCAGCTGAAAAGTTAAGTGCGCAGATGTGAACAAATGTTTTCTCTTAAGGAGAAGGAGAAAGTTCTATGACGCCAATTTCAATTCCAGACAATCTCATTCGAATCGATCCTTCTATCGCTATTGAATCGATTCTGAATGTGTATGTTATACATATTTTCGTGTAATTGCAATTCACCGTATTTAATATTCACGGCAGCAGACTTATGCGGAATCATGGATAAATTTTTAGGCGAGCATTAGACGATAGACAAGCATCAACAAGTACACAGACAAACGAAGTTCCGAAAATAAAATCAAGAACACTTAAATTTTGGGTTCACTAGTACTGAAGTAAATGAAGAAGAAAGGCCCCTGTGCATAATTTGCTCAAAAATGCTGGTGGCAGACAGCATGAAACCTAATAAACTTAAGCGACATTTGGAAACGCTTCATAGTGAGTACGTAAACAAACCCAGAGAATTCTTCAAATTAAAATTAAAATCATATGAAAAGCAAAAATCATTGTTTAAGAAAACTTTGTCTGTGACTGAAAAAGCTTTAATTGCCTCTTACAAAGTTTCATATAAAATAACCAGATGTAAAAAGCCTCACGCAATTGGTGAAGAGCTCATTTTGCCAGCCACAATTGATATAGTAGAAATTATGTTTGGAGATAATTTTGCAAAACAATTGCAGTCTCTACCTCTTTCAAATGATACTGTTGCCCCTTCGAACTGCTGATATAGCTGAAGATGTAGAGTGTCAGATTTTGTCGAAGCTGCGTGACAAATTGTTTTCAATACAACTCGATGAGGCAACAGATAGTAATAAAGATGCTCATTTCATTGCCTATGTTAGATTTTGTGCTGATTTGTCAGTAGTAGAAGAATTATTTTTCTTCAAACCAATAAAACTCAAAGCAACAGCACTCGCATTATTTGCTATCTTAAATGATTTTATGAACGAGGCAAACATAGAATGAAAAAATTGCGTCAGAATATGCACCGATGGTGCCTGTTCTATGTCCGTAAGATTTCAAAATATTCAACCACTTGTGAAACAAAAATCGCCACAGTGCGCCTGGACACATTGCATGATCAACAGGGAAGCTTTGGCTTCCAAAGAAATAAGTCCTGGTTTGAATATTGTGTGAACTACGGTTGTAACCGTAGTAAATTATATAAAAATGAGATCTCTGAAATCAAAACTCTTTTCCGCACTTTGTAAAGACATGGGTGCAGTACATTCAGCGTTACTATTTTATTGATGGCAAGATGGTTATCACGAGAGAAATTTGTGCAATGTATTTTTGAATTAAAAGCTGAAATCACCGTTTTCCTAGAAGAGGAAAACAGACCGGAAGCTGAGATTTTTCGCGATAGTTTATGTGTGATGAAATTGAGCTACATGTGGTCGACATATTCGAGAAATTAAATAACTTGAATCTTCAACTGCAAGGAGCAAATATGCATATATTGGACACGAGTGATAAAGTTTATGTTTTTTTAGGAAATTGGAATTGTGGAGCAGAAATTTAAAGAAAGAAAACTTAACAATGTTTGCAAATTTGAATGATTGTATTAAAACTTATAAGGCTTAAGAACAACATGTAAAGATTGTTTTTGTAAACATTGAAAATCATTTAGCAATGCCAGCAAAGAATTTTAAAAAGTACTTTCTTGCTGACGACAAACTGATATCAAGTTACAAGTGGGTGAGGGATCCATTTCAAAATACTCCCGAAGGACTCTCAATTGAAGAGGAAGAAACCTTCATAGACTTCACGGCAAGAGGTGAAACCAAAAGACAATTGAGTAATAAATCCCTCTTTGAATTTTGGGCAGGAGTGGAGATGAGTTTTCTGCACTAAAAACAAGGGCATTTCGCATTCTACTACCATTTTCAACATCTTACCTTTGTGAAACTGAATTTTTTGCGGTGGCTTCTTTGAAGACAAAGTATTGATTTCAGCTAAATATGGAAAAAGAACTGAGAGTGTCTATTTCTTATATTAAACCCTCCTTCGAAAATCTTTGCTCTGAAAGACAGGCCCAAGGAAGTCACTAATAATTATTAAATTTGTTTTTAATTTAGTAAGTTGTTTTAATTTAATAAGTTAATTATTAAATATGTCGAAATGTATTTCGTTTTGTATGTTTGTGTGTGTTCTTTCCTTTCAGTCACTTAATCAATTTTTTTAAATAACATTTCTCTCGGATATGCTCACGCCCCCCATTAGAGTGCTCGAGCCCCCTAGGGGGGTGCGCCCTACAGGTTGAGATTCACTGGGTTAACAGGTTTGTAATACCCACTTATTACTAAGTGCCTCGTAATTCTGAACCACGGTCAGGTGACGAGGTCACACCTGAGCTGGGACTCTCATCTCCACATCCATCTACACTTTTAGAAAAACTTTGGACGTCTCATATTAACGTGGACACATCTCCAACCCACGGTACTCCAGCAATCCAATGAAAAAGTGAATGTGGTCACCCTGCAAATAACTGCCCGTGGCAAATGATGCTTCATTTTGCTGTTTTTAAAGAGAAGCAGCGTGATCATTAATAAGCCACTAGCCACGGCATGAGGTTACGGATCAATTCAACTTTATTTAAATGCTCTTAGCAATAGTCAAATTGATTTGGATTGACAAATTGATTTGGATTTGATATCCAAGTAACGACTCTATGACTTCAACTCGTTAAAATCAAAATTAAAAATTTTATCTAAGTTCACTTTGGTAATAAAATGATTTCTGATATAAAGACCAAAGCATCGATTTGAGAAGGTGTTTTCCATTTATTCAAACCTTTAACACATTGACAATAGAACCGAAGAAAATGCAAACGGAAAAAGACAAGACAAAACAACCATTTTTTGATTAGTTTAAATTTGAAGAATGTTTCAAATTTTTTTATTTTTGTATTTTTTGAGCCGTTAATTGTATTTTTTAGCCTAAATATTATGTAGTGAAGTATTTTATTTTCAATTTATTTAGATTTGGATAAATTTTGATTGCATAGAATAAATGTAAAATTAATATTTATTCCAAATTATAAGTCTTCATGTTATTTATATACAGGGAAAGTTTGTCGGTATGTGTTACTTAGAAATTATACAATAATAGTTAAATGTTTCATCATATGTGGAATGTTCTGAATGCTATTTCTTAACCTATTATTATATTTAAGAATAGTAATTTTCTTTAAGTTCTTGTGTAAAATGTTTCTTTTAAAATTTCCAAACACAGATACCGCTGTTGAGTTTAAAATTTATTAACCAAAATCTTGTTTTAAAATGAATGTTCTACAATTTTATTTTATTAAAGTTATTCTTTTGACAAGGAAATAAGTGAAAACTATGTCTGATAAGAATTTTACTCACTTCAAGATTACACTGTACAGTTTATTTTTTATTTATTCATGCATTGCATAAGCTTAATAAATGTTAATAGGAAAACTTTCTTGAAACAGTCACTTAAATACTTGTAATAATAATTACTTATCTTTTTGTAAAAATTGACTCTCATTTAGCATTTGTGAATAATTCATTTATTTCGTGTTATAAGTTCAGTTTTAGAAATTAATTCATTAACTCCATTCTTAATAAAAGAAAAAAGGTTATATAATTAAATTAAGAGCTAAATTTGAGTTTACCATTTTTTATATTAATTATTTTTTATTTATATTATTATTATGTTTTTAATTTAATTTAATTTAATATATATTATTATTTTTATTTAATTAATTTAATTTAATCTAATTTATATTAACAATTTTATAAAATTACATAATAACTTTAACATCAGATGTAAAAGTTGTATGCAAAGCTATACAATTTTATCACTTAAAGTGATCATTATAACGATAAATTATTCTGAATTGTTAAGTGCTACATTAAAAATGAGAGTAGAAATAATAAGAAAGCAAATAAAAAGGAATGTGAAGAATAGTTTAAAAATATGGATTAATGATACTTTAATTTGTCTACTGTTGAAAATGAGTGCGGAAAAGCAACAGCATTTACTTGATGCTTTCGGAATGTGCTTTGTTTGATTTTACTATCAATTTCAATGTTTTCTCAAAGTTAGATCACGGAATTTAAAAATTCGACTATTGTTAGTTGAAATGTTTCATGATTTTAGATCAAAATAAGAAGCGCGAAGGGAATGAAATGGAAGAAGAGTTCTTATACAGATAAATGGTTTATAATGATGTCTCACTAAATATATATTGTAATAAAGATGAATAATTCTAAAATTTTTTTAAGAGACTTAAGAAAAAGAAATGCCATAGACAAAATATTAGCAGAATTTAAGCGAACTCATTCAGAATCAACAATTCAACGATAATAACAAAAGGAAAAATTTATAAATAAAATTCAGATTACGGTTTAACGAATTAAATTTACTGAGAAATGCGTGTGGTTTTACAGGGAAAGAAATTATCTATATTTAATAAATGAAGCTGCTGACGACCTCTTAAATGCGGGTCGAAAAATCATTTGTATAATAAGCAAAATTGTAAGCATTTGAAAGAATAAGTTGAATTAAATAAAGGATTTGTTGGGGGAAAGATCATGAAAATGAGAAATAAAGATTTTAGATCAAGCTTTAATTATTTCCGATGTTAGACTTTTTAATTTGAATTAAGTTGTTGTGGAGGTTTGTGATTCAAAAGTTATGATTTGTTTAATTCTTATAATTAGCCCAAAGTGTATACTGTTGTGTTGTTGTTACTAATAACACTTGGACAAGCCAAGCTCGCTATCCCTTGGCTATGCGAATTTAAGTCAATTGGGAACGTCTTTCGTTTTAATTAGAGCACCATGAAGGTGAAAGTACGACTTTGCTCAACACACATGCCATAGGTACCCGTTTATAGGGTAGGCAACCATTCACACCTCATTCATACAAGGAAAGGACAAAGACCGGATAGATAGAGAGTGAAACTACATCCATGCCCGAACCGGGATTCGAACCCAGGACCTCCTTATCCGCAGCCAGGCACGCTGACATCTAGACAAGTTGGGCTGTTAAGAAGAAAGATTTACTATCTCCACATAAATTTACACTCTGTGTTTAAAATTTATCAAGAGCATTTAGTTCAATTAGTTTATCTAAACAAACAGAGTGTGTTTAGATAAACTAATTGAACTAAATGCTTTCATCAAATAAAGTGTATACTAAACAAACAGAGTGTGTGTGTGTGTGATATATATATATATATATATATATATATATTTATATATGTTTCATTTTTTTAAAATTAAAAATATATTACAATATATAGTTATATAAGAAGATTGAAGTAACTTAGTAATGATGCAATAATTGACGTAAGCCTAGTTTGCATTGGCAAAAAGTTTTTTTTTAAAATTTAATTATATTTTTTTATGGAAAAACATTTTTAAAATAAAGGTTATTCTTTTACTTAAGAATTATATGTGTTTAATAAAATTAACACTGATTATTATCAAATACTATTAGCATTCATGTCCTATTAAAACTGAGTTGATTTTTGTAAATTTATTTACTTCATGCAAATTGTGAGTAATTTAACTAATTGTCTTTCTATTATCAAGTTTTTTTTTAACAATTCACTTTTCAATGTTTTGAATGAAAATTTTCGGTGCATTTTTATTGCCTCTTCAAAATTAATTTTACCAGTCTATATTTTTTTAAAATTTTCCTTCTCTTTTTTTCCTTTTTCGCTTTAATTTTATCCCTAACAGTGTTATCCGTACTATTTGCTAAAATTATAAAGAAAAAAATCTCTGATTAGGACGAGTGTAACTTTTGCTCCAGAAATAAATAAAAAAAATAATAAAAAAAAAAAATAAATAAGTAAAAAAAAATAAAAATAAAAAATAAAAAAAACAGATAAAAATTAAATTGTTTAAATTACTTCATAAAAATAAAACATCCCAATATATTACTGATAACATAGGTATAATTATATTATGAAGAAATTTGAAATAATTAGTACTTAAATATCTTAACACTGCAACTTTTTGTCATGATGTAATCATAAATATAATAATTTTATTATTAAAGGATTATAATTTTTCAATAAATATTCAAAATTATTAAAAATATTACATTTTTCAAATAAGGATAAATTTTAATTAGGTAGAAAAATAAAATATTTTTACTTAAAATAATTTTATTTGTAACGAAATTGAATTAATAATTTATAATAATTTACTGTAGAGATCAGTCTTAGTATATATATATATATATATATATATATATATATATATATATATATATATATATATATATATATATATATATATACAACCATATGGTGATTATATACAACCACAGGGTGATTATAAAAAAACTTTGCCAACATCTGCACTTCTAGCGTCCATTCTATTTAACAGATGAAGATGATATTTCAAATATAGTTCTTTTGAGATATGCGCTCGAGATTCTGTGAATGGCAACACAGTGGCCCTCGCGGTTACAGTTATAGTGACAGAAACTCGAAATTTTCGAATGGCAACGTCTACTTTTTACCATCGCAAAATGTTCAGCACATGCGAAAATCCTAAATAGCGTTGAAACGGTACCCATATGTCTAAAAACGGACGTGTTCTGCAAACACAAAAAAGAGTTCTGAAAACCGGCCAATAAAACACAATCTGGGCGCACACAATAAATTTGCATGTGACAGAGTCAAGAAACCAATCACAGAACACCGGTCGCCAGATATTCAGCGTAGGAAACCTATAAAATACCAAGCGGGTATGCGAAGTCGTCATTCGGGAATTCGCACATGCCGACGATATGAGTCTTCCTAGGAAAGTTCGCGGTGAATTGATCAAACTCTATTACCAAAATGGGATGAACGCTGCGGAAGCCTTGCGTGTGTATTGCCGCAATCATCGACAACGACGCGGCCCATGTACTCTGCAAGCTCTGCGTGATTTAGTGCGGAAATTCGAAGATACAGGCTGCACCTGTGACAAACAGCGCTCCGGACGGCCAACTGTTTCTGAGGACGTTGTCATGGAAGTGCACCATACAGTGACTGCAGGACACACAGAAACCGCAAGAGGCATAGCGCGCGTGTTGGATATTCCGAACTCAACGGTCCGCAATCTCTTGCGCTCGGTACTTCACATGTTTCCCTATCGGTTCCAGCGCGTCCAGATGTTGGAGCCGGGTGACTCACAACAACGTCTGGACTTCGCAAATGCATTTTTGTTACGATATGATGCGGATAACGACTGGCCTCTTCGCATACTATGGACGGACGAGGCGCATTTCACCTTAAATGGCAGCATTAATACAAAGAATTGTGTGCACTGGGGAGAGACGAATCCTCATGCTGTGGCGCCAGTACCATTATTTGACTCCAAAGTGACTGCGTGGTGCGGCATTACAGCTACATTTGTTCTGGGCCCGTTCTTCTTTGAGGAAACGATCCCGACTGGCCCTGCAACATGTTCTGTAACGGGCCCTCGGTATGCAGCCATGCTGAAAAATTATGTCTTACCGGAGTTGCGTCGGCTGAATGCACTCAATGACATTGTTTGGATGCAAGATGGCGCACCTCCACATATAGCGAGGTCAGTTAAAAGGCTCCTGGATCAGCATTTTGGTGATCGCATCATCTCACGCTATTATCCTTTTCCGTGGCCTACGCGATCCCCAGATCTGACGCCTATGGATTTCTGGTTTTGGGGCTATCTCAAATCCAGAGTTTATCTGTGCAATCCTCAAACATTGTCGGACTTAAAGGATTCTATACGGCGTGAGATTGGAAACATCCCTCGTGCCATGTTGCGTGCAGCGACATTGTCCACCGTCTCCCGCAGGCAATGCGTAATTGCCTGTGATAGCACTCATGTGGAAAATGTTTGAAATTAATAAAGATTTTTTTCTCTATGTGTTCTCATCATTGAGCAGTGTCTTGTCTCTGTCGTATGCATTATTCCTCCGTGCGCCTTGAAGAACTGTTTGTATATGTATAACACGTCGGTTTTCGGACATATCGGTACCGTTTCAACGCTATTTAGGGTTTTCGCATGTGCTGAACATTTTGCGATGGTAAAAAGTAGGCGTTGCCATTCGAAAATTTCGAGTTTCTGTCACTATAACTGTAACCGCGAGGGCCACTGTGTTGCCATTCACAGAATCTCGAGCGCATATCTCAAAAGAACTATATTTGAAGTATCATCTTGATCGGTTAAATAGAATGGACGCTAGAAGTGCAGATGTTGGCAAAGTTTTTTTATAATCACCCTGTGTATATATATATATATATTATATACATTATATTTTAATTTTATTTCCAAATTCAGTGTTTTAATGAAATATTGTTGCATCATGAATAATGGACTTCAATAATGAACTTTCACCAGAATCATTTAAGAATTTTTCCAATTTATAATGTTATATAATAATGAGGTTCTATTCTGTGTAAAACATCCCATTTCGTCTCCCATTTAATTTCAAGTATAATTCAAGTGGAGAACAATATTTGCAACATGAAATACACTGTACAAGTTCAATGCAAATTTATTCATTTAATCGCACTTAAACAAAACAAAAGAGAAAATCTTCAAATTAGTTTTACAAATCATATTTTCTTGAAATACTGAAAAGTTTATTGAAAATAACGCAAAGTAAAAATAAAAATGGGTGCAAATAATCAAATTGAGGTAAAGAAAGTCATTGCCTAAAGCATGTTTAGAGAATAGAATTAGTTTGCGAAATAAAATGTGAAAATTTTCAAAATTTCTTGCAATATGATTATGTTTCTTAATATTTTGAATAGAAATTTTTTTTCAAACAAAACATTTTCTTATTTATGAATTCTGGGCATATTAAAGTACTTAAAATAATAAATTTTTGTTTTGCGAAAATCAGATTATTTAAGCTTGCTCTTATTTTTATACAATGATGATAATCTATCACACTGTAAGTGTTAGTATCTTTTATTTCTTTTGCTGCTATTATGCTGCTCTATTCCAGTATTCTTTTTTATATTCGATGTAAACAAAATCTTTATTTTATTTGTACACCAAATTTCTGTCCAAGAAATAGTTGGGAACTTTTGAACCAAATGGAATGAAAATAAGATCAAATTGTTTATTTCTACATTACTCAAAATAAAAGTTATATTTAATTTCAAAATTTCAATTATAATGAATATTCCTAATTTAAAATGTAATTAACAGTGATTTCAGCTGCAGGAAAATTTGCTATACCACGATGCAATCAATGTGAAATGAGATGTTACATTTCCTTCTTGAACTTTTCTTGTACCAGGAATGTAAACGAATGATTTCTTTTCCTTAATTTTAAAATAGTCACCTTGTCTTAGACAATTTAATAAATAATTAAATGAATTCCAAATTTTTTGTTTTATAATGTGAGTGGCAGTAATGACAAGTCCAAGATGTAAAGATTTTTTTGTCTCTAAACTAATTGTACCAACATCTGCTTATGATAAAAATGATCAAAGATATATATATTTTTAAAAGTTTGCATATCGAATAATGATTGCATTTTTGTACGAATGTAATAACTGAAATCACGGAATGCACAAAAAAGCTACCCATTTGTGTTGATTTTATTAAACTTTCTTGATATGAATTGTCTAATCTGTTAACTAATATTTACATTTTGATAATTAAAAATATTTATTTGTGCAAATAATTAAAAGTTAATATGAAGAAAGATTAAAAGATTTAAGAAGAAAGATTTACTATCTCAACATAAATTTACACTCTGTGTTTAAAATTTATCAAGAGTATTTAGTTCAATTAGTTTATCAAGAGCAATTAGTTCAAATGATGAAGTTAATGTATCTAAAAGGAATAATAGTGTAATCAGTGAATAAAAATTGTCATTGATAATCAAACCGTTCACTCTGATTGCTACATTTATTCTTTCTAAGAAACTTTTCTTAATACTTGTTATCAACCAAATGAGATAAGTCTTTTTAGGAAATCAGAAAAGCTTAAATCTATTAAGAATTTAATTTATTATGAAATATTTACTATATTATGAAATAAGAACAATATAAATCTAATATAAGACTTATAATTTTTACTTTGAAAGTTGACGTAAGATAGCATTTAGGGATTTATAATGAATTCATAACTGTGATCGATTGTAATAAATACATGCTTTTGTCTATTAAAACATGTTTTAATTTTATTGAATGTGAACGCAAAATTTTAATTTATCAAATCTTAATTTGGATGTTGCTTATACATATGATAGAAACTCAGCAAATGACTAAAATGGACAAGGTGTTTTTGTAACATTTGATGAAGATATTTTGAGGTACAGTTTTTGAAGATTGGAAGATGTTCTTTGAAAAAGAGATAATTTGGAATAATACAAAATATATAAACTTAATGAGACAAAATATGTTCAAAGAAGTAAGCATACTTAAGAAGAAATTAGAAAAAAAAAAGTCACGAAGAGAAAATTATTCACGATTACATTTAAAGTAATATTTGCGAAGATAATTATGACAATTATGGTCAAAAATTTGGAATTTTGCATCTTCTATCCTACAAGAGAGGATAAAATACTAAAAAAGATCAAGAGTCATCCATGCTTGATACATTAGAAGAATGCTAACAGCTGTCTTAATGAGCAAGTCATAATTTAGTATTTGAGAAATGAAAATGAACCTAATTTTATCTTTTTTTTATTTAATCGTTGGCAATAATGTTCAATATGTTTACTTGGAATGTTTAATTTACTTTCACTAACATATTGTCGAGGTGAATTGCTTTTGTTAATGTGTTGGATTACTCACTTGATAATGGTTTATAATTGGAAAATATTTGATTACATTGATAAAATTGCACTTTTTAATCAAACGGTATGGTGAGAAGTATTACATTATTTATTCTTTTATAATAAATATAAGAGCTCAAAATTGGGAAGATAGTATATTTTAAATAAAGAACTCTTACAATATATATTTTTGACGTAATAATATTAATTCATATAGGAAGCTATGATATTTTAAAATATTCTTTATATATCACATGCATTTTCAGACAAGTTAATAAAGATCTTAATTTTTTCCTTTAATATAAATAACAAAATGAAATATTACTCTTAAAGCATATTGAGGTTCTACTAACTACAATGCAATGTCGTTGGCAATGACTGATTCTGGCCAATAACAGACAGATCGATAGATTCTTAAACAATAACTTCTATTTTGAAAGTTAAAGTAAGCTCAGTTAATATGGCATTTGAAGTTAAAAAACTGCCATCAAATTGAATAACCATTTGAATTGAATGACATTCGAATGATTTTGTCTAGAATATGAAGGTATGAATGCAAAGAATACGAATGAAAGAGTCAAGAAAGGTCTTTATGAGTATTTTTAGCTGTCAATGAAAAGAAAATCCTTAAAATTAAAAACTGAGTATCCTACTATATAATTTTGACAACATAAAATATTAAATTGATGATAGATCAGCTACTTAAACTTTTTAATAAATATTTAATCAATTTCAGAAGTAATATATTAATACAATAAACGTGTATTGGTTTTGCCAATCTTTTTCCTAAATTGCTTCCAGCACTAAAAGATTTGTAACCCATAAGTCGGTTTCGCAATGTATCTATGAATAAAATTAATTCATATTAAAAATAATTTTTTTTATGAAATTTATGATTTAAATTTCGAATATTTTCTTATATTTATTAGTAATAAAAATATTTTTATTTCCTGGAGTAAAGGGAATATTTACAGTTATTTTGAGTGAGTGATTAATTGTGTGTGTTAATAAAAATTGTATTTTTGTTTGCTTACCACATTTTATTAATATTTTATAAGAAAAAAAAAGAACATGCATTTTTATAAGATATTATCAGTCCTAGAGAATATAGATAATTTATTACACTAATGAGAGAGAAACTGTAAATAAGAAAATTTTTTCAGCATTAGAAAAATTAAAATTATCCATTGTAAATAAAAATTTAATGCGAAGTAACATTTTACGAAAAGAATGAATATGTATTTAAAGAAAAAAACCATAGCTAAATTTTTTGTGAATATATATATATATATATATATATATATATATATATATATATATATATATATATATATATATATATATATATATATATATATATATATATATATATATATATATATATATATATATATATATATATATATATATATATATATATATATATATATATATATATATATATATATATATATATATATATATATATTCACTACACAGACTTATTTTATATACGATTATTAACTTCGTACACATTAATCATTAATTTTATATATGCTTTTAATGGTAAATTTTAAAACAAACTATTATGATTTTAAACGTATTTTATCATTAAATCAAATGCATTTTGGTATATCGATCCATTTTGTTAAAACACTACATATTATTGTATCGTGACCGAACATTATTAACCCAACTTTACAAGAAACTTTGCATGTATCACCTCTTCTTTTAAAAGAACAATCCTCTTGAATTTCTAAACCTTCTTTTAACTTAGGTGGAGGACATGTGCAATCAGGAGGCCTAGTCCATGTTTTGTTTTGCAGACATTCTACATAATCTGGTCCTATAACTGTTCCTCCTTGTTTGCATTCAAGTTTGCATCTATCTCCCACATCCAACCCTGAACAGCTTTTCTTTTTCACAATCACTCCAAATGAAACAGGGGTTGGACATATAGCTTTCAGTACTGAGAAAACTGGTAATTGAACTTCAGTTCCATTACCAGTTTCCTCACATTTGGGGAATTTTGACCATTTAGTATTAACCAGACATATTATTGTGTTATTTCCTGTCATTTTTGCATCATTCTTGCAACCAAGTTTACAGTTTTCACCTCTTCTTTTATAGGTACAATTTTCTTTGAATTTCATTAAGGGTTGTAATCTTGGTAAAGGACAGGTACAATCAGGATGTGAGCTCCATTTATTATTATCTAAACAGACGATGCTATGATTTCCAATAATTCTACCCCCTTGCCTACAAGTTAAATTACAAGTTTCACCAACATATTTTGATGAACAGTTTTCAGCAAATTTCAGAACATGAGTACGTATTCTAGGTTTATGACATTTAGAAGGAAGTGATAGAAGTTGTAGGCAAGTAGGCAAACTTGGGCTCCATTTTGTATTATTTTGACATACAATAAAATTTCTGCCAATGAGAGTATGGGTTTTTGTTGTACATTGCAATCTACAAAATTCTCCTTTTTTCTTTTTAATGCAGTTTCCAATTTCTTTTATATTGGAAGGCAACAGAGGTTTTGGACATGTGCAATCTGGAATAGAGCTCCACGTTATTCCATCAAGACACATAATTTTATTTTCACCAATAATTTCACCTCCTTCTTTACAGGACACCTCGCAAAATTCTCCAGCTCCCTTAAACGAACAACTTTCTTTGAAATGCAGTATTCCTCCTCGAGTGTCAGGTTCATTACAAAAACTCGTAAAAAAAGGTATTTCTATAGATTTGGCTTCACATTTTGGAACAATTGACCAACTATTGTCATTTTGACATATTATAGTATGATCACCTGAAATTTTCAGTCCATTTTCCAGTAAAGTGCATTTAAGCTCACATTTTTCCGCAATTTTTTTAAAAGAGCAGTTTTCTTTCGTTTGAAAATTATGTGGCAAAATTGGTTGTGGACAAATATCTTTGCTATCAGAAGTTTGTTTATCTCTTTCTTCACATTCGGGAAATTTGGACCATTCTGTGTTACTTTGACACATAATGGTATCAGTTCCTATCATTTTCCCATTATCTTTGCAGGCGAGTTTACAATTTTCACCTCTTTTTTTGTAGATGCAGTTTTCTTTAAATTCTAATAATGGTGTTAAGTTTGGTAAAGGACAGGTACAATCAGGAGATGAGCTCCATTTATTATAATCTAAACAGACGATGCTATGATTTCCAATAATTCTACCCCCTTGCCTACAAGTTAAATTACAAGTTTCACCAATATATTTTGATGAACAGTTTTCAGCAAATTTCAGAACATGAGTACGTATTCTAGGTTTACGACATTTAGAAGGAAGTGATAGAAGTTGTAGGCAAGTAGGACTTGGGCTCCATTTTGTATTATTTTGACATACAATAAAATTTCTGCCAATGAGAGTATGGGTTTTTGTTGTACATTGCAATCTACAAAATTCTCCTTTTTTCTTTTTAATGCAGCTTCCAATTTCTTTTATAGTGGAAGCCAACAGAGGTTTTGGACATGTGCAATCTGGAATAGAGCTCCACGTTATTCCATCAAGACACATAATTTTATTTTCACCAATAATTTCACCTCCTTCTTTACAGGACACCTCGCAAAATTCTCCAGCTCCCTTAAACGAACAACTTTCTTTGAAATGCAGTATTCCTCCTCGAGTGTCAGGTTCATTACAAAAACTCGTAAAAAAAGGTATATCTATAGATTTGGCTTCACATTTTGGAACAATAGACCAACTATTGTCATTTTGACATATTATAGTATGATCACCTGAAATTTTCAGTCCACTTTCCTGTAAAGTGCATTTAAGCTCACATTTTTCCCCAATTCTTTTAAAAGAGCAGTTATCTTTTGTTTCAAAATTATCAGGTAAATTTGGTTCTGGGCATGAACAGTTTGGAAAAGAGCTCCATATTTTATGTTTCAAGCATTTTATGAAAGAATCTCCAGTAATAATTCCACCATGTTTGCATTTTAAATTGCACAAATCATCAATCACTTTACTTGAACAATTTTCAGTTGATTCCAAATTATTCGGTAATTTCGGGGATGGACATGTAATTTTAATGCATTTTGGATTTGAACTCCATTTTGTATTATTTTTACATTTTATATACTTTGCACCAACAAGCATAAAGTTTTTTGAACACCGTAGTAGACATTTTTCTCCGATTAATTTAGCATTGCAGTTTTCTTTTGTTTTTAGATAACTTGGTAGTAGTGGGGAGGGGCATGTACATCTTGGCAAACCACTCCAAGTACCATTTATGCATTTAATTTCATTTCTTCCTAGAATTTTACCTCCCTCCTTACAAGAAAGTTTGCAAAATTCATTATTTCGTTTTGATGAGCAATTTTCTAAGAAATTCAGTATTCCATCTAGATTTGGTTCTGGACAGAAAGTTTCACAGTAAGGTAAAGATGTCCATCTCATGTCATTTAAACACGTTATTGTATTTTTGCCTATAATTATCTGATTATTTTTACAGTAAAGTGAGCAGATATCACCTACATTTTTAAGGTTACAACTTCCATTTATTTCAAGACCAGGTGACAAAATAGGTACTGGACAAGAGCAATTAGGTAATGGCGTCCAAGTTTTGTCTTCTTGACATTTTATTGCTTCTTTACCGGTTAATGTACCACCGTGTTTGCAACTTAAATTGCAGAATTCTCCAACTGACTTATTTAAACAGATTTCCTTAAACTTGAGGTATGTAGGTAAGTCAGGCAAATCACAATTAGGAATGCAGTTTGGGATTTTAGTCCATTTCATATTATTTTGGCACATTATATGCTTACTACCATTAAGCTTCAAACCTTCTATGCAAATTAGTTGACAAAATTCTCCAATCATTTTTTCTGAACAATCCTCGCTTGTCATAAGATCATTTGTAAGTTTTGGAATTGGGCAGGTGCAACTTGGT
Organism: Latrodectus hesperus; assembly: GCA_037975125.1. Classification (NCBI taxonomy): domain Eukaryota; kingdom Metazoa; phylum Arthropoda; class Arachnida; order Araneae; family Theridiidae; genus Latrodectus; species Latrodectus hesperus. Next base: position 26,768,080 of record CM075856.1, read on the forward strand.
AATGGACTCCATTTTCCATCATTTAAACATTCGATTTTATTTCTTCCTATAATTTTCCCCCCTTGTTTGCAAAAAACTTCACATAACTCACCTACCTTTTTTGATGAACAATTTTCAGATAAATACAAAATGTCATCTGGAATAATAGGTTTTAGACAGTAAATTTCTACCTCACATTTAGGTAAAATTGTCCATGTGGTATTTTTTTGACAAGAAATCTTTTCATCTCCTTTTATTTTCATGTTGAATTTACACTCCAACTTGCATTTATCACCTTCTTTCTTTCGTGAGCAGTCCTCATTTGCTTTTAAATAAGATGTTAATTTGGGTAAAGGACATGTACAGTCTGGTGTAGTACTCCAATAGCTTCCTTTTAAACATGTAATGTAATCATATTTAAGGAAGATACCTCCCTCTTTACATTTTAATCTACATATATCACCGATTAATTTTTGAGAACAGTTTTCAGTAGTTTCAACTATTCCCCCTTCAAATTTCGGAGGTTCACAGAATATTTTCTTACATTTTGGTAAAGAGCTCCATGTATGATTTCTTTGACAAGTAATAAATGCATCACCAATAATTTGGAACTCATGTTTGCACTCCAAAAGACATTTATCACCTCTCTTTATTCCCAAACAATTTTGTGTTAATTTTAAATCTGGAGAGAGGGATGGTGTTGAGCAACTACAGTCAGGAAGTGGACTCCATTTTTTCCCATCTAGACACTTAATGTAACCTTTACCAATCAACTTTCTGTCTGGCGGACAAGATAATTTACAAGTCTCACCAATAGATTTAGATAAACACGTCTCATTCAATTGCAATAAATCACCTTTGAAAACTGGTTTTGGACAAAACATTTTTAAACAACTGGGAAATGCGTTCCATTTAGTATTCTTTTGGCATGTGATAAATTTATTTCCTTTTAATTTTAGTGAATTTTTGCATGCCAATTTACAAGTTTCGTTAATCTTTTTAAAGGAACAGTTTTCTTTTGTTTCTAAATTCGAAGTAAGGTCAGGAGTCCTGCAAGCACACTCAGGTGGTTTGGTCCAATTTAAATCTTTTAAGCACTCAATATGATCATTACCAATAATTTTTCCGCCTTCCTTGCATTTTACTTTGCATTTAGCTCCTACTAGTTTGAATGTACAGTTTTCTGTAAGTTCCAATATATCCCTATTTAATTTAGGTATAGAACAAAATGAACGAATGCAGTATGGTTGATTGCTCCATTGAGTATTATTTCGGCACAAAATATGATTTCGCCCTTTTAGTGAAAAGCCAGTTTTACAAGTAAGTCTACATTTTTGTAATCGCCGTACAAAAGTACAATTTCCGACTAACTCTTTTCTTAATTTTGGATTTTCGCATGTGCAATCTGGAAAATTACTCCAAGTCCGATTTTCTAAACATTTTACATTGTCTTCCCCAATTATTTTTCCATTTTCTTTGCAACTTAATTTACAAAAGGATCCAATGGGTACTTTGGTACATTGCCCTTTCAAAACTGTTCTTGAGAAATCAAAATCTGGACAAAATATCTTGGAGCAGCTTGGCAATGAACTCCATCTTTTATCAGGGAGGCAAATAATAAAATTTTTGCCTTCTAATTGCAAAGGATATTTGCAGGTCAAAAGGCATGTCTCATTAGTTTTTTTAGCAGAACAGTTTTCTTGTTTTTTTAAATCATTATTTAGAATTGGATCAGGACAAGTACAATCAGGTAATTTACTCCAATGGTTTCCTTTTTCACATTTTACATGGTCTTTACCAATAATCATACCGCCTCGTATGCATTCTAACTTACAAACAGAACCTAAGCTATTATTAAAGCAGGAATCTTTTTCTTTGAAAATTCCTTTTAGATTTGGTTTGGTGCAATATAAAGGAATACATATTGGTTTAGAAGTCCATTTCAAATTTTTTTGGCAAATTATAAATCTTTTACCTCTTATTTCAAATCCAGATTTGCAAGAGAGTACACATTTTTCTCCTCTTTTAACAAACAAGCAATTTCCTTTTAAATTTTTTGTCAATAAGGGAGGAGCGCATGCACAGTCAGGAAGCAAACTCCACGAAGAATTTCTTAAGCATTTAATTATATGATTTCCAATCAATTTACCATTTTGTGTGCAACGTACTTTACAAGCATTTCCCACAGACCTGTTTATACATCTTCCTTCAAATGTTAGTATATTTTTAGGCAAAACAAGTTCCGGGCATTGATGTCTTATGCAAGTAGGTGTTGAACTCCATCTTCCATCTGGTAGACATAGTATATACTCTTTACTTATATTTTTCATTTCATTTCTGCAGGTTAAATAACATTTTTCTCCAACAGTTCTATTTTGACACTCATTTTGAAATTTAAGTTCTGAATTTAGGCGGGGTTTGGGACAGAAACAAACAGGAAATTCGGACCATTTTAAAGATGAAAGACATGCAATAAAATTTTTATCTTTCATTATCCCCCCATGTTTACAAACCAGTTCACATCTATCCATTATGAATTTTGAAGAACAATTTTCTTTGAATATTAAATACGATGGCAATAAGGGCTTAGGACAAATTCTCTTTTCACACCTTGGTTGCAATGACCATTTAGTATCATTTTGGCAAAGTATAGACGCTTTTCCAATAATTGTTAGTTTTTTGTTGCACTTTAATTTACAAGAGTCCCCTGGCAACTTTAAATTACAATTTTCAATAGTTTGTAAATTTGCATTCAACTTTGGGAAAGGACACGTACATTTTGGTAAATCTGACCATTTATTCCCAATCAAGCATTTGATTCTGTTATTTCCAATCATGTTACCTTTCATTTTGCATAACAACTTGCAATTTTCTCCAAGTTTCTTTGATGTGCATTTTTCTCCCAACAGTAAAGTATTTTTAAGTTTGGGCTTGGAACAAAATATAGGTTTACATTTAGGGAAAGATGTCCAATTAAAATCATTCTGGCATAATATAATACCAGATGGATATGTTTTTTCTTTCTTGTTGCACAAAACTTTGCATTTCTCATTAGGTAGTTTAAAAGAACAATTTTCTGCAGTATGCAAATAATTAGGTAATATAGGCGCTGGGCATAGGCATTTGGGCACTTCTGACCATTTAGTTGAACTCAAACATTGAATATCATTTGCATATAAAAGGTTTCCACCAGAACTGCATTTAATTGCACATTTGTCACCTATTAATTTATTTGTGCAATCTTCTTTAAACAATAATTCATTAGGAAGTTTTGGTTTTGAACATACATTTTTCCTACATGATGGTAGTTTATTCCATTTTGTATGATTTTGACAAATAATAAAACTTTTACCCACAAGTGTCATTTTATCTGAGCATTTTAAATAACATTTTTCATTAGGCATTTTTGAGCTACAATCTTCAGTTGGCCATAAGTCAGCAGTAAGTAAAGGGAATGGACAAGAGCATTTTGGTAAAGATGTCCAAAAACTATGAGAGTTCTTTTTTAGGCATGTTATTGTATTTGTACCAATCAAATTGCCATCTTCCTTACAATCTAACTCACATTTTTCACCTAAATATTTAGAAGTACAGTCTTCTTTAAAAACTAAAGTTTTGGGTAGTTTTGGTTTTGGGCAAACAACTTTTTTACATTTCGGAAAAATACTCCATCGTGTATTATTTTTGCATGCAATGTATTTTTTCCCGACTAAAATATGCGGAGCATTGCATTCAAGATCACATTTACCTGAAATAGGAATATCATCACAATTATTTTTAGATTTTAAATCAGTCGGTAAAAGAGGTGAAGGACATGAGCATTTAGGAAGTGCTGTCCATTGAGATCCTTTTATACATTTTATAAATTTTGAACCATGCAATTTTCCTCCTTCTTTACATTGAACAGCACATCCTTTCCCTGGAGATACTGAAACGCAGTCGTCCACATAAGTAAGTGTCATAGGGAGTTTTTTCTTAATACAATAATTTTGTTCACATTTAGGATAAATACTCCATCTCGTGTCATTTTTACAAGTTATAAAAGGACTCCCTATAAGCTTAAAGTTATTTTTACAAAATAAAGAGCAATGTTCTCCGGGTATTTTTCGTTTGCACGTGTCATTTGTCGCTAAATAATCAGGAAAATGTGGCTGCGGGCAGGCACAAGTAGGAAATGATGTCCATTTCACAGTAATTAAGCAAGTAATTCTACTAGGTCCGATTAAATCTCCACCATATCTACAATCAAGGACACAATGCGCACCAGCTGCTTTTGCTGAGCAGTCTTCCATGAAAATCATATTATGTGGCAAAGAAGGCTTCGGACAAACAATTCTTTTGCATCTAGGTGAAATACTCCATTTAGTATTCTTTTGACAAGTAATAAAATTTTCGCCAATCAAAGTAGAATTTTTTCTACAAGCTAAGAAACATTTTTCTCCAGGAAGCAATGAGGTACAATCATGTTTAAATACTAATTCCTTTTTCAGTTTAGGAACAGGACAAGTGCAATTTGGCAGCCTTGTCCAATAATGCCCATTAATGCATTTTATTTTGTCATGTGTAATAAAATTTCCTCCTTCTCTGCAGTCTAATTGACAATACTCATCTGATGATTTTGCAGTACAATCTTCATGGAAAGCAAGAAATCTATTTAATTTTGGTTTTGGACAGGAAATTTTTTTACAGGAAGGTAAACTACTCCATATTAGAATATCCAAACATTTTATTCTTGGATTTCCTTTCATGGTATATCCATTTTTGCATTTCAGAGTACATTTTTCTCCAGGAAGTTTCATATCACATTTTTGTGTTAAATATGAATTTTCTTTCAAAATAGGTTTAGGACATGTACATTTGGGAAGCTTACCCCATCCTGAGGATGTTAAACATAATAAAGTAAATTTTAACTTAGGCCTATATTTACATTGAACATGGCATTTAAACCCTAATTGTCTGCCCTTACAGTTGTTTATAAATTTCAGTTGCTGAGGAAGCCTAGGCTCTGAACAATAAATATTTCCACCAATACATGGTTTTAATTTGCTCCATAATCCTGGAGGAAGACAAGTGGTAGCATTTGGACCTTTTAAACGGGCTGAGGGATCACGACATTTGACATCGCAACTGATTCCTCCATTGGAGTTACATTCACCAATAATTTTTAAGTTTGCTGGCAATGGTGGGGAATATTTACATTTCATTTTTAATATATTATAAGGCGAAGATCTTTGAGGATAACATTGAGGAATATTCACCCATCTACCTTTGTAGCATCGAATAAAGTTAATACCAACTAACACCAATCCTCTTTTGCATTTCACTTGGCATGTTTTTCCTTCAATAAAATTACATTTATTAACAAAATTTAAAGAGGAAGGTAACCGTTTTGAACTGCACATAGAAGTTTTATTTGAAATTCGGCAAACAGGGAGGGATACCCATTTAGATGAGTGAGAACATGTTATATTTGGATTTCCTATCATTATTCCAGATTTGCATTTAACAACACAACTTGAATTGGCTGCTCGGTTGCAAGAATAAACAAATTGTAAATTTTTTGGCAAAGATGGACATTTTTTTAGTAATTTGCATCGGGTTTTTTGGAACCATTTTCTTTTGATGCATCGTAATGCATGAATCCCATCTGGTCCAAATCCTTGTTTGCATTTAAATAAACATACAGAGCCTTCTAGATGCAAGCAGTTGCTTTGAAATATAATGCTTTTATCAACGTTTGGAGCTGAACAACTTGTTTTGGAAATTCTGTCATCCCAAAAAACTTTCTTGGCCTTTTTGCAATCCGGCAATTGTTTCCAATGGCCAGTATTTTCACAATAAATTTCCTTGATGAAGACTATTTTCCTTGGGTAGGATTTAAGTTTTGCAACATAAAAATGGACTAAGCACCCAACTTTGCAATTTAAACTCTGAGAAGTTTTGCAACTGGAATTGAGAAAATATATATCAAGAGGAAGACTTTCTTCTCCACAATGTACTCGAGGATTACAAGATGGAAGTGGAGACCATTCACCAGAAGGTAAACATGTGGCTTCTTGTGGAGCAACTTTACCATTCGGACAATGGACCTGTTAAAAGAAGTGAAAAATGTTTATTAATTGATAAACATCACAAAATTGATCGAATATGTTTTAATATACTACTCAGAATCATAAGAATGGTTAAACTGTTGAGCTAAATTAAGTTTATTGATTATGATTTTTGTAAATACTGGTTGCTTAGTTGATAATATTTAAAAGAAAAATTACAAAATAAAACAATTAAATTTTCTCATAAAGTTGTTGAAAAAATAATTCCATGTTTTCTGATAATTTTACGAATAGATTAAAAAAAATTCAGTAATTTCGATCTTATTATTTACTTGCATTTAATTTTTCATGAACATAATTCATCATTTATAAATTAAATTATTCAAAATTAAGTATAAAAAGATCCAAGTTAACTTTCATATTTTGAAATGCAATAACATAAAAAGTAGTTAAAGTAATGTGAGGTTGGAGGGTCTCGTTTCTGAGAAAAGATTATAAAGTTGTATGACATTGTAGTTCAGTCGCCATTACAGTCTGAGTAAAAACTTTAAGGCTGGAAGACATTTTTGGGAAAATGGAAACATTTAAACTGAGAAATTAAAATACCATTTGATTGATAATTATTGAGCTTAAATAAAACTAAAAATAAGTAGAAAAATTAATTTGGAAATATTTTATTATTAGAAAATATTACAGAACACACAGATGAACATTTGCGGCTGAGTAAAAACTTTAAGGCCAACATAGAAAATAATATATAAGAAAAAAATTACAAATTCTTAGAAGGTTGTGTAGGGGCCATTTCTTCGAATTACTTCAAATATTCTTGTTTTCATAGATGAAACGAGATTTTGACAAAGGGTGGGGTCGGTTTTATATCATTCATCTTCGATAGTAGATTTCAGCTCTGTTGTTAATGTAAAATGTTTTCCATTTGCATAAACTCTTCTTGCTAAGTCACTCCAAAGGTTCTCGATTGGGCTTAGGTCAGGTTATCTAGCTGGCCATTTCAGAGTTTCAACATTGTTGGCTTGGAATAAATTTTTTGTGCTGTTACTTGAATGGATTGATGAGGTTGGATGTCTTGCTGATATTTCCAATTTTCTCCAGAAAGACATTCAGCACTGGCAAAAGACAATTTGTTAGGCATTTTGGCATCCTTGTGAATTCATCCTACCTGAAACAAATGCATTTGAGCCCACACCATTGTAAGCAAAACAGCCTAAAGTCATGACAGACCTTCCACCTAATTAGCGCTTGGAGAATATTTCTTTTTCATGTCTTATTTCATGCCAGTTGAAATTCCAGCCATCTGGTCCATCCAAATTCCATTTTTTTTTGCCAGAAAAAATAATTTATATACATTGGTTTCCCAGGTCATGACTTTCTGGCCAAAATTCAAACGCTTTATTTTGTGTGTCTGCAGTAACTGAGGCTCAGTCAATTTTGCTGTATAAGTGTACCTTCCAGACCTTCTAATTGTATTATAAATCGTTTTTTACAAACTTTTAAACCTGTCGTTGGAATCAGTTTCCTGGTTGATTACTTTCCAGTAGATGCAAGTTTGCAAACTCTTCTTTCATCACGCCAGGACAAAGCTTTAGGTCTTCCCCAGTGTTCTTTTTGCCATAATTGTCTTTCCATTTTAAAAAAATTGCTGACTACAAACTTTGATCTTCCTTTTTTATCGAAATAGCACGACTATTTATTCCTGTTGAAGACAAAGCTTCGATCTCTCCTCTTTCACAGGATCAGTTAACTTCTTACCCTTCAATATTTTCACAAAGATCACCAATACTTCGAAGAAACGTGTGAAAAATACGAAATTTGCAGCGTTGTCACAAACTAGTAGTTGCAAAGGTAATTACACGATTATATTATATTAATTTTAAAAAATGGCTGGTGGCCTTAAAGTTTTTACTCAGGCAAAATACTAACTTTAAATAGCCACATGTTTCTCATAATTATGTATTTACAAATTATGTGTATATCATTTATTTCTTATCAATGAACTTTAATAATTAATATTGTTTTAATTCCTTTTATTTCATTTTACATTTTTTCAAAAACTTTTACTGGCCTTAAAGTTTTTACTCAGGTTGTATGAAGTGTAATGAACACATGCAGTGAACACATCCTGAGTAATGAACACCGTGCATCGTTAATACTCACAAATACACGGTGTTCATTACTCAGGCTGTGTTGAAGTAATGAACACCATGCATTTGTCGTAGAGGGATATTTTCCAGAGTGTTTCATTTCAGTGAGAAATGATTTGGAGTGGTCAGCGTGCTCTCCCGATTTGATCCTATGTAATTTCTTTTTGTGGAGGTATTTAGTCAAATGCCTAAACTGTCCACCCACAAAATTTGGAAGATCTGAAGAAAACATTCAAAGAGTAACGCGAACATATCAGCCAATGTGCTGAAGAGAGTGGTGAAAACCCCAGAATTCGATTCACCCAGTGTATCGTCAATGGGGGGGGGAGTGTCCCTCGCCCAATAAGATAGTTAAAACTATGTAAATTAAAACTTCAAATACGTAGCTTTTATATGGAAAAATAAATAAAAATGTATCTTTAATACTTTTTGTGATAACTTCCTTGCCGCTACTTGTACTTTCAGAAATGGTGAGTTGAACTTTTACTAGAAATATAAATTTTGAGTGAAGCAATTTCATAAAGGAAATTGGCTTATATTAATAAATAACTCTTTATTTGAAAAATATCATTTGCGAAAATGAGAACTGTACATGAAAAAAATTGCAAATAAAAATTATTGGATATTATAAAGTACAAAAAAATCCTTTACATATCCTATGCTTAAAATTCATTTTGTTGATTAAGATTTTGGTTAATTATCGTTATTTCGTTGATAATACCTAGATAAAAATTAAAAAAGAACTTACATTTTTCCTTAAAGCTTTATATTTAAAAGAAAAACAAAGTGCTTTCGGTTAACGTTATGAATATAGATAGAGAGATTCAAAATTCAATGAAATAGATCCAATTATTTATTTTTTTTAATTCCAGAAACATAATTTATACCTTATCTATTTGCATATTTTCAGACGCGTTATCTAAGCTACTTTTTTGATACTTACAAGTGAAACATAAATCTTGAAAGAAGCATTGTATTACTGCCAAAGTGAAATTTATTAACTGATAATATTTTATATTTTAAGAAATTTGTTGGTGAAAATGAAAAATTAAAAGAAATTCTAGATAAAAGTTTTGCTTGATATTATGGAAGTAAGAAAATTATTTTGCTTCTCATATCTTATTCTCAACGTTAAATGAAATTTATCATGAAATTATTGAAATGTATATACGATTCTACAAACCTTACAATTTGCTCCAGGTTGTCTTGAACAATTTATCAGATTCGCGAATGTCAGTTTGGGACAGAAGGTTGGTTTCGGAGGAATACAATCAGGTAACAGTTTGCCATTTACCAGACAAACAAGATGAAATGCATTGTTTCCACATGTTAGTCTACAATTAGTTTTCGATGGACTTTTACAGTGACCAAACTTTACCAACAATGCGAAAACCTCCTGACAGAACGTTCTCGGGAGAGACAATGAAACTGGTACATCAATCTTGATTTTTACACAATTTGTTCTTTCATCGATATCGATGGGTAAACGCTTACACCTGATCAGCTCCAATGAGGTTGAAGTTATTTGTGGCTGGCAGGAACGTATTATTTGCCACTGTCCACCACCTAAACATTTCGCAAAGTCTTTCCAAAGTTCATTTCCCATAACTTTGCAAACAACTTGGCAAAATTCCAAAGGCTGGAAACCACATGAACCCACAATGCTAACTCCATTAGGAAGACCAACTGGATCACAAAGAATGCTTAAACTATATGCTGAAAGAAAAAAATTTATTGATAAAAAATATTATATAACTACAATGATAAAGCAGAATTTGTTGAAACATTTCATAAATTATTTAAGTTCATTGACAGTAAGCTGAATGTCTTATATGTAAAATTTTGTTTATTTCATGTTTGATCTTTTAAACTGAAAATAAGCACTTTGCTAAACACGTAAGTGTTCTTAAAAAGTAAGTATAGGATAATAAATGAAATGAAAATACATTTGTAATGAAAATGCATTCGTAAAGGTTAAAATTAAATTCATCCCTTTAAGAGGTAGAATAAATTTCAAAACTGATTATTTAAAAAAAATAATTTACGCATAAAAGGCAGGTAAGTGCGCATAAACATCGTTAATCAATTTCTTTATACAATAATATTTTCAATATCAAAGTTTAATATTTGACATTGATATAAATGTTATAATATTAACGTGATATTTTAAATTCCATATTGTCATTAAACTATATGTTTTTTAATTTAAACTTTTATCAACCATTATCACATAGAAATCAATTTGTAAGTACACTGCTGGCCTCCGTAAATGCAACACCTTGAAGGATACATGCAAATAACATGAAATTTACAATATGCATTAGTGATGGGTAGGTATGCAAATGATAAGAATTTCAGTGCAAACGCACATCACGTACACCTTTGACACCGTTTTAAAGCACTATTTCAGGCTTGGAGATTTCGATGATTTCAAGTTCGGCAATTATGTTCTTTTTTTAACGATCAATTTTGCCTCGTAGAAAATAGTGATCATTTTTTGATCAAGTACTCGAGTTCGTCAGGGGAAAAATAGTGGCCTACCGAGATTGTGGATTATCTTTCAGGGAAATCAGTAGTCTTGTTGGACGAAACGAAAAACTGTAATGCGAATATGGGATCGTTGGCAGGAGGACGACGGACAGACGCGGAGCTTCAGTGCACCACTTCACATAATGACCGGCTAATTGTGCACATGACAATGACGGAACGTATAGTTACACCAAGAACCATAGCAAAGCACATTCAGCCTGTAACTCATCATCCAATGTCTGCGTATCCTTCGACGCCGTTTACAGCAGAGTGGTATGTCCACAAGACGTCCATTTCTGCGTCAACCCTTGATGCAGAATAACAGATGTCTCCAGCTCCAATGGCGTAATGAAAGAAGGATGTGGAAGGCAGAATGAAATGAAATCGTGTTTACTGACGAATCACACTTCTGTCTGCAACACCATGATGGTCGCATCCCAGCTTGGTAACACCATGGAGAAAGGATGCTGAACAGCTGCTTTATGCGCAGCCAATTTGGTTCTGCACCAGGTATTATTGTATAGAAAAGTATTGGATATCACTCTCACACTCTTCTAGCACACATTGCCGGTACTTTAAGCAGCCAACGCTACATTGTCGAAGTGTTGGAGCCAGTTGTCCTTCCTTACCTTCAGGGCTTGTCCACAGCCATATTTCAACAGGATAATGTGCTATCACACGAAGCACGCATTGTCCAAGGGCTATTCGTCAATCGTCAGATTGAATTGCTTCATTGGCCTCCTCACTCTTCGGATCTTTCGCTGATAGTAAACACGTGATCCATGGCTGTTCAACGATTGACCCAGATTACATCCCCAGCTTCCGCACCTAATCAACTTTGGCAACGTGTGGAAGCTGATATCCTAAGAACACGTCCAAAGTCTTTTTGAATCAATGCCGAAGAATGTGGCAGTGGAGATCTCCAACAATGGTGACTACTCTGGTTACTGATTCTGGCAGGAACCACACATCACAGAAGTCTTTAAATTTAATCAATTAATACTTGGTCAACATATTATCAACAAAATAAATTTTGTTGTGATATCTCTTGTCTTTCTTGGTGTTGTAATTTGGGTGGCCAGCAGTGTTATTGTGTGTGGTTTTGTATTTAATATAATTTAATAGAGAAAAACAGCGGTATTGTATATCTGTTAACCTAGCATACATAAAAGCAATTTTGAAAAGAAGTGGTTAATAATTTGAATTTTCAGCAATGTAATTTAAACGCGTTTGGTACTGCACCCTTCTTTAATGTAACTTTATAAGAATGAATTAATGGGAATTTATAAAAATTATTCTTTACACACATACACGTGCACACACACACGCGCACACACACACACGTGCACACACACACACGTGCACACACACACACGTGCACACACACGCGCGCACACACACACGCGCACACACACACGCGCACACACACACGCGCACACACACACGCGCACACACACACGCGCACACACACACGCGCACACACTCACGCGCACACACACACGCGCACACACTTACGCGCACACATAACACGCACACACTCACGCTCGCACACACGCGCACTGGAAAATTAGACTTAACAGCGGACTGGGAGATGTGTGTGTTTCTCTGACTGTAGTTCTAATTCCAATTTAATATCGCGTTTAAACGTTGATCTAATTAGATTTTTTTACAATTTTGTGTGTGCTAACGCTTTGTTCATCTTGCCAAAAAATTTGGTATCAATAAGTGCCAAAGCAGCGAAGATATAAGCATTATTGTGAATTTTTCACAAAAATTTTCAACCTGGCGATTCCCCCTCCTAACAAGGAGGGCATAGCAACCAAAGGCATACCCCAAGCAACGGAGGATAGTGACTTGTGTTCACACTTCATTTTTTCGGCTGCTATATCTTTCTTCATTAAATTTCAGCTGCAGGCTTATCAAAAACCCTCTGAACTACCTAGGCGCAAATTTGTGTGCAATTTGGATAACTTATCTTCATTCCAAGGCAATCCTAACCCAGAAATTCTGATTTTCTTCAAGCATTTTTCTCTACATGCTACACATTAACAACATCATGAGTGGCTAATTAATTAGGTAAGTGCCCATATGTTATCTTCTTTCGTTCCGCGTGATATTTCTGCGCATTTTGATGCATAGATTGTGTAGATAGGATAATTAGGCCAGAAGATCTAAGCATTTTAATGAATTAGAAAAATTCCTTTTTTTCGGCCCTTTTTCGCAATTTTTTTACCTCAATTATTATTCAATTATAATCTCGGCCCTAATTGTCCTATCATCTTTAAACTAATATTAGATTGGAGTGGACATTCTAACGTTTCTGGAAGTGTTTGTATTTTTGCTCTTAAAATAACAGTTAATTTTCCATAAATTTTTAAATACTATTTTTGTTGTTAAATTTCCGTGTTATTTTATAAATTTTGTTGCTTACTTTCACTTTAATGTTATCATAACTTTTTAAATTTTCGTCAATCCACTCCAATCTTTCTATGTTTACTCGGAGCAGATTCTTGTGACTCAAAAATTGTATTACAGTTCAAAAAATAAACATTAGTTAATGAGATATAGTTTAATTAGTGTGTTTGAATATTGAATATTTTTCTTATTTTTCTCCCAATGGTTCTTCGTTCCTCCCTTATGTATATGCATTGACTCTGAACATTTTCTAAGTCCCGTTTCTTGCTACCTACCATGTCCCCCTGTCAGTTTCGTCTTAACCCTTTGAGCACCAATTCCCCGCGCCTAATTAACTAATTTATTTGAATATTAATCAGCGTTTTTCTCGGCTCCTAATTGTAGCAGAGACCTGGGACTACTTTCTAAATTCCTTTTATTAAATGTGCTTCCAATAAGCCAGATTAGAAATTATTTATTCTAAAAAAAAATAAGCTAGCTATGTTTAAAAATCTAAGACTTAAACCTTTTCCATCATTCCCTCTTGGACTTTAACCCTTTAGCCATAATAGCTAAACCTAAATTTGGGGACTTTAACAAAAATAAATAAATAAAATAAAAGTGTCCCAGATGTTCTATATTTTATTCAAATAACTCTTAATTTTAAGTTTATTTCTTTATTAACTATCCTGCTCTCGAATTTAAATTTACAGCGTTCTTAACTAAGTATTTAAAGTCTTCTAAAGTCAAATTCTAACTTATATTGACAACTATTTAATTAAATTATCCATTTAAATTTTATTTCAATACTTAATCTAACATTTTACTTTAATGTATAAATCCAATTACATTTTAAATTAATCTAGTTCCCATGCAAAGGATAATATTGTGGTTAAAATGGGCTTGGGGAGGATGTATGACCAAAAGACCATCTTACATCAAATAAATAATAATCTACTAAATTCTCCAGTTTCTCAATACAACTAGCTACATGGTCCGTGTCTCTTTTGAGAATGTATATGTGTGTATTTATATTTAAGAATCTGCCCCGATCTATGCAGTGAATGCCGGGATAGTTGCGTGGGACGGGATGGAGATAGCATCTGGGTCACTTCTATTCACTTATGAATTAAATCTTAAACCTTAACAATAATAAGTAAAATTCTAAATCTACTACTGACTTCATTTCTCCCCTATTGTTTCCAGCAGTAGCATTTCTGCAATTTTGTATTTCACTCCCACCTAACAAACCATTCGATTATTCTTTTGGACACCATATTCCGAAATAATGGATAAAAAACAACTCAAGAAATCAATCTCGCTTGTCAATCTTAAGAACATTATAGTATCACAAAAAGTATCTGCAAATCATCTAAACTCTGGAACAATGGTAGAGGAAGACGGCAAACCACATGAAAGATTAACCAATAGCTCAACTACAGTGGAAGCAAGTGAGATTACCCCATTGAACCAACACTCAGAAGATTCTAGAAATACTTAACCTTCTCCACTCCACCTAATTGAAGGTATCCAATGAATTATTCTGTTAAAGACCCGAGGGAAGTACCATCTACCTGGGTCCAAAAGAAACCATGCGATGGAACTGCTTAATAAACTGAAAACACTACTCCCTCCCTCATCCACCACTTCTAAACATGACGATGGGTCATCTCTAAAACAGCAAATGGATCAACTCAACAACAACATTCAGAAAATCAAAGAGCTTCAAGACGAAACCAAATCACTTCTAACTGCATCCAAGCAACAAATTTTTCCACCTAAACCCACCTATAGTGACATATTAAAGAAAAGAACAAAGGCTGACATAGAAACATCAATCATCATCAAACCTGCTGAGAACGAAGACCTAACAACCCTAAAATCAAATCTCCTAAAACTAAATAGTGATGTTTGCCCCAAAAAAGTAACATGGGGGAAACACGTAGCTAAGGTAAAGTGCTGTTCAACTGCAACTAAAGAAAAGCTGAAAAAACAACTGGAAGAGAAGCGCTTTAATATTCTAGAGCCCTCCCAATCAGTTAGAAAAGTAATATTTCTAAATATGCCAGCTACAGTTAATGATGACAACATAACCCAAATAATTTTAAATAACTTTCCAGAAATGGACAGAGACACGCATATTAAAATAACAGAAATTAAGTCACATAGGTACAATGCAAACCTACAACATATAGAAGCAAACAGCATAGCAGCTAAGATACTTGCTGCACGGAGGCAGATACACATTGGATTTCAGACTACATACATACGCAACCATAAAACCATAATCCGATGTTACAATTGCCAAGATTTTGGACACTTTAGTAGGGACTGTAAATCTCAAAAGGTTTGTGGTAGATGTGGATGTGGACATTCAGAAAATGATTGTCAGGCTCAATATCAAAATTGCATCAAGTGCCACATTGCCAACAAAAACGGTGCGAATTTCCCCTCAAACCATGAAGCTTACTCTGCAATTTGTCCCATCTACAGATCTCTGCTTAATTCGAACAACAACTAAATATGCCAAGCAACATTTACCCAACCTGCAGCAATGCTCCACAAACAAATAATCTTCAAGCACAAGTGAGCAGCAACATGCACACAACAAAGATTATTCATATAAACCTTATGAGGTCAAGTGCCCCAACTGACTTATTGCAAGTGATTGCCTGCAGTCTGAATGGGCGAATCTTTGTGGTACAAGAACCACATATAAACAAAGATCACCAGATAATGGGAATTCCAAGCACCTGGAAATACTGGCTCTCGGATAATGGAAAGGCTGGTGTAATCACCACAGTTGATATAAGCCCAATCCTAGTTGGTCTTAAAGAAAACGCGGTAGCAGTTAAAATTGCAATTAATGCTGGCCCACTGACAATAATCTCTGCATATAGCGCCCCACCAAATCACAGGCATACTACGAGCGAGTCTGGCCAAGCGAGAATCAGTGAAGCACTGCAGGATATTGATAGCTTCTTAAAAAATTTAAGAATGAAAAGATCATTATCGGTGCAGATTTTAATGCCCATCACATCATGTGGGGATATAAAGACAACGACCAACGAGGTGAAGCACTCTTGGATTACCTGATAGGTAATAATTTACATCTTTTAAACACAATGGGTGCTCCTCCAACTTTTAATTCTTCAACCAATGAAGGATGGCCGGATGTGACGTTAACTCCTAATGTCGACATTGCAATGGAAAGTACATGGGAGGTCCTGGACACTGAAACACTCAGTGACCATAAATATATCCAGATCACATTGACAGCACCACCAGATACGACACAAATTACCAGATTCAAGACTAAATATGGAAATCACCATAAGTTCATCAAAAATCTATATCCACACGTAAGCAATATATTACAACTGTTAGAGGATAGTCAAACAACTGATCAACTTGACAATGCAGCCGCAATCATGCAAAGACAACTGATTGAGTGTTGTCGAATTTCCTATAAGAAAACGAAGCCGCGAAATAATTTAATGCCAAACTGGTGGACGCAGTCTTTTGATCTCAGGAAAAAAGAATTAAATGCCAAAAGACGAAAAATGCAAAATTTAAGTAATCCAGACAAAGCTAAACTCAGAATTGATTACAAAAAGCTGAAGGCTGCATATATTAAAGATATACGAAGAGCAAAGCGCACATGCTGGCGAGAACTGTGTACTTCAGCAACTAACCCTTATGGGAAAATTTATAAAGCCACCTTTAGGAAATCCTCTCCACCATCAGCCCTGTTCTGCACGAATTTACAAGAAGGTAACGCTATTGACATCGCCAGCAGAATCTTAGAAGAGCTGTTTCCTACACAACCTACCACTCTGTTTCAGCGATCTCTCACCAATGACAGTTATGATCCAGAACCAAGCAAGGGAGAGATAGAGAGAGCTATCGCCTCACTTCCCAATGGAAAAGCACCAGGACTTGATGGAATTGACAACATTATTCTTAAAACATTGGACCGTCACTATCCAGAGCTTCTCAGAACCCTAATAAAAAATGCTGGAATTTGTGCTATTTCCCAAAGTGCTTCAAAATTGGCATAATCATTCTCTTCCATAAGGAAGGAAAAGACAAACTGCAAGTTAAATCATACAGGCCAATCACCCTCTTACCAACGATGGGAAAATTACTGGAGAAAATTGTGACTACTAGATTGACTTTCTTCTTAGAGAGCCATGGTCTTCTTCACCAAAATCAATTTGGTTTTCGTCAAGGAAGGTCAGTGGACGATGCTCTCCTACACCTGAAAAGACAAATCGAGATTGCAAAAGCCTCAGCAAAACATTGCGCAATAATTTCTCTAGATATTAAAGGAGCTTTCGACTCTGCACCACATCCAGCTATCAAACAAGCACTCGAAAGTAAAGGATGCCCAGAAACCATTAAAAACATACTAATCAGCAACCTGGAAGATCGAGAGGTTGCCCTCAATACAAATATGGGCATTGTGAAGAAAACTCAAGCCATTGGATGTCCACAAGGCTCCTGCAGTGGACCCATCCTATGGAATCTGCTTGCTGATGAGCCGCTACAATTTGACTGGTCCACAGTTGGTAAGGATATTGATCCTAAAGCAACAGTTGCTCTCCAGGCCTTTGCTGACGACTTCACCTTCGTAGTGTCAGCTGACAGTGAAAGGAAGCTTGGACGCGTCGCTACAGAAGCCCTTAAGATTTTTAGCAACTGGACCCATAAGCATAACCTTGGAATTTCAATTGAAAAATCAAATTACCTCCTATTCACGAGACTGCAATGTGGACCACAAATATTTTTTAATAACTTAAGAATAAGGAGAAGCAAGAGTATTAAACTTCTGGGTGTACTCCTAGATGAAAAGTTGAATTGGTCAGCACATATCAAACAACAAGGTGCCAAAGCCTTTCGCATTCACCAGAAATTACTTAGAATAGCTGGCTCAACCTGGGGATTATCCCAAAAACAGCGCATTGTACTGTACAAAACAGTGGCAGAAAGAATCCTAGCCCATGGTGCAACACTCTGGGGAGCCAATCTTCGGGTCAAAAATCAGCTACTTCTAGACAAAATACAGAGAAAGTTTCTGCTTAATATAACTGGGGCCTACAAAACAACATCGACGGCAGCTTTACAAGTCATTACTGGCATACCTCCCCTTCATCTCACCATCAATTCTGAGGCACAAATAAAACAAGAATTTAGGACCACAAGCAGTAATATTATGGAGGCAAGAGTACCCACACTTTCTATACATCCAGGAATATTCAGAGTTGATACGATTGTCAACCCTAACACGGAGTACGACCCTACCCTGAATAAGCAGGTCTGCCATATTTTCACTGACGGCTCCAAGATGGATGGAGGTGTAGGAGCCGCGTTTGTCACAACATTGAAGGATATCATAATTCACAATGAAAGTTACAAACTGAATGCCAATTGCTCAGTCTTCCAGGCTGAGCTCTTCGCAATTAAGCAGGCTATTGAGTGGGCCAAAAACCAAGAACAGATTTGCCTCGTCTGGTCAGATAGTAAAGCTAGTCTTTATGCGCTTTGCAATCCGAAAGCCATCAGTCCTTTAGCCAGGCAAATTCAAGAGGAACTTAACAACCAACAAAACATCTCCCTCTGTTGGATAAAGGCTCATGTAGGATTTGAAGGGAATGAATTGGCAGACCGCCTAGCAAAAACTGCAGCTTCTTCAGATGAATCGGAAATCTTTCTCCCTCTTCCTCGGTCTCACTTCAAAAGGATCAGGAAAATTGCTTTAATTCAGGATTGGCAAACTCTGTGGGATCAAAATACCACCGGACGCCTAGTATACTCCATCCTGCCAAAAGTGAATTTGAACCAACAGTGCTGGCCAAGACAAATCACGATTTTTGTAACGGGACATGGCCCTTTTCCAAGTTATCTGCATAGAATAGGAGTACAACCCACTCCGAACTGTGCATGTGGAGAAGAAGGTACTCCAATTCATTACGCTACGTCATGCCCCATCACGAGTTCCTGGCACTTCACTACGCCCAGTGACAATCTGATAAGTGTCTGGCTCAAAAACATCACCATCAACAAGGCTGCAAAGCTAAAAATTATTAACCTTATAAACTTTCTCCTTGAATATAGGGAATTAATAATTCCAGAGGAATAGGAGGATAATGATGCCCGTGAGGGTGATAGACATCACCTGGAAGTAGATGAGCCGCATACTCCATCTCTCTCATGTTCTGCATTTAGACATTTCCCTCTCTACCTGTAACATTTCGCCTGTTTTTCTTCTCCTTGTATATAGTTCATTATTATTTGTTTGCCATTTTCTCACCATCATTCCAGCGCTCTCACTTAATTACTCAGTCACAATTATTGTCATCATGTTATATTGACCTATTTTAATGCATTATGTACTACCTATCTAAACTTTTTGTATATATAGCTTAGAATTTTATATGACCTAACTTACTTTGAGCCGATACACCCAACTATCAAATCCATACTAAATGCATTAATTATTCATTAATCATTATTACCTCATTAATTTGCAGTAAGTTCAGGTATATGTTTTCAGTTTTGTTTTATCATTTTTAATTTCCTTTTGTTTTTCCATTTATTTTCTTTATTTCTTATATGCATGCTATTTGATATGTATTTCATATGCCTGTCTTACCATTTCCTGCCATGTATTTTGTCTGATACCTATTTTGAATGCTTCTTATGTATCCACGTGTTAACTTTCAATTGCAACCAAATTTGTGTTAAATAGTATACTTTACAAACCCTCCTTACTGTGTAAAAGTTATAATTTATAGTGTCTCCATATGATTGCAAGCATAATTGTATTGTCTTGTATGTACTGTGTTCCGTTTTCTTTTTTCTCCAGCGGGTCCATCAAATCTGGTAAAACCCTTTCAGGGTTAGGTACAGGGACCTCTGCTGGCGTTTACTTTACTTTACACATGCGTACTGTATATGTATATTAAGAGAACTCATAAAAGAAGATTACAATGTTGCACCAAAACGTTTTGTTAGATATCAGAAAATATATAATCAAATATAAAAAGCGAATGTCTATCCAATGAGCTGTTAATAGATAGAAATTTTCTTCAGTGATGAGTCGAAATTTAATACTAAATTTGATTCTCAATAAGTTTTCATTTGAAGAGAACTTGTGAGATCCGGAAAACTCAGCAAACATAAGAGAAATCAATCACTTTGGGGGGATTGGAATCTTTATACGTGAATGATCCTGTAGAGTGCATGTACATCACTCCACATGTCTTTTCTGCTCGTTCAGTGTAGTAGAATTTTATAGGTATGAGATTTTTTGAACGATGCATGTTACAAATCCGTGAAGTTATTGGGGACTAATTCATTTCAATAGATGATAAGGCTCAAACTTGACAAAGGATTTGTTAATGATTATCAGAGAAAAGAAGGTATTCGCCTCATGGTGTATGACCATTGAGATCTTCAGACTTCAGTTATATAGATCATTTGTGGAATGATCCAGAAAAATCATTTGATGTTGACAAAACTCTCCCAAGTCTCATTAAGTGTTAAAACCTGGGATTTTAAAAACTGGCACAATCGTTGATCAATTCTCTCATTAGCACTTGGAAATTTAACAATATGTGTTCATGCAAGGAGGCTACTTCTTTTATTGGGAGAAAAAATAACAAGCCCAGTGAAAGAATTAACAATAAAAAGTGCATAATATGAGGCAATCTATTTTGACCAAAGTTGCTCTTATTGGCCACGACAAACTTCTGTGCAACTTTTTGATACCATTTCCTGCCTTACTGCATAAGGTAATGGTGAGCGAATTTTTATGGACTAACGTTATTTATTTGTCAAAGTGTTTTATTTTTCCTCTTATAACCTTATTTTTAAAACTAGGGTATGGAATGTTTGTTGTATAAACTAATTTTTAAAATAGGATAAAAAATTACTTACGTAAATTCAAAAGTATGGAAATTATAGCGTACCATGTCTTTGCCTTTTGCAATAGTTGTAACTAGAAAAGAAAAACCGATTATGATTTATGTTGGGAATAATCTAAAGCAATATTTTTAAATAAAAGTTTTATTTCAGAAAAAAGAGTAATTATTAAATGGCAGATTTTGTGGAAATCATATCTCTGATAGTATAGATTAGTATAGATTTTTTATTTGTTTTCATTTGCTTACATGTTAATTTAGAAGTTCTGAATGAGTTTAAAATACAAAAAAACATCCATGGCTTATATATATACATATATATATATATATATATATATATATATATATATATATATATATATATATATATATATATATATATATATATATATATATATATATATATATATATACTTCTAAAATTTTAATATTGGGAGATAGTTTTAAATTGACATAATGCATCAGAATTTTTTTCTTATATATTAATCTTATCAATTAGAATTTATATATTTTTGATTTTTTGCTTTAAATTGTGGTAAATTTACGCAAATAGCTATCTGCAATAACAAGTTTCATTATTTATTAGAATGCATTTTTAATTCATCATTTGGTGCATCAAATATGTATAAATTTTTTCAATACAATATTTTTCTGTTTGCATTTCTAGTATTTTCATGACTATGAATGTTAATGACATGAGTTATAACTCATGCTTTTTTATTGCTTTTTGGTTATTTTTAAGGAGATTCATAACCATCAAGAGATAAATAAATAAAATGTCAACTTATAAAGTGCAGTTTTAATTACTAAATGGTAAAAGTAATAACTAGTTTCTAAAAACTAATGATTATTTAATTATGAGATTTTGTTAATAGTTAATTAAAATACTTATAATAATCACAATATACTGAGGATTGACTAGTTCATATAAAACAACAATTTCTTACCGTTTCAAACTTTAACATAAGCAGTTTTTAAAAAATAAACATCAATTTACTTTATTGTTTACATATAAAATATTTCTCCTAATATTTTATTTCAAGTAACATACTTAAGGAAACAAAAATATTTTAGCTTCATTAAAATAAGGACTTCTCAAGTAAATGGGTTTAATGCATCCATAATCTAGTACACCATAATCACTTGTAATTAGGGAATCATAAATTTACCACTTCATTTGTATTAAATTTATGATATCCAAAATTACAAATTTAAAATATTTTGATTTCTAATGGTTATTTAACAACCAAGTAACAATTATGCGCAAAAAAATAAGCCACCTTGTGGTAAAAAATTTAGTTATGGTCAAACTCGTGCACGTGGGTGAATTTTGTTTCATGTAAATGTATTAAAATGGCTAAGCATGCTCGAAATAAAAAAAAGTGGCAGAAAGCAACAAGTGCCGTATAATCCATGATTCACAATTCTGAATTTTTTTTGCGATGAAGAAATGTCGCCAAGATGACGTATCGTGATTTGCGCGATGACATAAATACTAGGGTTACCAAAATAGAATTTTCTGCATAAATCTTATAGGTCTCCATATGTATGACGTATTAAATACGAGGTTGCCAGATACATAAAAAAATCCGCCAAAAAATAGCCAATCTCAGAATTTGGAATCCTGGATTATACGGCACCTGTGCCGAAGAAAATACATAGTTTGTTGATGAATTACTTGTTGTAATCAAAGTTACAAATAATAGATCACCATGAACCTAATTTTTATATATGGGATTTATTTTAAAATATGAACAAACATAATCTTCCAAAATGTATACTATAATCCTGATAAATATTTTGTATAGTGCCATTAGTGTTTATTCTTTTCAAGTTAATAATCGCAATTCTTAAAAGTTAAGGTATTTTTCCATTTCGTCATCGCAAGTGATAATATCACCAAATGTTATACTCAAGTGAAACAAAATATCCCAAATTGCTGCTTTTAGTTTCATTATTTTTAACTTTTTACCTTTTACAAATTTTTTAAATAATGAAAAATAGTTATACTTTTAAAATAATTTTTTTAACTAACAGCTATTATTTCTTTATCTACCTTCTGTGAGTTGTCACCAAAAATATTAACGAGACGAAACTTGCGTGGGCGATGTGAAATAGTACCAAAATTTATAGTACAATAGTAAAGCTCATATTTATGCATTTGAATAAAATATTTCGGATTAATACTTTTGCATTTAAGGATGTTTTTTTCTCTTTACTTTTTAAATTTAAAATTCATCAATCCTAGAAATTTACTGAATTACGGTTAACAGTTTATTTAATAGTAGCCCTTGAATTTTTGCTATTTTTTTGACGTAAAGATAAGTACCAAAATGTGAATAACAAAATGGTAACCCTAAAATGACGTTAGTTAAAGCGCTGAAAATACCAGAATTACCAGAAAGTAAATTTTATCGCCAATTTTTTTGCCAAACCAAGAAGTATCTGCTTCTACACCGAACCGGAATTATTTTGATCCTCACTAAAAGACAAAGTTAAATTAATTAATTGTACTAAGTCCATTATACAATTAATTGACACAATTTTGTCTTTGAGATAGGTACAAAATATTTATCATATTCAAAGATTTTATATTAAATTAGAGAGAGAAGATATATGTTAGAGAGAATAATTACGTCATTATCTAAACAATCACTCAAGTGGAAAAATATACATGATTAGACATTTTTCGCATACATAATAAATCTATAACTTTTGTGTCAATGAGTAATTTCCTTATTAATTTAAGAGAAATTGCTTGCAACCAAACAGATAACTTTTCTAAATTCATCTACTCAATTCAAAAAATGTTATTTCTAATAATTAAATTGAAACTTTTTCAAAATTAAAAATTATCCGTTGTTGTTCTTATTGAATATATAATGTCCAAAAACAAGCAGCATGGTAAATTTTTGTTTACTTTGTATGAATTTGTTGAAAATATCAAATGAGTTCATTGAATACAGCAACTTTGAAAAGTTCTTTGAGAGTAAATATTTTCACTTTTAATACCTATTCCGTGAAAAGTTTCTAAAATTAAGCCTTATCTTTATATTTCATGATAGAAAATAAATCATCTTTATTCAAATTCTTGCCAGTTTCAATAATAGAAGCTTTTAGAATCTGTGTCTCTCTCTTATGCTTATTTCGATACAAATTTATAATCATTTTAAATAAAAATTACCGGTCTTGTCAAAAAATGAGATAAGTGTTATCTTATATTTAATGCCATTATTTATTATATAGAAATACATACGATCTGATGATAGTATATTCACAGACAAAAAAATTTCTAAATGAATGTTGAAATTGAAACGAGAAATTTGTTTGTAATTTTTATCATTTACTGAATTTAATATTGAATCTAAAATATTAATGTATTTTACACACGCACACTTGATTACGTATCATATTTTGTAACTATACTTAAAAAAATATGAATGTAGTTTCTCAGAACACATTTTACGCAGATAAAAAATTTTGTGCGCATTTAATCGGTGCGAAAAACCTTTAATTTAAGAAAACTATTGTTAAAGCGCTTGTGGTATTTCTTTTTATGACAAAGCGTTGTAAAATTTTTCATACAGTGCACTAAATTATTTCATAACCTGAATTTTTAGCGTCTTACAAAAACTTAGGGCCATAGTTAAAATATTTTTACGTTTAAAATTATTTTAAATATGACGACAAATATTTAGTTTATAGATTACAAACAACTACTTTATATTTTGTGCTATGATCTTATTTTATACATCGTATATTTATCGTATATACTGCATAGACGATTATAAAATAATAATTTTAAATCTGTATTATAATATGTTTCCATATGTTAGAACAGTATTATAATGAATTTTTGTTATTATTTAGAAAACAAAATTAATAACTTTTAAAAACTCAATTACAGGCAGTAAATGTAAATACAAGTTTATAAGTTAATATATAGAATCATGGATCAGGTAAACGGATATTAAATACCCGTTTACCTGAGATCATAATGGTTTAATCACTTTCTAATTTTGTAGATTTCGTGTTAAGCAGTCAAAGCTGAAAGAATTCATTTCTTTTCTCTTCTAAGGTTAATCGATGCAACTTGGGAAAGATTTCACTTTCACATCGAACCTCTATAATAAACTGCTCAGAATTTAAGTAAAACCTAACTGTAAAAGATAAACTAAATGACTTTAGATTAATCAATGTGAACACAAATTTTATATATTATGTGTTGTACATCTTGTTTCCTCACTTAGGAATATGTCACAGTGATATTTTAAGATGGCTATTAATAGTTTTCAGAAGCATATAAATAACTAATGAAATTTTTTATAACCTAATATTTTAACCTCTTTTTTATCATTTAATTACTCAGTGTTATGTGCTTTAAAACTTATATCGCATTTGAAAACTGCTTGTTTATCAACTTTTGCGAAATACAGTAAATCCCAAATTTCGCCATAACTCTGCTACTGTTTTGTGCAAATGAGAGAGAAACACTGTTTCCCTAATGCGCTTTTTTAGGTCTGTGCTTTTTTTTAAGAATGAATCTTCTTGACTCAAAAATTTGACATATATATGAGTTGAACTAAGTTCTTCCTACAACGAAGTTGGCTTGTTCCATAAATATTTCGCCACAGCTACTGAAACTGTGTCAGAAACGCAAGTAAACTAATGAGAATTTCTCAAATATAAAATTGCTGATGATATATTTTGGAAAATAATATATTATTAGGAATATTTACTGGTAAAAGAGGATGCAAGATGGTGTAGTTATAACAAGGAATCTTATCTAAAATATATAGTGACATCTCTAAATTATGAAAGAAGTTTTACGTATATAATGTTCATTTTCTTTTATCATCATTACAAAACAATTTTAAGCAAAAGCGTTAATAGATCGGGAATGACAATTCCTTATATTATTTTTTAACATTTTGGCTGCAATTTAGCTCACAAATGCATGTAACAATATTCATATATTTTTTCGTAATACTTTTTTTACTTATTTAAAACATATTTATTATACTTTTAATAAACATTTTACAGAAATTATTTTCTTATTGTTTTTCAAATTGTAATATATAATTTATATTGCTTTCATGTTCATAAATTAAGGATTATTCAGAATCTCACAGAAACTGAACTCTAAAATAAAATTCACATGAAGAATTATCTCACGCATCTTGAAGAATAATATGCAAATTACAAGAAATCACCAGATGGCGCCGATTGTACGCCATATTGGTGAGAGTGTAGGAGAGGGATATATAAAGAATTGTGGCAAAGAAGTAAAATTGCTTACAAGCGCTTTAAAAGCCTTTCAGTGTAATAACCACCTAGTTATAGCCCAAAAGAAGCATTTGGATGATGTTTTACGTGGTAGAATTATCGGCCCTCTGAAATGTGGACGTACTCAGCTGGAAGCATCCGAGGAACTTGGAATTGCCCAGAGTATCATCTCCAGAGTTTGGCAACGGTTCCAAGATAATGGTAATGAAAGTAAATATTATAGCACAAGTCGCCCCCGAGTTACAACGCCAATTGAAGACTGGTAATTGGCAGTTACTGCCGAAAGAAACAGACGGAGCACAGCATCAGACCTGTCTCATCAGCTCTCTTCAGCTACCGGTACGACAGTTTCAAAGCAGAACGTGTACAGACGCTTAGAGCATATTGGTCTATATGCTCATAAGCCTGTCAGATATGTTCCACTTACCGCAACTCACTGTCACCTGCGGTTAGTCTGAAGTCTACTTCAGACTAACCGCAGGTGACAGTGAGCATGCATTGTGGACACCACAACAGTGGTTTTGTGTGATGTTTTCCGTCGAGTCGTTGTTTAGTTTTCAGTCTGATTCTCTCCGGACCTTCGTATGGAGAAGGCCAGGTACCCGTTATCACCAAGAGAACACCATTGAACGACACCGTTACGGTGGTACAAGATTGCTCGTTTGGGAAGGAATTATTCTGGGTTCCAGAATAATTCCTTCCCAAACGAGTATAACCTACATATTCAGAATGTAACCATGACAGGCCACATCTATCGGGATGTCATTCTGGAACAACTTGTACGTTTGTTTCGGGGTGCCATGGGTGCAGAATTTCTGTTTATGGATGACAACACCCGTCTTCACAATGTAAACATTGTAGACAAATGCCTTCAATTGGAGGATATCCCACGTATGGACTGGTCAGCATACTCACCGGACTTGAATCCAATAGAGTATGTGTGGGATATGCTTGGCCGATGAATTGCAGCCCTTCAACCTCCTCTCATATGTCTAACGGAACTTAGGAGAACATTGCTTTATGAGTGGTAATATTCCCCAAGATCAGATCGATAATTTGATACTCATACAACAATGCAAATTATCATTTGATACGATAATTTGATTGTATGGCCTGTATTGCATTGTCTGGGGGCGTACTATATATTAACCATCATACCAACCATGCTATATTGGTTCTTATAAATAGGTTCATTTTTGAAATTTGCTCCAGGGAGTAAAAATCGCAATTTTTTATTAGTGATGTCAAACATTTAGCAACTTTTTTGCTATTTACCTTTTGTTTAGTAAATAGACTTTACAAATAAGTCACATTTGTTTTTGTTCTGTCTCTTTCTTTGTCTGAATTTGCATTATCCTAAATTTATGGATACGGGTGTATATAAAAATATTCATGGCTTATTTTAAAATGATTGTATAATTTCTTTTTTCAGATAATGAAGGCATACTTTCGTTTGATAAATATGATGATAATGATTGTTGATGACTGTTTTAAATGATGATTTTGAGACACTGCATAGAAAAAGATATAATTTATTTTTGCAAATTAAGATAATTTTTATCAATTATTTAAATAATTACATTATTCGTGGGATTTCATATTCATTTTAATTTTACACTAATAACTAATTAGAGACGTCATCAATATTCAAAAAAGATCATTCATATCTATTGGATTTGCACTATTGCAGTTCAGTAGTTTCGACTTTAAAGGAAAGATAAGGCTTTAATGGACACGTCGACGTACTCCTCTGATTCAAACCTCATAGAATGAGTTTGGGATGCTTTAAAATAAGCTTTTCAGTACGATTACATCTTTCAAAAATATCCAACAACAGAAACAGATGCTGGTTTTAGAATGGGCACTTTTACCTCAAGAATTGTTGGACAACCTGGTTCTGAATATTCTCCATACTTGGGAAACTAAGTATGGAGAGACAATGCTGAGTGAAGTAAATAAGGGGAGAGCATATCTTATACTATGGAACACCTACTTGTTGTACTTCCTTTTGGACAGACAATCATATGTAACGATATTATGAGTTCAAGAAAGCCTTTTTTGATTATACAGCATTGCATGACTTTTTATGCAAATTTGCTTCCGTCATCGTCAAAATACAAAATGCTGTCTCTCATTTATGTTTATTTCTCAAATGATTTCTCTTGAAGTTATGGCAAAATAACACTTGTTGCTTATGTTTTGCACATCAAGTGTGTGAATACGAGGGTAATTATTTAACATTAACAGTCAGAAGAAACTTCATTACGAATGTCTTTATATTACAATAAAACTTTTTGATGATAAATGACATCAAACTTTTGTTCAAAATTTTGAAACCAACTACACAATGTAAGTTTGTATGATGACTGACTTTTGTTGAGTGTCTTGTTGAAAAGAAACTGTCGTGTTAATCTCAGAAGATGTCTGAAAATCATTCATTTGAAGAGAATTTCTAATTCTCTCCAAAAGAATGATTTTGAGAAACCATACATTTCCGAAGGAAAGTGTCCAAACATGCGGAGAAATAATGATGAATGATCTGAGCAGTTATTTCGACCAGTAGTCACATCCACTTTTCTATTATCAGAACTCGAACGATAATGGCTTAAGGACATAAAGATGGGATTATAAAACATAGCATTTTACCCTTCAGCAATCGGATATGAATTTATTCTTATTGTCATAAACTTATCCTTATTTTACTAATCGACTTTATCACTAATAATGGACAAAGAAATTCTTCGAAATGAAAGGAAGGATTATATTAATCCTCCTATATTAACTCAATAAATCATATTCTGAAACATTTCTCTTTGGAGAAAAATTGCAGAATTCACCTTCAGAAACATGCAGTTGGGAAACTCACTAATGAAGATTCTTGTTTATAGACTCAGAGTGACATTGTAAGAGAGTAATATTTCTTTGATTATAGGACTCGTAAATGCGCTGCACAATTCTCATAAATGTACACTGCTAACTCTCTCTATGAATAAGTAATTACATTCTTAATGAAATCTTTTAGAAAAATCAATCACACACATTGCAAAACCGATATAAAGTATTAGAAAATTGGCCAAAATATCGTCAATAATATCAAGATTTACAAGGATGCTTGAATGATATCCCAGATATTGAAACTGTAAAACGAAAAAATGTATACGACGACTATAGATTTGTATTATTTAGATTCTAATTTAAGTCAAAATTTATTGGTTGTAATAAAAAATTAGTTTTTGAAAATTTTGCATCAAGTACAATTAACTGTAAATATTTTTTATTAATGAAAATGAACTTTAAGATTTTTCACTTGTTCCTAATTTTTAATACCTTGTAATTTTTACATTCTTTAGAAAGGTATTTTCACAGTGATTAAATATAAATGTGTTTCCAAATGCAGGTGTATATTTAACATTTTCTGATTTATTCATTATATTTTCAATCTAAGCGCTTTACTTCATTGAAATGTCATATATAATTAAACATAAGTTAAAAAGGGGGATTCTTCATGGAATAGAACTTGATGCAGAATTTACAAGGATGTGGCATTTTTGTGTAATTTAAAATTTTTTTATTGTGAATTTACTCAAGAGTTGAATTTAACATTTAAACTGATGAGACCTATCTTCCAGAAATATAATGATATTTTATTTTACTAAAGAGAATTACTTCTTCTAATTGAAGTGAGCGAGTACTAGCATATTTCCCTTCCCCTATCCCAGAGATGGGTTCTACCAGTTCGATGGACGACTCTGGATGGACGTGTTCATAATTTAGAAACAGGGATCAAGTAGAAATCCTTTCAATGTTTGATCTTTTAACACAGAAGTATTATTTCGAGGACATTGCGATTAAGACCTATTTAACACAGCCCAGCAACTATTAGTGAACTAGATGAAAGTCGGTATTGGAACTTTTTCCCTTTTGTCGATGAGAATGACTCCCTAACAAACCAGGCCAGCGCAGTCTTTTTCAACAAGAACAAGATGAAAGTCGGTATAGGAACTTTTTACCTTTTGTCAATGAGAATGACTTCCTAACAAACCAGGCCACCTCAGTCTCCTCCAAGTTAAAGTTTGAATTCTGTATCGATAATGCAGTTAATGAATAACACGTAATTATGTTTTTCATTAAACTGATTCTATTACCTTGAGTAAGTATGGGTAGTGCGTGTTAAGTAATCGGAACTGTTATTGAATCTTCATTTACAATTTGTAAATTCTTAGCAATACAAGTCAGCAGCTTTTGTATTTTTCAAAAAAATGTTACAAAGTCAGATAAGTAAAATTTTTAGCATGATAGTTAGTAGAAATCGTGAAAAAAAAAAGCATTGAATGGATGTAAGAATTTTGTCTAGAAAAATGTTACTGGGTTAAATGAATGTTATATATAAAGCAAGTTAAAGTTAAAATACAATATAGAATTAATAAATCAAACATTTTATATGGATTGCAGAAAACGTGCAATAAATTTAGTATTGGTTATATTTCAAAAACCGACTAAGATTGCTGTAAACAATTTTAAATAGTTGAACTTAACGGATTATTAAGGTCGGTTTGATATGAAATTTTTCGAAAACATTTTAGACACTTTCAGAAGAAAGAATTGTACCGATCATATTCTTACTTTCACACCAATGGCATAAATAAGAGAAGAATGTAGTATACGTAAAGCAAAAATCTATTCTGCATCAGATGTAAAAAAATTTTTTTATCTATTTTAGAATTCTTTTGCAGTGGGATGGAAAATAACTTTTATCTTTAAATTTCGAACTACTTATTCTAGTTATTCTATTGCTTTCGTTTCAGACATTTGGAAGTACTTGAGAAGCATTTCTTATTCTAATTTTGAATAAGTTTTCTTTCTTAAAATGCTTAAACTAAACTATGCATTATCTCATGAGATAATTTATGATGATAATTTTTCAATTTTTATTTGTTTATATTCATTTTGGTTTTCATAAAATATAGACTAAAATCACAAAACAAGAATGAAATCTTAAACAGAAAAAATAAGTATTTTGCAAAATTCTTTTTAATTTACCATTAACAACCAAATAT
Organism: Latrodectus hesperus; assembly: GCA_037975125.1. NCBI lineage: Eukaryota > Metazoa > Arthropoda > Arachnida > Araneae > Theridiidae > Latrodectus > Latrodectus hesperus. The sequence continues at coordinate 26,799,459 of CM075856.1, forward strand.
TTATAATTCATCTTTCGTTTAATTTCGATTTTAACAATACGGATTTTTCCAAGAGATGTTTTAAGTATCCATTTAGATTTTTGAGTTTAATTGAATATTAATAAAATAATTATCAGAATAATATATAACGATTTGATTCGGTGATTTAAATGATGTATTAAAATACATTTATTGCACTTTTAAAATTTCTGTTTTTTAGTTTTAACAGCGTTAATTTTCTTTATTATAAACATTTATTAACAAAAATTGAAATTTCGAGTATATATACACCTAATAAATAATATCTTACTGACACTATTTATTGAAACAATTTTTTAATTATAAGAACAGTCAACACAAGAACAAAAATCTTATTTTTTATAATTATAAATTTTTATCTAATACACATACCTTAGCCAGGGAAACATGTGGCTAGAAATTGAAATGACGAGAACTAAATTATTACAAAATAATAATAATGAAAATTTTAGTAAGAAAGTGATGCAGCATATAGGAAAAATAAATATCTTAATAATAGTTAAAAGGAGTCTTCAATTAGGCAATGTGAGCAAATGATAACTGCAACTAAAATATTAAAAAAAATTTTTTTAGTTAAGGTATACATATGAATACTCATGCAAATATATAGATATACGTCTTAAGCGTTAGTCTTTCTTTATGAATGGCAAACTACCTAATATAAATACTTAAATTATTATTTATTAACAATGCTTGTAAATGAGAAAAATTTTCAACAACAATGCTCAACATGTTTATAAGGGTTAGAATGTTTATAATGGTTAAATGGTTAGAAATTGTCTTATCATATTATTTAGAAAATTTGGTATATTTTCTATATTTGATTTCTTCTCAGGCTTTTTCTTTAACTAAGCATTTATATTTATGTCTTAATTGATCAAGTTATAAATTTTACCCTTAAATTGTTACTGTTATGACTTATTTTTGATACCACTTATGTGATCCCATCACATGTATTCAGAGAATATAATATTCTTCCAACTTAATCAGTGATTTAAACAATTTATGCTTATTTTTAGGGGAAAAGTTTTTTCATATTTATGAATTTATTGCAATGTTAATGGAAAAAGCGGGTATATATGACTTATGCGAAAATAGAATTTATTCTCTCTAGCAATTAATTTTGGAAAAATACGGCATTGAGACAAGGCACAAAGTAGCAAAATTTGTCATATTTTACGTTAAAAAATTTTTTTTGGTTGTAATCAAAACAAGAAGTGGATGGCATTTCTCAGTTGCTCATCAAATAACTGAACTTGGAGGAAATCCAAATTCTCAGTTTACATTTTAAGAAATGTTTACTTGCTAAAAGGAATCTTTAGTGTCAGTCATCGCTCTCAAAGTCATGCATTTGGGTAATTCACCTGAATATGTAAAGTATCTTTCTAAAGATTTTGCTCATGCTGCATTCCGCAGATTTTTTCGCATTTGTTTCTCAATTCTTTATTTGAAAACTTAATAATTTAAATTAAGTTTAATGACTTTTGAGTTATTTTATAAAAATAGGTTTTCGGATAATTTTAAATAATATTTTTTATACATTATAGCATTTTCTTTACGAAGTTTTTCACTCTTTGGAAAGTTTTCTGCACTTATCTGAAAATGCTTTAAAACTACAAACAATTCAACTTGTATTCATAATTGCTTAACAATGTGAAAATTTGTTAAAATATAACTATTATTTAATTCAAATAATGAAGAAATATTTAAAAATTCATTAATTATTTATGACTACACGGTATATAAAAAAGCATTCATTAAATTAAAAATGTACATATATCTCATGCATATTTACCGGTTTATAATATATATACATACATTATTGCTATTGTATTATTCCTCATGATCTTATCTCAGGTTAGACCAAGTCCACAAGCTCATGAATCTTCAAAATATCATACACAAAAAAAGGACTGTTAAAAAGATCTAAACTTTCACAAGTCAATATGAGATCGGGTAAAGCCAGCATTGAGTAGCAGTTAATGCTCTTCAAATGTTTCGTTTACCTCTGATCAAAAGAGAGACAGCTGTCCTTATTTGCTCAAACCCGCCAATGGTGGATTGAATGAATTTTTCGAGTTTTGTGTTAAAGGAACCACCTGAAGTCTGCATATTAAATTACATTTGGAAGGATTTTTCCTAGATTTTGATTTGAGACTGATCATCAATAAGGTAATCCTCTATTATCACTTCATTGTCGTGAGGAGCTGGGAGTAGGTAGAAATGGTAAAGTACGTTGGGAGTGTATTCTCCTAGTAAGGCTAGCCAAGATAGGCTTTTTCAGGCTATTTCTTTATCCTCAGCTAAGATCTGTTCGTAAGGGAGCCAATTCAGACTTCTGAATTTCTATATTCTGGATCCTTGATCTACAAAAACTGTTTTATCTTTCTTTTCAGATTTATTTTTTATACACATATGTACACTGAATATATACTTCATACACATATGTACTCTGAACACAAATTTTAAATACGAAGCAAAAATCAGGATGATTGGAGGAAAGGATTAAAAGGTGAGCGAAAAAACCTAGTGGTGTAAGGCACATTATGTATTTAAATACAGCAATACAACTATTAAAGAAGTATTGAGGGAATATAAAGCAAGCTGATAAGGCATGTTTAAAATCTCGATCAAAACTACTATACAATGTATAATTTACATCAGTTGAAACAATGCAGAGTTGTTGATTCAGAGTAATAATTGATACAAACAATACTGTAGATGTGTAGAGGGCTTCACCAGAGAATAAATCATTGAGAATATTGACGTGTGATTAATGCATCTACCCCATTCCGGTTCTTTTATAACATCATTTTATGATCGTTGAGAGCAGTACGAGTAATTGGTAGTGTTGTATATGCGGAGCTGAATGATTAACATTATAATTAATTGCGTAGTCAGAAAGCTGCATAATGATAATTTATTTACATGAAAAACATTATAGATTATGCCATTAATCCCGCTCATTCGCCGAGCTGGCAGCCGAATGGTTAGCGCTCTTGCCTTCGGTTCAAGAGTTCATGGGTTCGAATCCCACCTTGGGCATGGATGTTTGTAGTGGTTTGGAATCCACTTTAAACCGTAGATCCCGGTCTAATTAGCCCTCATGTGCAAAAAATGACCGTTGAGCGACAAACAAACAAAACACAAAATCCAGCTCATCTGAGATAACGTTGTATATGGTTGTTGCATTAGCATGCTTACCTGTACTTAGCCCTGAGTGGAGTTCTATCAGTTAAATAGAAGCAGTCGGGTGAAATCTTCATGATTTTGAAGCAAGGACCAATATGACGACCCATAATACTTGGCCTGCCACTCCAGGGGTATCAATTCACTTGAAGGACATGCGACCACACCCAGTTTTAACTTCCACTAGTTATTTTTAGCGAAAACGACTTGGTTAAGCTGAGGTTCGAACTCATTACTTTCCGATAATCAGAACGACGTTCTAACCAAGCAAACCACCGTGACCTATTGTCTGTAGTTGAAGTAACACTAGAACAAGAGTGACGAGAAATATTGCCGAATAATCTATGGATAAAAGCACAGATTTAAATTCATGCTCATCTAGAGAGAGCAAAAAGAGCTTTAGATAATGTGGCACGCCAACTCAGTACCTCACTATATAAAAGGGGCCACCACTTCAGCCCCTTATAGTGCTGAGAGGAGAAAATCCTAGTAGCCAAGCATGGAAACAACAATAGCATATTGTAAAATATTAAATTATATTTTTAAACTAACGCAACATTCAGTGTTGAAAATGTGCACTTTAAAAAAATTAAAAAAGAAGTAACAAGACAATATATCCATTAAATGATTTCAGAACATGTAAAAAAACTTTGATATTTGAAAGAATTTGCCAACAGAATCAAACAAATCAAGGAGCAAAAGGAAAGAAAATGATAAAAATGAAGATGAAGTTCTGATTAATTTGTCATCAGCCTAAAATTGTAGTTTAATTGCAAAAGCTTTCCTCATAAATAATTTATAAGTATTTCAACAAAAATAAGTATTTAATAAAAACATTTTGCATGTTTAATTAATTATGAAATAAATATTCAATGATAAATTATCAGTTATATAATGAAATTTTCCAAAACATATAATTTATATTTTTAATTTTATCACATTTTTATTATGAGTTACATTAAATTGCCAGTTTATCAAGAACACTCACGGCTATACATATGTGTTGCCCTAGCAATTGATAAATATCTAGCTGTCATGCGATTAGCATTCAATCAATAGGCGACTTTGAACGATTTTGCCAGTGTGAAAGTTGAAATTTGGTGATGTGGACTGAGCATTTTCGAAATAGTACTGCCATGTTTTTTCGAACAACCAGTTCAAGTATTTACAAAGATTAGTTAAATAACCAAAATCAGCCAACCAGAGTCATATTGCAGTCGCAAATAACTCATTGATCCGAAAGGTGAGTGTAGGATAGAGATGTTTGTTGCTCCGAACGTTTGTCGCCAGCTTTAATGTGGATCGACGGTAATTTCAATAGTCATCGGTATATTTCAGATATTTTAAGATCGATGGTCGTGCTTGTTTTTGAAACTCACGAAATGTTCTCATGTGTATCAACAAGATGATGTAGCAGCTTGTGTTGTGTTCTAACCTAATTCGGTACAGAGGATATTCGATTGCTGTCCTACACTTCATTGTCTCCAACTTCTCCCCAGTTGAAGCCATCTAGTCATGTGTTGTTGAAGAATTGAAAACACCAATTCTATCTAAGAATTACGGTTGATGAAGAGTGTCATAGACTTGAAATAACATGGGACGAGTCATCTATTTTTGTTCCACAAGCCTAGATCATCTAACCGGATAAGGACAGTTTTACCATATGGTCATATGTTAATCAAGGCCAACAACTCTTTCAACTAATTTCTCACCGATGTAAGTCCCCAGACAGTTTACAAATTGTAGAATCATTAACTTTTTTAAACAGGAACATGTATTTTCCTAATTTCTAGTAAAATGTTGGTTTTTATTTTGTGAGCTGTCTTTATTGTTAAAATATTTAAAGAACTTTTTTTTTACTAGAATGTTACATATATGTTTGAATGGATTAATTTCTGAGAATAACATTGAATTTTAAATTTGAATTTTTTTTCCATGAAAGATAAAGCAAGTCAAGCACAGCATGGACATTAAATCATATTAAATAAAAAAAGATTATACTAAATTTTTTGGAAATATTTTTAATCGAAAAATATAATTTCAATGGGATGATTAAATGAATTGTTAAGAACATTTTAAGAAGAAAATAGTGGCATTTTAAAAGAAAAAAAAACAATTGTTAAAGCTTAAACTGCTTTTTACTATGTAACGCAGGCTTAAACATTGAGTTAATAAGAATTAGTTTCTTGAATAAGCAGAACAAATGATTTACTTCTATTTATCTTATAGTGACACACAGATAAATTTCTTTTCCTTTATTTAGAACTACAATAAAGAATGAACATTAATAAAGCAAGGAAAACTAATTTTAACGTACTCCAAATACAAAATCACTCTTCTCTTTTATTTTTTGAAAGTTCTGTATTTTGTCTCACAAGCTGCAGCGTATAATTCATCCGCATGACAGCGTTAAGAACGTCCTTATGAATCATCATGGATGGCAACTGTTTTCAATGATGAAACACTTCAAAAAATTAAGAATAGGAAAATAGAAAGAGGTTAAAAAAAAGAGGAAAGGATAAAAGTAAAGTTTAAAAAGCTACCCTTGTGATTGAAAACCTGGCGAAGGCAAAGAGAAGGGGTCACCGGTGAGAATTCTCGTTTTGAAACTCGAAACTGGAAAAACTTTAATTTTAGATTTGCGCTTTCTCACTCTGTTATGGCGGGGGCGTTCACGTGACGTCATCCTTAAAAAAGAGGCGTAAGAGGAATGGGAGGTTCGACCACCGGTGATCCTTCACAGTCCTTTTCCGAAACCCGGGAAAATTAGCCTTCATCCAGGTTTCGGAAAGGTATTCACCAGAAGAATTTTTCCATCTTAAGGATTCTTTGAAGAAGGTATGAAAATGATTTTATAGCAAAATTTAGTAAATCATTATTGATTTATGATGCTAATAAAATATTTTCTTATTGCTCTTATATATAAATTCGGAACATTCATTTCTTTCTTTTGGATTTAAAAAAGCACTACTTTATATGTTTGATGAACTTAAAAATTTAATAATAATTTTAATTTTTAAATAATGAATGCTTATTTTATTTATTTAATAAAATCACTAATAAGAATTTTTTTCTGCTTTTCTTTTTACATATTTTTCATATTTTTTTTCTTACCAAACGTTATATTTATTTTTGGTTGCCAAAGAAAATAAATACATTGAACTTTTAATTTTGATTACTAATTCATAAAAATATATTAAGTACAATATATTTTTTAGAAAAAATTCGGAATATTTTGAACAAACTTATATAAGCTCTCATATTTCCATTGTAAAAATTAAAATACATTTTAAGAATTATAGTTTTTAACATGCTAAAGTATTATGTAGCTATTCTCTTTTAAATTCATTCAATACATCAGCTATCATCAATAAATTTAAAACAGCAAATTTTTTCGTTTGATTATGATTTCTTTAATAACATTTATAAACATAATTTGATAATTTTTATTTTGAAATTAAATAAGAGATTCGAAGACAGGAAAGCAAATATGAATGCCATATTCGATTAATCATAGACTTCTGCATGATATTAAATCAAAAATACTTTCACGCTTTTCTAGTAAATTTTGAAAATCAACTTAAATTTTGACCTATCGAAATTTT
>CM075856.1:27483770-27486270 GCA_037975125.1 Latrodectus hesperus
AAGTAAATTGTTATTAGTCTTTATTAAAAACATCTTTCATAACTACTTTACAGCAACATAAAGGAAATCAAAATTATCTAAAATGTATTATTTTAAAAATATAGTGAACAAAATTATCGGCCTATTTACATTTTTTGTACATAATGAATTTTGTAAAAACATTAATTTCTATATGACTTTAATATAAGCATAGATATTTAATATGCGAAGAATTTATATTTAACAATTTATCTCACAAGTCTTTTTGGAAGAATCTGAATGTTTTTGAAACTTGATTTTTAAGATAATAATTTTAAAATTTGTGATAAAATTTCAAGCATCCATTATATGAATATCTTTTTAATATAAATTAGCAATTTAATACTACTATTACAATTTTTCCAAAAAAGATAACATTTAATCGCCTGAAGGGAATTATATAGGGTGTGTGTGTGTGTGTGTGTCGCAGAAGAAGCAGGTGTGGAAATAATCAACAATAATAAAAATCTAAAAGTATAACTGACCATCTGACAGGAACCTGAGCTTTCGTAGACATTGGCCCACTGTCAGGATAACAGATATCGGTGTTGTAGCCTGTGGGCCTACAAATGGGCTGATGTACCACTGGTTTAGTGTTTTTTTTAGATTTTTATTGTGTTTTAAAACATTTTCCTCATTTGTTATCCATAATATTTCAAATCACACAAAAATTGTCTAAAATTCAAAAAATTTTGCAAAAAATAAGAATAATCAGCAAGCATATGATTGTAAACAACTATTTCAAACCACAACCACAGCCTGTGTTAAAGCAGAAAAGAGAAAAGTATAAACCTCATAATACTTATTACTATGAACATTTGTTTCGTTTCGTTTGCTGATTATAAATAACAGTAAAGTACAGTATAGTGCTTACAAGTATAATTATGAGCTCCAGTGGCTTAGTAGCTTCACGCCGCTTCCCGTAAGCTCAGCAAAGTGAAGCATCATTTGCCGCGGGCAGTGGTTGGGAGGGTGACCACGGTGTACCCTCCTTCACTACGTTGCTGGAGCTCCGTGGGTTGGGGACGTGTCCACGTTAATCTGTGACGTCCAAAGTCCTTCCGCTGGTGTGGCGTGGATGTGGAGAGGAGGGTGCCAGCTCAGGTGTGGACTCGTCACCTGATCGTGGTTCAAAATTACGAGACACCTTAAAAAGAGCAAAGTCGTACTTTGACCTTCGTGGTGCTCTGGTCCAAACGAAAGACGCTCTCTCTATTGACTTAATTCGCACTGCCAAAGGCAAAAGTGAGCTTGGCTTGTCCAAGTGTTATAGAAAACAACAACAACAAGTATAATTTCATTATATTTTTAAATTCTTTAATTCCGTAGTAATATTATTCTTAAATTTCACATATTTTCTTACTCTAACAATAATTTTATATTTTTTTTACTTCAATTTTTTTGGTTAAAATATTCTTAATCTGAAGCCCGGTGGCTTAGTAGCAGCGTTTCATGCTCCCATCACACAGGTCCGAGGTTCGATCCTCGGGCTGAGCAAGGTTGACTCAGCATTTCATCCCTTCAGTCGGTCGATTAACTGAGTACCAAGCATGCTTGGGAACTAAGCACTGGGGGGTCTCACGTTAGGCTGACCACCTAAGTGAGACATATACTTCGCACCCCAGGGCCCTCGGTCATGAAAACAGTTATGGGCACTGTAGGCCTTGGCCCATTTGGGCTGTCGTGCTACGGAGTTTAGTTTAGTTTATTCTTAAACTTCCTTAAGTTTTTTTTTTTTTTTTTTTTAACTTTCAGGATTTGAGACTTTTTACTTTGATTTTATAAGTTTTACATTAATTGAGACCTTTTAATCAAAATTAGCATCAATAAAGTTATTATAACCAAATTAATATCTAGATTAATTCTTATCAAAATATGCTTTTTACTTTTTCAAAGAACACTTGATATTTTTTTCATGTTCTGTAATGAACATTGATTCTCTTTACACATCTATCACTATATTTACTGTGCAAAAAATATTAAACTTATTTAATAATACAGTCAAAAGTAAGTTTTAATCACTTTTCTATAATTATATAATTAGTATTAAAAAGAAAATAAATCCTAGTTTGACTGTAAATTAAAACAGTCCAATTAGTACAATGATTAAAATACTAAATTTTTAAAAATGGAAATATTCATTAAAGTTTCTTAAGGAAAGAAAAAACTTTTATAAATAAGAGAGGATAATTCCAAATTTTATCCCTTTCCAGTGATATTTACATGATATATGAGAATTATAATATAATTTAAAGTATAAAAGAATACCCGAGAGATGTACTTTTTTTAAAAAAAATCCTTTTCATTGCCAATTAAAAAATTAATATTTTAATGTGATTTTTAAGAAGTATGAAATTGGAAAATAAAAAAAAATTTTTAATAAACTGATAATCAGGCATGTTTTTTAATTTGAGCTATTTAAGTCTTGGAAATATTTGAAAGATAGATAAGATTTGAGAGAGAAAGAAATTGAGCCCAGAAA